>CALYLX010000117.1:0-443068 GCA_944990035.1 Clitopilus passeckerianus | reverse complement strand
AGCATGAGGATCCCAATACTCGTCAGATGCGAGGAGATCGACATCACCCTCTGTTAACCATGAGATCTTCATACTTGTGGCTAAGCATGACAAACGACTCACCGGTGTTAAATCTGTCTTTGAGACTCTTGATGACTGCTGAGCTTCCGCTTAGGCGGTAGATGCCCTCCTCTTGATCTGCCTTCTTGGCTTCCAGATATTGTATGCATCTAAACACGATAGCAGGCAGGTTGGCAATCTGAGCAACCTCTAAGGACTCTTCAAGCGATACTCCAAACACAGCTCTTGACACAGTTGTGGCGATAGGTTGTGGTTTTTCAGGAGCTGTGGTCAGATATATCAATAGAATGCAGACGCGTATACGGCTGACCCATACCTGTGCTCTTCCAGTTCCAGAAACGAGACCGAGCCTTTTCGCGGCGCTGATCTGATGGCGTAGGTTCCGCTGCAGTAGGGCGGGATCTTTGCCACCGAATTTAAATCCAGTGGGAATGGGTGCAGCATTCATCGGGCCGGAGATCTTGACCTTTGCATTTGCGTCTAATTTGTCAGGGTTGAAGATCGTTCGGTGCCAGCAGCGACGGTCGGGGATTGCGCAACTGTATTGAGCGATGGATGGAAGGACTTACGACCGTCTTGGGGATCCCTACGATGTCTTTCTGGGGAAAGCTGGCGATTCGCCTTAGCATTCTGCTGTAGATCCGGATAATGGCCAAGTTCAGAGTTGGCACGCTGGCTGGTCCCGGAAAAAGCATCCGAAGCGAAATTCGAAACGGATGACAATGGCGATGAATCAGGCAAGCTCGAAGGATGGCCACCTTTTTCCATGAGACGCCTGGCGTTGTAGTGCGCATCAAAGGCGCCTCCATTCGGGTGGCGGTCCGTTGGGGACGGATCTATCTGTTTTGCAGGAGTGGACGACGTATGATATTCGTCATTTGCTTGGGGGAAGAACTTCGCAGTAGTTTCGTCCTGTGGCAACTGCGAAATCGGTACAGCAGCCCCTTTGGAGATCGCAATATCGTCCTTTGAGAATGCCCGTTGCGGCCGGCGCGATACAGGGCTGTCGTTTGAACTAGTACTGGAGCGTGGCTGAGCGGCGTTTTGGTAGGTGGCGTTTACTGCAATTGGACCAGGACCGAATTTGGTCAAAGGTTCTTCGCTGTAAGTTCCTGAGAAATACCGGACCAGCATCTCAACCCAGCTGTCCCTGTCTTCATCGCTTTCGGCGCAAAGAACATGTCGGGGATGGTTTCCTCCCGGGCCCTTCCTGGCCTCAACGATGAGGAAGGCGTGCCTATACTCCTTCTCGTCATCCGCTCCAGCCGGCCGTTCGGTACGTTGCTGACGTCCAATCTGAGCTCCTGTCACTTGGATAGAACCAAGGTGGGTACCACCGCGCTGTTTCACGACCATCAGCTATGAAGCAACAGAACAATAGAGTGGCACATACGCAGTCATAGTACTCCAATACTGGCCCTTGAAGCACGAAGTATCTCGTTTTCCATCCTCCGAAATTTTTGCCCCGTTTCGTGAGATAGCCCTCCTTATGTCCGGCTTGTAGGACGGGCTGGTTCGTCTCGCGTACAATGTCGGTCGTGAAAAAGGCGATTACTTCATCATTGCGTTTGACAGGGAGGTTTATCAGGCTTTGAAGGTAGCCCTCAAGAACGGCCTAAAACTCGTTGAATACCCCGATATAATGGAGGCGAAAACGCACATACCTTTCTTTGATCTACCTTTGCAGGCGCATGATCCTTCCACAGCCGACCTTCCGGCAAACTAGGAATCTTCTTCCCTACCCCTTTGCCCACACTGCTCCGAACTCGCTGATCGAGGGCCAGCACGTCCGAGTACATTTTCTCCACCCTCCACCCCTCCTTTCCTGGACCAGGTCTAACATGAACGATGAACGACAGCACCTCTTTGCCTCTATCGTTTGGACGGACTGATGAGTGAGAAACGGTGACAGTAGTGTGAGGAAGATCCGTTGGGAGGAGAGGTAGAGCTCGGAAGTTGGCGGGCACAGACTGAGAGGCCTGATAAGCTTGTTGCTTTGGCTCGTATCGGAACGGCTGTGTTTGAGGTTCTGGCTGGCCTGGGGGTGAATACGGGTTTGTAAGTGGAGAAATCTCCTCTGATTCGTCCTGTGTTAGCGATTCTTGGCTTTCGTCGGTATGCCCCAAGCTGCTGGGAGCCTGCACCTGTATCATCGGATGGACAGGCTTGAAGGGCGGTTCAGAGATGGACCGGAAATCTTCTATCAAGCGGAGTATATAAGCTAAAGTTAGCACATAACACGGGCAGAGAGCTTACCTTGAGATGATTGCAAGTCCAGGGCAGAGTGAATCTGAACAGGATGTTGAATTCTATTGACCTCAGGTTCCTCCATCTCATCACCATCAGGCCCCGTGACTGCTGATTCCTCATCATCGGCCTCGCTCCCTTCATCATCCTCGTTCATATCCAAAAATTCGCTACTACCTCCAGGGCTGTCGGCTCCGCGTGTACCAGCTGGAAGAGGAGGGGCAAGCCCATCGGGGTTCAAGGACTTTGCGTGGGAGGTTGAGGAAGGCTTGTCGAGCTAGAATTTACGCCTCCAAAAGCATCAACTTTAGGGCTAGGTACTGGTGACTCTGCCATATTGGCAATGTAACGCTTGGCTTCATCTGGAAGGGAAATTCTGGATTCTCGTGAGAGTAAATGGGCACGCCCTTCTGGAATAGCAACTAACATGCTATTCGTATTTGCGCTTGAGTTGGGTGCGGTTGCAGTCTGATTGGAGTCAACAGAAGACGTCCTTATAGTGGGTAGTTGGTGAAGAGGTTGTATTTGGACGTCAGGTTGCGTTGCGGCTCTATGCGCAGGCCTATAATCTAGGTCCGAGAACCCCGGAGGAGCGGTTTGAGGTGTGAGTGCTGGAGCTTGGGGTTGACCCAAGTTGGAAATGGGGTGTGCAGCTAAATGGGATGCTTCGCTACCCGAAGGGTTGAGGTAGGAGGGAGGCAACGAGAGGCCCAGAAGGCTGCCGAAGGAAATTGTCAGGCAGGCTTTCCTTGCGAGGGTTCAGGGTCGTGTGTCGGTGGTTACCGCCGTATCCCCAGGCGATCCTTGTATCTGGCTACCAAAAGGATTGGTTTCTTGAGAGGCAGATATAGCTGATGCAGGAACGGGTAAGGTGTCAGGGCGAGGTGGAACAATCAACGGAGTTGGTGAGGGTTTGAGCGAGCGAGAAGCATTGGATTGCACGTTTCCTTGCTCCTGCTGGGCGCCAACTGAAGATGGAGCGGACGCAGGTGGAGGAGGGGGAAAAGGTTGTGATCGGGAATCGTTGGACGATGTGGGAGAAGGGTAAGTCAGGTTAGGCTGAGACAAAGCTTGCTCTCGTTCTCGAGCACTCAGAGGTTCGTGCGAGCGGGTGGCATGTAGGGAGCCCTGTTGTGTTTGTCGCGAGGCTATGAGGGACGAGTCAGTTAGGAGAAAGCTGTAGGGAAGTTCGTAGACATACCATGATCGTCCGAATTATGCCTGGCCATGGGCTGGCGTATCTCTTGGCTCGACGAGGCCGCGCCTCGGCCATTAACTTGCCCATTGGCATTTTCGCTAACGCTGCGCTGCTTTGAGGCTTTATCACCTTCACTGCTCTTTTGCCGCCTATCACTGCTACCATTGCTTGAAGCAGCAAGTCTTCCCCTGTAGACATCTCTCGCCTCGCACCCTTTCCAACTCCTTCAAAAGCTGATTGTATCCGGTGCGTTGTTTCTCGATGAGCTTCCACAGTTGAGCATTCTGGGCGGCAAGATTGTTGCGATCAGCAACTGCTTGTTCAAGAGCAGCAGCAGTTGGATCTTGTGCGTTTGTGTTGGCTTTGAGCAAGCCAGCTACCGTCAACGGTCGATCCTTGTTGGCCGAAGTCAATAATCCAGAAGGTCCGGAAGGCACATTCGGTATGGTTGCTGTTTGAGGTGTTGCTGTCGCTGCTAGAAATCGTGCAGATGGTGTGTTCGCTGACGACGGTGGCGGATACTGTGAGTATGGTGTTCGTTCTCCTCTGAGCTGAGGGTGAGCGCTCGAAGCGCTGGCCCCATCCTTTGCGGCGTTGAGGGCCATGGTGGCGAAAAACGGGTGACAAAGTGTCTTGAGGACGTTTGAATTAGTTTGGACGTTTGATGTAGTGGCTTTCCCCAATTTCCTTGTTTCGCTCTCGGCCAATTATACGCAAACACACCCTCTCGTTGCAAAATGAACGCGAGCTCGCTGTTCCAGACGACGAGCAAGCAGAGAGTGGTACGATCACAAAAGCAAAATGATCAAACTTGCGTGGCGAAATTTAGTAATGGGGACACCTTCCACAACTTCGATCACTCAAAGAAATGTCAAGCGACGAACAGTCATCAGCGCCTACTCGAAGTTCTTTCACGAGAACTCGGGAACAAAATATGTTCTTCATTGGGCAAAGTCTGGCAGTCACCATAGAAATCAAAGTTGGCCATCATTAACCGCCCAACTTCTGATTCCAGTCTGTCGACATTGCAGTCCGCCGATGCTCCTGTCGTTGTGGCTTTCCTCCATCAACTTCCACCATGTGTGTCTTCGTCCACCAAAACCCCGCAAATGCAAATACTGGCCCTCCGGTCCGATCTCCTTAAGCTCATATGCTTTGAAGCGCCCACCAAAGCCTTTGAAAGGCACCGTACGCGGCTATCTCGGGTCCGACTCGATGTCTCCTCCAAGCAAGGGATCGGCAGGTCCAATGCTAACTTGGCTTGGTCGGCCCTTGGTCTAATATGGCTGGTCTTTATTGAAATGCAGTACAGCTACTCAGATGTCCGGCCGCGTAATCGTCCAGAACGGACCTTGTCTTTTGACAACCTGGAGAAAATCAACTCCATTTTTCTCGCAACTCGTCGCTTGTCTTGCTCTCCGCTCTGATCTCCGTGCTTGCTAGTGGCCATATCTCGATTCACAGCCGACAGTCGAGCATTATCTCCACATCCAGAGGAGGTTCGCCTGCGGCACCGATTGCATCGTACACTGGATCGAGGCTCTAATGAACGATCTTCAGTGCTCCCACCAGGGAATAATCTCAGATAGGAATCCAGTAGTGTGGAAACTTGCCCGCCGCAGGCAAACTGTTTTAAACGAATCTACATCTCAAACCTTCGTTTAGAACTCTGTCTTCTCGGCTTCAGAAGGTTATAATGGCTCCGATCTTTGACACCCATCTTATGCCCTGATTTGCGCCTATGTCGAAAGATCTGAACACGGGTCCAGTCAATGTCGATTTCATTCTTCTTCATTCTCATGGTCCAGCGGCCATGCAAACCCTACCTGAACTATACCACCGAGTTATGAGGTACTACGTCAAAAAGCCTATTTTGTGTGAGTCTCCTACTCGTGGTTATACAAATTCTCAAAAGCCCACTTTCGTCCATGCCTATGTCATCCCCTTCCACTGGATTGCAATGTCGAAGTTCCTTGGTACGATTGTACCACCATCCGTTGGTGGAAGTCAGGAGTCTTTAGCTTTTTCAGAAAGCATCCGAAATCGCTGATCTGCGCACTTCCTCATATCTTGATAGTAACACTTCCTTTTCAGTGTCACATTCGCCCCTTTCCTCGGAACTTGATTCACATTCATGACGCCCAATCCATGTCATTCTCCCCTTGCCAATGATGCCACATGTGAATGCGGTTTCTCCTTGCAATCCAAAGCACGTTACGCTTCTTTCCATGTGATCAGCTTTAGCCACCGAGCTGCTTTCTCGTCGATCTATTGTTGATTCCATAGCATACGTGAAAGGTAGAGATGCAGCCAACGAAAGGCCCATCATGACTTTTGGATTGGCTGCCCAAGCGACACGAGGTAGTCGCGAACACGTGCCCAGCCCAGTGTGTTGTAAATGCGCCACAGATTTTGCATGTCATCGCAGCATCGCCGTACGAATATATCTAACATTGGAGAGATCACCTCCGACGGAGCAGCGAGTTGTTCCTGATGCAACCCATATACAACAACCTCTGCACAAGCACCCGATACTACCCTACATCAATTCACCCAAAGGCGTGCATAAGCGATGAGAAATAAGCGATGAGAAGAAAGCGATGAGAAGAAAGCGATTACAGAAAGAATTGAGTGAGAAAAGGCGTTGATTTCTTGAGAGATTGCACACAAACGGCCAAAATGTTGTGAAAACTCAGCCCCGACGGCATAGGTAGGCCTAGTCTCTTGACAACGCGCAAGAAACCGGTGGCGGTTCTTATCGTTATCTTTGGAGAGGTCCTAACGCGACTCTTGACGCAAACTGTACAGTATCTCATTGTCAAGACGTCAACCATCATCACAGAATGGACGCATCGCCGGGAAAGCCTCCGCGAGCGCTGCCTCGAAGCGTGCATTAAGGTTAGTCATTTCCCCACCTCAAGACGTCTTGGGTGTACTATTCTGCTCGCTCATGTGAATCGAAGACGTTGGCTATTCTTCGGCCGCTTTCTCCTAACCTATAACGTACGATAATGGATAAAATTTCATTCGTTTGAGGAGGCCTGAGGGTCGCATTCCTGATCAAGTTACCTTAAGAGGCTCGGAGGTCCGTCCGAGCAAGTTAATACCGTCATGTTTCCGAAGCTTGAACTCGAGCACCAACTCTCACCACAACCACCATCTCTTCTTCGTTGCATTGCATGCTCACCCTCGCAAAAACGCCTTTCAAACCCTCCTTTTCAGCCTCAAAACTACGATGGTGGACGACCCCAGTGATCCAGCTCCGCCGTGACACGCCACGCCGACCCTCAGCAAGCTCGCCCTCATGAGGCGGCAAGAGGAACCTGAACCATACGACGACAGCCCTCCCCGACAACTCCCAGAGCACGCAGTCATCTCTACTTTCGATCTTTTCAGTATCGGAGGTAAGTTTCGGTGTGGTTTAAGCGAAACGCCTTGGCTCAACCGACGTGTCAAGTTGGGCCTTCATCCTCCCATACGGTTGGCCCAATGCGGGCGGGTAGAATCTTCATTAACGATTTGAAGGAACTTGATCTTTTGAAAGAGGTGCGCGCCTTTATCACCTTTGCTAAGGTGAATGAACCCGTTCAAAAAATTGGCAGGTTAAAACCCTTAAAATTGCCTTGTAAGAACATATCCCCATTAGAGTCTCGCTTAATGAATAACCTTCATCGCCGGCCAGATATGGTTCTTTGGCTGCCACAGGTGAGTGAAGCGCTCTTGCGACGGGTTCAAGTAATGCTAACCACCTTGCCTTACAGGAAAGGGGTATGTTTTTTGGTCGATAAACCTAACTCTCTGCTGAACGCGACAAAGGCATCACACCCCTCAAGCGATACTTCTCGGATTAGAAGGCGAGTCCATACCATCCATCCTTCTGAATGCTCATTCTAACGTTCATAACTTGCAGGATCTGATCCTGAAACTGTGGACTGCGGAAGTATACCAAGCCGATATGAAGGTATCCTCACGCACAAGACTCTCAACCTCGGTGGGGACCATCGCATTCGATTCGACATGGACCGCGATATGGTCTGGCATTGGGACCGCGTGCTCAAGACTCATCCAAATGGAATGCGTTTCTCCTGTTTCGGAGAAGAGGGTGAACTCCTCGCCACAAATGAATATTTCAGTGTGGGAGGTGGCTTCGTAGTGAATGAGAAAACTAAAGGTGAGTGACTCCCGATTCTCGCAAGTCATTTGGTCCGAACGACATCAATCAGTCGACGAGAACCTATTTTACAAGGGCGTGGACAAGAGCAAGGTTCATGGGGCGAGATTGCATCAGGCTAATTCCCTCACCGATCCTTTCGAACACCAAAGCCAAGGCAACACTAGTTCCTCCACCACGTCCGAGGAAGCTGGTGTATACGATCCTCCTTACCCATTCACCTCGGGCGATTCCTTACTCGCTTTGACGAAGAAACATAACGTGAGTAGCTGCAATGGACAGATGTGGTTTCAGAGGCTCTAAACTGTTGTAGATGACGATTGCTCAAATTGTGCACGATAACGAGAAAGCTTTTGGTTGGACCAACGATGAAATTCATGACAAAGTATGTGACAACTTCAGCCTTTCTTTACGGCCCGGCCCAACCTGAGGTTTCCCAGGTTATGAAGATATGGAGCGTGATGGATGAATGCATCCATACCGGTGTATCAACATCAGAACCCACACTCCCAGGTAGGCTCGGCCTTCGAAGGCGTGCCCCAATTCTATACCGAAGACTCATGAGGGGGTACGCTTGTGTTGCGCTCCATTACTATCATGTCTGATAATCGCGCTCACATATAAGATTATACCCTGGCGTGGCCCAACCCTGCCTTCCTAGTATTGAGGCCAGCACGAAACCAGCGGCATCGATTGAATCACCGATGTCTCTTGAAGAAAACAAGACTGTCGACGAATCAGAGCCCAAGTGGAAAGTCTACCGTGCTTCGCGGGCTCCTAGAGTGGTAGGAAAGTATGATCATGCCGTTCTACCGATGCCTCCCGTAAGCCCTTTCCTACTACCCATCTATCTCCTGGGGGCCTTATTGGCCATGATCTCATATTTGTGATATTTGATTTCAGAGGAAGGCGGATATACCTGCGATGGATTTCTTGTCTTGTTACGCAATTGCCGTCAACGAAGTCAACGCATCGGGAGGCCGGATCGTGACTTCGCCCACTAATGGAGCATCTGGCGTGATTCCTGCGGTCTTGAAATATATCATTGAGGTAAGAAATGAAGGTGTGCTTCATGTGATGTGCACTGACGGAGCATTCTCAGTTTGTCAGTGATGAACCAGAGAAGAGCGTGCAGACCTTCTTGCTTACTGCTGCCGTACGTTCTCCGTTTCGGTGGCAATTTCATTCCTCATTTCGTTGTGTAGGCGGTGGGTATGCTCTTCAAACGCGCGAGCACAATCTCTGCTGCGGAGGGTGGTTGCATGGCTGAAGTCGGAGGTTTGGTTGTTCTCCTTTCATCACTTTTTCACCAAATGTTGACTTCTCGCAGTGGCATGTTCTATGGCTAGCGCTGGTTTCGCTGCATGTATGGGAGGTTTGTGAAGCGTGGATCTCAGATCGAGCCAAGCCTGATTTCTTTTTACTTGGACAGCATCCCCGGAAATCATCTTGCAGGTAATGATTCCAAGCACGATATCATGTATTTGAAATTGATCCCAATGTTGTCAAGGCGGCCGAAATTGGCATTGGTGTGTACTAGTATCAATTCATCGGGCGAGATTGATCCTGATACCTCAACAAGAACACAACCTCGGTCTGACCTGTGACCCCATTGACGGCCTCGTCCAAGTTCCTTGTATCGTAAGTTCATCTATGAATCGATGTTGTGGGCGGCAGTTCCTGATTCAAGCTACTCCGTAACTTCAGGAAAGGAACAGTCTGGGAGGTTGGTGATCGATTTATGTTGCTGATATCTTTACTGATTGGATATCCCTTTACAGCTGTCAAGGCGGTTACCGCGGCTCAACTCTCGATGGCAAGTCAAGGGGTATACAGCGTAACATTGGATGAAGCTATCGAAGCCATGAGATTGACCGCTGCTGATATGAGTGTTAAGTACAAGGAAACAAGCCTTTCGGTAAGAATCCAGATTTCTTTTAATGAATGAGTCACTAAATTTGTGTTATAGGGTCTTGCCGTGCGTTAGACCTTTCATGGAGTGGAGAATTCATTCTGATCATTTTTGCAGACGAGCGTGAAGATCCCTCTTACAGTACCAGCCTGGTATGCTCTCCTGCCTTCTCTTCCTTCTCGCCTCACTCAAAACATTTTCCACAGTTGAAGGCACAATACCTATGCACATAACCAAGGACAGACGACCCATTTCTAGACGGCATCATTCTCTGCACGATCTTACACCACCTTAGAGCATACCTTACATAGTAGACGACCGATGGACACATTTCTTCTCTATAGACTCTCTTTTCCTGTTCTCTATCAGTCTGGGCAGTTGGACCGTAAATGTATATATGTATAGGGAGACTAAGTAGCACAACAAAGCAGAAAACATTTTGACCTTCAAATTTTTTGTGTATTTATTAGAATCAATAAATCTCTTATGTGTGAAATGGCTTGCTTGCTGTTACCCTGAAAAGAAGTTGAAACTACGTGGTCGGGCTCAACGTTCTGACTTTTCTTTAGAAGACGCGTTCTTCCTGAGAAACGTGACTGGCTGCTGACGTAACCTGATGGTGTGATCGAAACTGACCGATCTCGAACTTGACTGCAGACGTTCAGCAACTGATCGTGTAAAGGAGGTAGCCTCGAGAATATATAAAGCCCAACGCAGTCCATGTCAGCCCACATGAGCAACTCAACTTCTACTACCCTGGATGGCACCTATATACGCTTTAGACCGCTTTTACCTGGCTATAACGCTTCTGGTCACCATTGGGTACCAGCTTGCTGGATTTGCAATTGCATGGTCATTCAAATTCGACAAAATTACCGATTTCACTGGAGGTTGGCATCTCTTCTCTATTTTAGATGCCTCAGATGTTGACTATAATCAACAGGATCTAATTTCTTTCTTCTTGGTAAGGAGACTTGACGTTTATCAGCCTAGCGGCCTAATCCCCTCAATAGCGTTGTTGACCTTGCTTATTGGGAATACATTCCATGCCCGTAACATCGGTATGACTTTTTGAACACCTGATGAGAAATGATGCTGAAGAGACCTTAGTTGCTACTGTACTTGTCATGGTGTGGGCCTCGAGAATTGCGGGTAATTCCATTCCGAACATCTCTCATGATACGGGCTTCACTGTGTTTCTCAGGCTTTCTGCTCTTCCGCGTCTTAAAGATGGGAAGTGACAGCCGTTTTGACGAGATTAGAAATCACTTCTTGAAATTTCTCGGTACGTCTCAAGTGTATTCCCGACGTATAGCACGTTCACCTCTTGTCAGGCTTTTGGATAGGTGATTCTTCCCCTCTCCTCGACATATACGGGTGGTTACTGATAGAAGATCTCTATCCTTGTCAGGCCAGATAGTTTGGGTATGCCTCCCAACTCTATTCGAGATTTGTTTCTGAATTTGCCATCCAGGTTTGGGCTGTGTCCTTACCCCTAACGATCCTGAACTCGCCTGCAATTTCCGATACTCGAAGGGCTGGCTCGAACCCTGCTTTTGGAACCTCCAGAGATATTGCTGGGATCGTCATCTGGGCACTGGGTTTTGTCATTGAGTCTTGTGCTGATTTTCAGAAGGTATGTCAACTGGCATCGACTCCAGAGTATTAGGGAACTCAGACCAACACAGTACTACTACAAATCAAACAAGCTCATTCCAAAGGATATGCCAATTAATGTACGCATTCCGGTCCACTTCAGCCTATTCAAAACTAACTGAGGTGGTTTAGCGAGGTTTGTGGGCTTGGTCCCGCCATCCGCCATATTTTGGAGAGTAAGTCCCTGATGACACTGTGTGGCCCAAATTTCTAATGGTCTTTAGAATCATGTGCTGGTGGGGCATCTGGATCCTTTGCCTTTCACCAACAACGAACGGCAACCTTTCCTACTCCTCCAGAGCTGCTCAATATGGCGCTGTCATGTCACCTATCTTCACCGTCTTGTGAGAACCTTTTCTATATACTCTCACATTAGCGTTTGATCTAAGCTTTAAAAGGCTCCTTATGTTTGCATCCGGTATCCCGACCGCAGAAAAGCCAACAGCCAAGAAGTTCTTCCTCAAGTCTCACGGGCCAAATGCCTCTGAAGAACCTTCCGACGCGTGGAGACACTATGAAGCGTATCTCAAGAAGACGTCAATCCTCATACCTCTCCCGCCTAGTCTCTATACCCGATTGCCATCCTTCCTCAAGCGGACTATCCTTCTCGACTTCCCTTTCTATCAGTTCGATGAAGAGAAGGATGGAAAGGCAGCCATTGACGAGGCAGCTGCAGGCGAGGAGGGCGCATGAGGAAATTCAATGGCGTGGAATGTAAACTAGACTTCAAATATAATCATAATAACTCTCAACCTTCTGTATTATCCGCAATGAATTTCTAGGACTTTCTGACTTGTTCTTTGAATTGCCAGCTCTTTGGGCGAAAACATACAAAACATTTCATAAATCAAATATCTGAACATACCACTGTTTACAAGGATAGTCTACATAATAATACATTCAAAGGGCGTTGGTCGTTCGCCCCACCTGTCAATAAATCTGAGTTGCGATCCCTCGCCCGCTGTCTTCAGATCCTTGTACCCATTCCGCTTCCCATACTCCAATCTAAGGGTCTTTACCTGCCCTTGACTCGGATCGCAGTCCATCTTCTCAACGGAAACCGCCAAGTCATCACTCTCGTGGTCAAGGGACCAGAAATAGTTCTCCCATGCTTTCGGGAAACGGTCCATCTGCCAGATGTACGGGTGGGCACCCCATGTCATGTTGAAAATATCCCAGTTGAAGTCCAATGTTTCCCCTTCCAACATCTTGCGACGTTTGATGTAGCGATGGTCAGCATTGCCTGTGTTGGTGTAGGTCATAACGAACGTCTTCCGGACGTTGGGCTGTGGGTCGCCTCCGTTGTTGTTATCGATAAGGATTTGCTGGCAGTCGCGTAAAGCGATGTAGAAACGCTCCAAGACAGTATGGTCTGTGATGGTCTTCCCCCCATATTGAATCTCGAGGACCTGCACACGAGGCTTCTTGACGACGGCGTAGGACATCCCCCTGTATTCGAGCTCGAAATACCTGTCGAATGCCTCGCTTCCTCCAGGATAATCGCAGAGGTTTAGGCAAGTATCGTGGTAGTACGGGACACTGTCCGCCCCGGGAACAATTGCTTGGAACGGCCATCCAAGTGCATTCTAAAGAGTCCCCGCTTAAAGTGGGCCCAGCACGGGTTCGATAGGCACAGCCTTGCTAGTCTGGTATGTGCCATCCTGTCTCTTTGAAGCTCAAAGAGCTTTTTGAGTCGGTCGTGGTCAGGCCATGGTTGCCCAATTCAGAGGTGCGGTCGTGTGGTTTCGCCTCAGATCACGATGTTCGTGCCTTTTGACCGCCATGACCTGGGCGGATGCCGACTTGAATCTTGAAATCTGAACCTTTTGTTACCGCCATGTCCACCAAGAGCAATCTCCGTCGAAGTAAGCGCAGACGTCAAGATACGCTACCAGACGATGAAGCACCAGGCAGTAGCAACAAGCCACCCTTCCTCTCGTGATCTGACCGTTTCCTCGCATCCAGAAGACACTCATTCGTTATCACACGGGTTTCATAGGACTCCTAATGTGAACCGACCTCTGCCAGAGCTAACAAAAGAAGGCGAAGATTGGAATGTCGTGTACAATCCTGCCACGAAACGGTCAATCGACATCGATCCGGTTCATACATTCGTTCACGAAAGTTTGGTTTGAACGATTCTGACCTAGCAACCTTGAGCAATACCCACATCGGACATCGTCCTCCCTGTTCCAGATGCCTTTGCGAGCTCGTTGACCTGGCTCATGCGTTCAGACATCCCGTAGAGGTTGCTTTGTGTTCTCCTCCCCTCTGCACGCCTGTTCCTTTGGATTGATGATAACCCTCTTAGTATTGTTTGCTGTGCTCATTTCTCGCAGGATGGCAGGTATCTCGCAACTGGATGCGATCGGACGGCGCAGATCTTCAACACCGAGACTGGTGTCAAGACTTGGTGAGCATGCTGCCCTACTCGAAAGCGTGGCGATAAGTGGTGAGCATTATAGTGTACTCGTTCATGAACGGGCTTCCTGGATCGGGGATCTTTACATTAAGAGTGTGTACTTCAGCCCCGATGGCAAGGATCTTGCAACTGGAGCTGAGGATAAGGTTATAAGGGTCTGCTGGTATCATTGAGCTGACCACCCCCATCCTAATATACTACTAGATCTGGGACATTGCCAAGAAGCGCATTCGAATTGTATTTGATGGCCACTTCCAAGGAGTCTATGCCGTCAAATTCTTCGCTGATGGTCGTCTACTTGTGTCTGGCGCAGGAGATAACACAGTCAGGATTTGGGACATGGTCGATGGAAACTCAAAGGTGCTTGCCGTTGAAGGAACCTTCAATGATTCAGACTTTAACAATATCTGCGGAGTCACCTCCATTGCTATCTCCCCCGAGGGCCAGTATGTTGCTGTGGCATACCTGGATACAATGGTACGAGCGTGGAATATCGCTACTACACAGGTAGTAGAAAGCTTGAAGGGCCACTGAGATAGCGTATATTGCATTGCCGTCACTCCGGATGGCAAAGGCGTGATCAGCGGTAGCTTGGACAAAACACTGGCTTACTGGGATATCTCAACTTTGACTGGTGAGAAGAGTAGGAAAGAGACGGGTGCTACTTGCGAGCCTGGACGGGGTATCGATGCGAAGACTGACGATGAAGCTGTTGGGTGCACGTCTAAATTCATCGGACGTATGGTATCTTCCATTCTAGTACCCCATTCTACGTGCTAGCGACTGCTTGTTGTAGGATTTATGTGCCCCGTGTTGCCGTCTTCCATGATGGACAATGGATTGTTTCCGGCTCAAAAGATTGGCGGGTCCATTTCTGGGATTCGAAAGATGGTGTTGCGCAATGTATCCTTCAAGGCCACACTAATTCAGGCATGGATGCTTCTAAAGTTGCGTAACTACCTCCCTTACTCTCATATGCAGTTCTCACGATAGATATAAGCAAACCAGAAAGCATGCTAGCTACCGCGGGTGGCGACCGCCAGGCTAGAATATGTGTGTTACCCTTGATTTCGTTATTTGGCATGGTCAATTCTAACTGGTGTTATCCAGGGAGGTACAATAATGTTTAATGCAATCATATGGATTTTCCTTGCGCTTGATCGAGTCGCCTTCCACGCATGAAAATACCTAGACAAAGCTGAAGCATCCTTCAAAATGCGGCCACGTATCTGCATCCTTGAATCCAATGCCAAACCCTGGCAAGCAGTGTCAAGCCCGAGGTTCCTACGTTTAGATCCTATTAGGGAGGTCTAATCATAACAGAAGGCTTCCGCTGAGAAGGACTACGGTAGAGACGATAATAGAAGCTAAGGAGCAGAGGGGCCAGAATTGACTAGAGTGAGACGGGATCGAGTTGAGATGATTATTGCAGTGGTCATCCTCTAGGCAAATACATCTTCATATTTAATGTACTCACTGCGACATGGGTGCGAGTTGATCCCCGCTGAGCTCCATATTGATTTCGACATAGCCGCAAGCGAAATGAATTCCGTCGGTATTCCTGTTCACGTTGGTGCTGCCGTCGTTCCAGTATGTACATCCACTGCCTCCTAAACCAGCCGCTTACGCGAAACGCGACAAAGTTGGGCTTCCTAATCTGGACACGCATTTGTTTGCTGCTCTTTGGTTCCTTCTCGTCATCTCGAAAATTAGCCCATCAACGCTGTCAGTAGTCTTGCGCAAGAGTCCACGGTCGCCGTCAATGCTTCCCCCCACGCTCCTTGAGTTCGTTGCTTCGCGTAGCAATGCCTGCATATCGAACTCGACGAAGGTCTCTAGGCTACACACCCATGTTATCCGGTCTTTTTCGGCAAGGGCACCCCTCCGTCAAGCGACAATGACAGCTCTGGCACATGAAGCTACCGTGCAGAATCCTGCGAACTATGGTTTTCCTCTAGAAAGGTCAGCCCTTATGCCTTTTCTGAATCAATTCTGTTCTAAAGAGGTTGCAGTGGCACCAGGCCTGCATTCAAGAGGAGGTAGCCTAACACCTAGGACGGGGAAGTCCAATACAGAGGTTGGAGCAGAACTCGAGAAAAGAGTAAAGGCATTGGAAACTGCTGGAAATGCACAAGTGAGTTCTTGAATAGATTACACTGAATACGCTTGCTGACTATAACCTTGAAGTCCACGACCCTCGACCTGCCAGTGTATTCTGAGGAGGACCTGCTGGCTTTGTATCAGGACCTCCTTGCTCTGCCACCCAATTTGCCTAAGCCGGAAGTGGCAGAAAAACTCGCTACTCATCCACAAGATCAACTCAAAACGGATCAGGAATCCGTCCTTGCCCTGGAACGACGGTTGTTGCAGTGTCTGGAAGCTCGACCTACAAGTGATTTCGTGAAAGCAGAAACAGACACACCAACGCACCTACGTGTTCTTTCATACATTGATAAGCTCATTTCACGACAAGAAGCGACTTCTATCTCAGAAGGCCTCACTCACCATGTCGATACCCCATCGGCCTCCGTTTCTGGCCCCGAACTTGAAGCGCTTGGAAGGCTCTCTGTGGGTCATTTCCCGCCCATTCACTCTCTGTGACCGATTCTCACATGCGACAGATTCAATGCAACGATTACCAGTCGGCGGAACTAATTTTAACCCTCATGAAGGTACGTTAGTCGCAGAGAACCCAAGGATGTCACTCATCGAGTGTTCTACCCGCAGAATTTCGGTCTGCCCATATCAGAAGATTCGGTAAATTCAGTTATGAAGCATCTTGCTTCGGATGGGAACGTAGCCGCAGTTGAGGGGATATTGAAGAATTATCTTTCAGGTAAATTTATTGATGCACAGTATGGCAGTACTGAATATCTGATACTTTTCCGCAGATGTCCCAACCGACCGCCAACGACATTATCATATCACGGCTCATCTAAAGTCTACGCTCCCTGAAACCATACCGACATCCGCTCTCGATCTCCTCCATGTTTACGAAGATCAGAACCTAGCTGCCCCCATGCAGACCTACACATCAGTCATCACCACCCTTTTCGCTACAAACACCTCCCTAGGACGTGCTCATGCTTGGGACCTATACAGCCACATGCGCTATGTCGCTCACCCAAATCCTGATGCTACCCTATATGCTTTGATGATACGAGCATGCGCTTCGCCATTCAATGTTCGCTCATCGGAACCCGAGCGAGCTCTCGACCTTTGGACGGAGATGACCGTAGACCATAAAATCCCACCCACATCCGGCGCATATGACGCAGTTATTCTGGCTTGTGCACGCTCGGGAAAGAAGATGTACGTGGGCGAAGCCTTTAGGCTTGCACGGCAGATGTTGGATTCCCACCGGGATGCTCGAGGAATGTCTGCATTCGCGCCATCAAGGAGAACCTTTTGTGCTTTACTCGAGGGAGCGAAGCGAGTTGGAGATTTGGGGAAAGCACGATGGATCCTCGCGGAAATGGCGTCGGAGCGCCGATTGGCAGATGGAAGCATTGACCCGGACGGTATCAATGAAGAGATCACGATGCACATGTTCCACTCCTATGCATCCTACAAACCGCCTGTGCGAAGGGCAGCCCTCCGCCAATCGAGAATAAATGTGTCAACTCCGGAAACAACATCCACCTCCATATCCAAGGCTGACGTTGACCGCGTGGGTGCAGCAGAACAACTCGTGAATGTCGCCGCCAAAAAGGACACATTCACGTCCGTTCCGCCTCAGAGCTCGGAAGAAGTCCTCCAGGAGGTGCAATCCTCTTCAACCGTATAATAAGGGACAACGGATTATCAAGCCCCGCCGAACCCAACGAAACTGATGGCTTACCAGCCAAGCAGCTATTCAAGGAGGTCAAACTTACACCTCGCCTCCTCAACTCATACCTATCAGTCTTCTACAAGCATGCTCCCCTACCGCAATCCCGAGCTTTGTATCACAGCATATTCCAGCATTGTAACGTCCAACCTACCGGAAGAACCTTCACCGAAGCGCTGGAGAGATGTGCCAATTCCCGCCGGGGCGACGAACGACCAATGGCTTCAGCATTTGCTGAGGAAGTCTGGGCTCAATGGAGATCCGTCGAGGAATCCGGACAAGATACGGATGGTCGGCAGCTCAGGGCTCGTACCATTGAAAAGGCTCATATAGCTATGATTCGCATCCTTGCATTGTAAGTTTTCGTTTTCCTCTCTTCATGCGATTCAATTCTCAGATTTTTTCTAAGGACTGAGAACCTTGAACGCGCGATGCAACATGTTCGTGCTTTTGCCTCACAATATCCCGCTACAGCTATTCGCACTCCAACGCCCAAGCCCTACATTCGATCCAGCCGTACCTCATTGGTAGCCTCTCGCCCTCTCGTACGTCTGACCTCTAATATCGAGGTACCTGACGACAACGTTCCTCCTCTGTTGATGTTCGATGACTTGCAACTCCTCCATCATCGCCTACTGGCTGAGGGCATGAGTGCAGAGATTGGTTACATCACTTATCTCTGCAAGTCATACGAATGGGCGTTGAGAATTCGGAGAGATGCTGCGATGAAGCAAACTCCGACAAGAACTGAGGAAATTATAACTGGATGATTAATGTTGGTATCTATTAGAATCTATATACCATATTGCTGTTATAACCCTCCCCATCTATTTAGATAATAAGTAATAATTGAATCATGTTGTGATCTTCCTCCGAGCCTGGACTCTTAAGGTGTTACAACCAGCCACCAAGTGCGCCAAGACATCGGATGAACAAAAATAATCCTGGACAGATTCACCTCAACTGAAGATCACCTCATGGGTACTGCTCTCATACACGCCGTTCCGGTTCTTACCTGGGAGGTCATCGTGCGCCTAGCGTGGGGGATACACCGTGGCTACAACCACGGCACCCGATCCAACGTTTCAATGTCATTCAAGCGCTCAGTCCCAAGGGCTTTTTAGAAGTAGGATAATTACTACTTCAAGCTCGTAGATATCGTACTTGTGTGCGGACTCGTTCCCTAGTTCCTGGGTATCCAAAAGAGATACGGACGAGATTTTCGAGTTTGGTAGATCGACCCAAAAGGGAAAAGCGACTCAGCGACGCCAGCGAGCTCACAGTCGTTGATCAGCATGGGTATCGACGAGCAACGCATTGCCTTGCCAGGAGTTCCCGGGGGTGGATCACAGAAGATGGCCGAAGAGAGCAAACTATTGGGAGGATTACTTTGGGGTTATCTTCGATGCTGGCTCGAGTAGGCTTTGTAAGTTTTTCTATGCCTCAGGCTCTGAGAGATCAAGACTAATCATGGCTCCTCATAGTTCGGTTTGCTTTCAAGGAGGAGCCTGATACCGCAATTCTTCCCTTGGTGATTACATAGGCCTTCTCGAGAGCTCAGTGCTCAGAAGTCGTGCAATCGTGTTGGGCTACCCAATTATCTGTTTACTTGCAGAAAATGTACTTGAGATATACGAAAACTAACAAATGCGGGAGAAGCCCTTTCTACTTATGACGCTTTATGGTGCTCGGCCATGAACCATTGGACAAAATGTATGAGTAACATTGAGAGTCTGTCAGGCCATGAAGGTTACATGGGACAAAACAGCGAAACAATACGAAATAGCAAAGCAACAGTCCATCTCTATGCTGAGTCCATCTACTAAAAAGCGCATCTATGCATATTTGCCATTCATTCCACCAAAAGTATCCTGCAAGCCAGCCTGCATCCCAATGCTTCACCGCATCGCACTTGGAACCCTCGAGATCGAAGGGGCGTCCGGAACTTGGAAATATCCCGCATTGCCCAGCATCTCTCGAACTTGACGGGAATTCCCATCGCCTTTAGGCAACAAAATAGGCTGCACAGGCATGGTATACTTGATATCCAGGTCCTCGAGGACAGCCTTGAGGTTGCGCATGAATTGTGTGCGACGAGCCCAGCGTCCACCCCAATCTTGCCAATTTGGTCGGTCTAAAGCAGGCAAATGATTGGTAAGGGCCTGATGAAAGCCGAGGTTTGAATACGCACGCTCCATCCCAATGACGAGCCAGATGGAATTCTGGTACTCCATTTTATCAATGTTCAGGTTGCAGCCGGACCATTCACGGCTGTTCTTGTCGACGTAGTCCTCAATCCTGTGCCTGAGTTGCTCGATGGTTTCCAGTGGAGTGTTGTAAGCGATTGTAATGGTCGTGGTTTCCCACATCGATTTACTGCGACGAAGATTGTGGACAAGCTTGGTGCTCGCTAGGAGAGAGTTAGGTGCAATGATTTCTTGGCCATCCGTTCGCCTGAAGGTCGTGGAGAACAACCCGAATTCGCGGACGAACAGTGCCTGGTCATCAATCATCACAAGGTCACCGACGTCGAAGACATGGGTGGAGAAGATGAAGATAAGCTGTAGAGTGTCGAATCAATGATGGGTCTGCAACAAAGACAGGAAACCCAACGTACCGACTCGAACAAGGTTTGCGCGGAATGACCAAAGATGAAGGAGAATCCAAGAATGATGGTGGCTAACGGCACCAAGGACGCAAGGGTATTGCTCCTGTTGAAAATGAGCAAAGCCACAAAGACGATGCCCACGAGCGCGACCGCCAGCAAAACCGCGTCGAGTTTGCCCACAATAGAGTCAACATCCTTCAAACCAGCCACAAGCGACTTCCGTTCTTTGTAGATGCGCTGAACAGCTTCTCGCATCTCGCGTTTGCTGATATCCCCATTTCCGTCCTTGTCGAAAATCGCAAAAGCTGCGTGCTGGGAGAACTGTAAGCCATCGATTACTAGACGTAGGACCCTGTACTCACTGCTTCCGAGGTACTGCGGAAATATGGGTAGAAATCTGCACAAGGTTATTAGCTATGTCCCCATGTCGATTTGAGAGCAACAGACCTTCGACAATGAGATGAGAGCGTGATGGATCCACTTCATTAAGAGCAGCAAATAATTTCCTTGCTAAACGCCTTGCGGAGGTCAAACCACCCAATTGGGCACCACGGTTGAATTTGGAATCCTTGAGTGCCACAGCTCCAATTGCTCCCCCGACCTGTGAAGAGGTGTCGGTATGGCAGGTAGCTAACGATGTTCTGACCTGGTACATACCTGGTCAACAATGACACTGGCCATTGCCTTCCTAGCCTTTCTCCTCCTTTGACCTCGTTTCTTGTGATGCTTGGATTTTTCATCCTTGTTGGCCTGTGTCGGGGGTGTACTAATGCCATCCACATCTACTGTCCTGGGATTTGGAGTAGACACAAGCAGATCCACAGACGCCGAAGGACTTTTGTGACCTCGTCTAGTGTTTGGTGTCTTCCTTACAAGGAGTGGCTGAGCATTGGAAAGACGATCCAAGGCCTTGAGGGCAAGTCGGTTTTCCCCAAGCCGATCGGCGAGAGCTTTCTGGTGGAAGTTGATAGCAACAAATTGCAGGAAGACTTTTTCAGCGAGGAGGATAACACTGGCCGCAAACAAAGCCTATATGGAACCAGCCTGTGAATAAGGTTACCGGAAACGTGAGGACAGCACGAACCTGCATTACTCGATTAATTATAACCCAGTATGAGCCGGGAGGATGATACACGGCACGGAGGACCGACAGGCTTATCCAACCCCATGCGACATCCAGCACAAGCTTCAGCCATCCGGAGACTGCCATGAACAACTAGGGGCCCCGTTAGAACCATGCAATGACAAGAAGTTGCGAACATACCTCGACCTGAGTCTTCAGCCGTTCCACCTGAAGCCCAATAAGCACCAAGATCCAAATGAGAACAGGCGGAAGGGCGTCGACAACGAGGAACGTAGCGCATCCAGCAGCCCATACTATGGTCAACCACATAGACCACATATGAACCTGGTCGCGCACAACGCTATTCCTGAACCGAAGCTCAACTACCAGCAGTGGCGTGATGAGGATGCCTGCTACCAAGGCTCCTACCAACAACACCCTCAGCAGCTTTGAGAGCTTGAGAAAGGACATCCATAGTGCTCTGCCTCTCTTCGCCTTCGTGACCTCTTTTGACCCTCCTTCTTCCTCTTCGCTCCAGTCGAACTCGTCTGACGAGTTGGTGGCAGTGGTATCAGAGTCAGAGCTGGCTCGATCATGGGTGTCGTCGCGCAAGTCTGGAGGACGATTAGCTTTTTCGTATAGATGAGGATCCAGGCTGGACATGGTGATGGTTGAAGCTAAGCTCTGGATACTCGAGAGTACGCTGGCACGGATAATTCGCCTTATGGCATGGAGCCCGCTTCGTTTCTTTGTTTAGCCAACGAAATCAGCTCCAATTGAAATTTTGATCGGCTTCGAGGAAGCCCTGATCCTCCAATTGCGTATACAATTTTCAAAAAAGCTCTATCCAAATAACTAATTCATTATAAATCGTAACAATCCTTTTCACGTCTGCTCAGAGGTAACTTCAGTTCCGGATACGAGGCCAGCTTCATTTGCCAAGGAATAGAAGATGGAGTTCTTGTCTTCGAGCAGTTTCTGAGGGGATTCCAGTTCCGCAATCTGTATCCCGGCATGTCAGCTGCTGAATCCACAAAACCATCCAGAAACCGAAGCCTGTGCTTACCTTGCCGGAATCCATGACCAAAATCCGGTCCGATTCGAGAATGGTGTTAAGACGATGCCTGAAAGATCCATGTCAATGTCAATGGCCAACAAATACCGGAGCTTCACGTACGCAATCGTAAAGATGGTCACATTGGCAAATGCAGGTCCTCTGATGATCTCTTGAATAGCTCTGTCAGTGTCCAAGTCAACGGCGGAGGTTGCTGTGTTGTTACGCGAAGATTAGCATGATGTCATGGCAATATGTTGGTTTACTTTCTCACCTTCATCAAGCACAAGGATCTTGGACTGGAAAGACAAGATGATGTGAGCATGGATACCTCAGGTGAAGAAATGGAGTGTCATACCTTTCTGAGCAGCGCACGAGCGAAGCAAAGTAACTGCCTTTGTCCCGAAGACAGCGAGGAACCTCCTTCACGAACAGGTGCATCCAAGCCTTCTGGCAACGAATCGACGTATTCCTTGAGGTGAGCCTGGCTCAAAGCGGTCCAGATATCCGCGTCTGTATGTTGGCCAACAGGGTCTATATTTTCTCTCAGGGTACCCTCAAAGAGATCAGGGGTCTGCGGCACAATCGAGATAGCAGAGCGCACTGTGGAGTGTGAGTATGCTTGTGAGAAGGTACAGAAGCGAGTCAACACGTACAATCATGGAGACCAATCTTGGTAATGTCGGCCCCGTCAACGAGAATAGTCCCAGACACGGGTTCAATGATGCGAAAAAGAGCTAGGAGTAGCTAAGGGAGGGTCAGCCACATTGGACTAAATTATCAAGAAATTTCACATACCGATGACTTCCCGGCACCAGTTCTGCCACAAACACCAATTTTCTCGCTAGGCATCTAGAGAAACGGGTGAGCCAAGAAAGGGCAGTGAGCAACCCGTCACTCACAATCCTCATAGAAATGTTCTTGAGGACAAGGTCCAAACCGGCTCGGTAGCGCGTGGAATAATCCTTGAATTCAACCTCTCCACTGGCTGGCCAGTCTTCATCGGTCTTTGCTTCAGGGAGCTCAAGCGGTGCCTCGGGCTCAACATGGGTTTGATGAAGGATGCGCTCGACGCTGACAACATTCTGCTCGACTTCACTGGCAGATCGGACAACCCAGTTCTATATATAGCAACGTCAGAATTTCTGGAAACTCTCGCCAAGTCGAGTTTACTCACCAGCGAAGAAGTGGTATTCAAAGCGTAGGACAACACCAATCCGACCAGTCCGGCATCAATGCCAGTTGTGATGAGGGCGGTAAGAGCAAGAACAGCAACAATGAAGATGATCATTGCTCCAACGAACTCCAGCCGAACAGCGAGCCAACGATTGACGGCAATACTGGGCAAGTAACATATCTGGTTTCTGTCGATGCGGCGCTCGTTATTGGCGAGGAAAACGGGCTGTTGATCGAAGGCTCGGATCGTAGAAAGGCCGGCAAGGGATTCTGAGAACCAAGCGAAAATGGGAGAGCGGGAAACCGCATCGAGGCGCTTGAGTTCACGCGAAGTTGCAAGGTAGTATTTCATGACGCGTGAGTAGAACCAGCCCAGAGGGATGACCGCAATGAGGAATGGCGGGAAGCTGACACCAATGACGGCGATAATAGAAAGGCAGACTGCTGCGGTCCTGATCAAGTTGGCGATGACTCTGGCGAGGATTTGATCAACAACATAGATGTCTCGGGAGAACAGGTTGAGAATTCTGTTGTTCGTGTTTAGCAGTTAACATAGGTGAAATACATCAAGCCACATACCTTCCCGTAGGCGTCAACTCGAAGAAGCTGAGGGGTGCACGAATCAACGAGTCTAACATCTAAAGCACCGTCAGCAACTAAGTAACGGGGTGTAAAAAGCAAACCATACCCTATCATGAAGCCTCCTTGCGCTTCGTAAAGAACACCAAACCCAGATGATGATGGCAGACAAACCTCCGAGAAGGGTTGAAGAGAAGGAGAATAGTCCATAAATCATGAGGTACTTGAAAATTCCGGTATTGGACCCTGCTTCATGGTTCCGTTCACCCCAGTTCCTCAACGTGAGACTGGCAAACACCGAAGTAACTTGTTGAAGTAGGACGGCGAGCAGGAAGAAAGAGAATCCAACTTTCGACGCTGCTTGGATATATTCTCGGTAGACTTGGCCCTTGACACGACCCTGTTCCTGGTGCTCCTTGGAGAGCCCGGTCGAAGATGGTTCCCTAGTGGGTGCAGGTGAGGCAATTCTTGCTTTGATGAAACTCTTCCGGTGGTTGAGCAATTTCTCAGACAATACGGTTGCTTGCTCGGAGACGTGGGTCGAACCGTTGGAGCTACTGCTGTCGTCCTTTGGGGTTGCTGTTCCACTTCGATAAGGTGTTGAAGCACCCGAAGAAGAGCTTCCTCCAGTACCATGGCCACGACTATAACGGGTGTGAGTACTGATGTAAGTTGGGGTTAGGAAGACAACGAGGCTTACATGAGCTTTGAGATCTCGCCCTCCAAATTTGTAGTAAGAGTCGCATAGCTGCCTTGTTCAAGGATGATACCACGCCGGACGAAAGCAATCTGGTCGAATTGCCTAATAAATGCAATGCTGTTGGTGACCAAAATGCGTGCCTTTGTCGCCAAAATGCCGTTTGGACCAATGACATGGTCTAGACAAGAGTCAGCGATTTACAGTAGAAGAGTTCTTTTCATCCTACTCACCGAAGACGTGACGGGCGACGTGGCTATCAACAGCGGCGAGACAATCGTCAAGGAGAGTACTGGTAGAAACACATCAGTACACATTTAGAATTACACCATTGTCTTGACTCACAGGTCTGCCCTGGCATATACCGCACGAGCAAGAGCGACACGAGCACGCTGACCGCCGCTGAGTGTGATTCCTGGAGTTTGCCAGTCAGCTATAACCCAACAACCGAGTGCGTAGGAGTGTCCTAACCTTTTTCTCCTACTTCAGTCAGGTCACCCTGGGGTAGCAAGGACAAATCCTGGGTCAAAGCACAAGCTATCGGTAGTCAGCATCTATGACGCCAATCCGCGTACCGAAAAGGGCTCACCTTCGATTACAAGGTTATAGAAATCCTCATCATACTCGTGCAAGAACAGGATGTTCTCGCGCACAGAAGCCGATAAAATCCATGGGTTCTGAGGGGCATACGCAACCGAGCCGGACAACACGACTTCTCCATCCTTGCGGAACATGTCACCGATGATGGCCGATAGAAGACTGGTCTTTCCAGCGCCAACACGGCCAAGCACGCCGACAAGGTCACCTTTCTTGACGGAGAGGTTGATGCCTTCCAAAGTGGGCTCAACGGCATCCTTTGCCCAAGCGAAATCACCGTCTCGGATAGAGAGGACCTGTGGTCATATTACGTCCTCATCTCTCAGTATGGTAAAATATCGTACCTCATCTCCAGGAGTCAAGGTGATCTTATGAACGACCTTTCGTGCGTCCGTCTGCAATTCTGAGGCGTTCAGGAAATCCGAAAGACGCTTGACGGACACCCAAGCTTCGATGAGATTCGAAGTGACTTGACTGAACATGGCCAGCGGAATTGCAAAAGCATGAATAGCGAGATGGCCGGGAAAATGATGTCTGCAGTGAGGGGACGAGAAGAGACAACAGCAGCAGTTGCAAAAGAGCTAAATGCGACGAGGATGGGAATGCCGGTCCACATGAGCTGACTGAATGACTGATGGAACAAGTGCGTGAGATGACTGTGGTTGAAAGTTTGGATAAATGGCTTACAGTGGTAATTCCAATTTTCTTCAGCATCTTCAACTCTTTTTCGTTTCTTGTCTCTAATATCTTGCGAGCGAAGCTGTACTCCCAGGCGTATAGTTTAATACTGCACACAAATGTATTAGAACAAATAGCTTCAAGGGGAGATATACTGCGAACCTCTTGATATTAGCCAATAATTCACTCATCAGCCGGGTCCGCCTGTCACGATTCTTCATCTGCTCTTCTTGCATACGCTTCAATATCCGAGCAAGGGTGGTATTCAAGGGAATTGACAGAATCATAACAGCAACCCCGACGAAGGCAGACCATCCAAGAAGGTTATACAGAGAAATGAAGGCGAGAGTGATCTAAAAAGAATTGAGAACAGATATCAGGTACACGATGCCTTTAAGAGGTTTACCTGAAGAGGTCCAGAGATGGCGATTAACCCATAGGTGCACAAATCCTGCAACCTTGTAGCATCAACGGACATCAAATTGACAATATCACCAGATGCACGGGTGCGCTCGTCGTTCGAAAGAACCAAAGCCTTGGCGTAAATGGCTGTCACCAATCCAGCACGAACGCGCATGCCCGTCTCAAAGGCACGTTGGAAGTACTACGAGGGCGTCAGCAATGAGTACCTAATGCATAGCATAGCATAGGGTCAACTAACTTGGTTCAGAGTGATCGTCTGGACGACAGACGCGACGAACATGATGACTGCGTAAGAAAAACCTTCCAATCGGCTCACGGAACCGGAACTGCTGGCCTGATAGCGAGAGAAATAAAGCAGTAACAAGCGCAGGAGCTGAGGTTGAGCAAATGCAAGGAAATCTTGAGCGAATTTGAGGCAAGCAGCGATAGCGTAGGGTCCACCGTAGGCGACAAATAGGGCCTTCCAAAGGGTACTGGAAATAGGTTAGTCATAGGATGAAGGTAGACATATTGTTAGCTTACTGTTTTTTCAGGGCCTTTCCAAGATCCCTGCCGAGGTTTTTGGACTCATCTTGCGGTTTCAAGGAAGGGAGATCCTCTTCTGTAATAAACTGCTGAGCACCCTTTTTCATCAAGGGAGTCATCCATCCGAAGGTCTATTAACCCATAATCAGTATGGTATTCAAGTGCTGTATGAGACGTGCTTACCCAAACGCTGAAGACATTAGCGGTAAGCAAAGGATGTTCTGTATGTGCCTTATCTCCAAGGCTAGGCGCGTCAAATTCTGGTCCGATACATTCGATAAAGAATGATATGAGTCCCAGGGAAACGGAGGTCCATTTTAATGCAAGAATGATGTGGTTGCTGTCAAATGGGTAATGAAGAGTATGGACCGTCCTTGTCCATGTGCCCAAAGCAATTGCATAGGCAGGCCAGAAGAGGAGAAGGAGGGTGGATGCTCGGCGGGTTCGGGTATGGTTGAAATAGGTCAATGAGGCTGCGCACAACAAGACGAGTGGTTCAACAATATACGTCGAAACTAAAGGCACCTGCTGTTGGCGTAAAGCTATGAGGAAGAGATTTACGAGGCTGGCAATTGTCGAGGCGAATATCAAGGTCTAGAAAACACGTCAACATGGTACTCAGGAAACATTCTTTCGGTGAACCCTTACGAGCTTAGTGGTCAACACCCATTTACTTTTCTTCGATCTGGGCTTTACGAGCCTTCTTGATAGCTGGAACGAACGAAATATCCCAGATGCCAGAAAAACTCCGAAGACAATGGGCAAAATCACGCCCTCCTCAAAGCACAGAGTGACATCGAAGTCGCGAGTTTTAGATATAGGACCCCATCCTTCAGAGTCGCGACAGAGCTCCATACAAGCCTTTGTCTTCGCTGAGGATGACGAGGACGAGGACGTTGATGTTTTGCGGTCAACTTCCAAGAATGAACGGACTTTTTGAGTCGGACCGGCAGATTACAAATTGAATTACAAATTGGATAATTATAAATCTACATCAGGGACGCTTGTATACTTGAAGCACCACTTCCGTTCAATCGTCCAAAGCTGGAAGGGTATCGCCGCTGACTTCCTCTCCTAATGCGACTTGTTTGAACAGCGTATAAGCGCGGTCCAAGTCATCGTTGATAATAACGATGTCGTGAACGTTCGGTTCTTTTGCGAAGTCGATTTCCTTGAGCGCCGTTGCTAGGCGCTTTTGAACTGATGACTCGGTTTCCGTGCCGCGTCCTTGAAGTCGGGAGCGCAAGGCGGCCATTGATGGAGGCGAGATGAATAGATAAACTGGGTCGAGATCTGTTCTTTTTATTTGGCGGACTCCCTGCGAAGAGTGAATGAATTCACTAGCGTGATTGGAGCAGATGCATATCAACTAACCTGGGCCTCAATGTCCAAAATACACCGTTTTCCGGCTTCCTGGACGCTTTTTACGGTTGCAAAGCTCGTTCCATAGAAGTTGTTGGAGAACTCGGCATGCTCAATAAAAGCGTTCTGTGCGAGTAAATCCTTGAAAGTCTCTCTGTTCACGAAGTGGTAATGTTTTCCATCTGTTTCCCCTTGACGCGGTGCTCGAGTGGTATCTGTAAATTTACATTTAGTTACACGTATCCGGCAATCCAACAGGGGCTTACGCGAAACACTGAACCCAAATTTGTCAGGAAACTCAGCAAAGAGTCTCTGCAAAAGCGTACTCTTCCCTACGCCAGACGGACCAGAAAGGACCAAGGGCCTCAGGAAATCCTTGTACGGTGACATTTTACTTTGGATTGGATTGAAAATTCTATCGCTTGGATGTGACCGGTATTGTGACAAAGTGTGACATCGTTGTTGATGGCAGAATAGTGTGCCTTGTCCAGCATTAGACAGACTGACCACTCCCTTGTCCCCCGCTCGACTCCGGTCTTTTTCTCTGCTACTCCTTTCAGCCATTACTTTAAAGCTGTATATCACTATCTTTAAGCATTGAAGTCGACGAGACGTCGTGCCCGAACTTATTCTCTCATTAATTTCATACCACGACCACTATAACGACATATCATGGGAGGCGTCTGTTGTCGCCCTCAAGTATGTAATATTTATTGCAGCTCCCTTGATTTTCACAAGGCTGACACACCAACCTCTAGCCAATTGACTTCGACGGGGAAGTCAACCTATTTCACTTCGTTTTGCTTCGTTGCGTAGGAAAGGGAGCCTTTGGAAAGGTATAAACCCTTGGTTGTTTTACCATCAAAACGAATTCCCATTCCCATCTCAAGGTCCGAGTCGTCCAACATAAACAAACCCGCGACCTCTACGCCCTCAAGTATATCAACAAGGCGAAATGCGTCAAGATGAAGGCGGTCCCCAACGTTATTCAAGAACGTCGTTTGCTCGAAGAAGTACGACCTATTCTTGGATCGAAGTCTTGAGCGCTTGGCACTTACCCCGGCATCTTACACATAGGTTGATCATCCTTACATCGTCAACTTGCGATATGCCTTCCAGGACGACGAAAACTGTTTCTTTGTCCTCGACTTAATGTTGGGCGGTGACTTGCGATGTATGTCTAAGCCGCTTCTAATTTGTCGTCATGTGCTAACATTACCTACGTCGTCAGTCCACCTTGAGCGGCTTGGTTCGATGAGTGAAGAAGTCGTTCGCTTTTATGTAGCGCAACTTGCGTCTGCCGTAGAATTCCTCCACGATAACAACATTATGCATCGGTGAGCACCACCACACATGTACCCTTGCGACTTTCCTTACACACCAATATAGGGATATCAAACCAGACAACATCCTGCTGGATGAGCGAGGCAATGCTCACTTGACAGATTTCAACATTGCTGTCCACTTCGGGGAACGAAAGTTGACTGGTGTAGCAGGCTCTATGGCCTACATGGCTCCTGAGTAAGCTTTTCCCTTAACTAAAAATATCACTGCCGTCTGACGTCGCACACAGAATTTTGACCAAGCGCGGGTACTCCTACAACATTGATTGGTGGTCGCTAGGCGTTTGTGCCTACGAACTCATTTTCGGCCGTCGTCCATTCCGAGGGAGGACAAACAGCGACCTGACCTACAGCATTTCCAAGGATCCGCTGAAGTGGCCCGAGGATGCGGAAAAGAAATGTAGCCGAGCGGGAATGCAAGTTTTGAAAGGGGTAAGTTAATTTTGCCACTACATCAAATAATCATAGTCGCTGATGCATTTATGTCATGTAGCTGCTTGATCGTGACCCACACAGACGTTTCGGCTGCAAGCCTCAAGGAGAGGGCTTCCAAGAGCTTAGAAGGCATCCGTGGTTCAGCACTATCGACTGGGATACCTTGGAATCCAAGGAACAAATTTCACCGTTCATTCCGGACGTAAGTCGGCTCCCTATCAAATTGATTTTGGAGGGCAATTTTCTAATATGATTTTTACAATTTTACAGAGCAAGAAGGCCAACTTCGATGCCTCACATGAACTCGAGGAACTACTTCTGGAAGACAACCCACTCAAGGCCAAGCAACGGAAGTTAAACCAGGATAACCTCAGCGCAGAAATGAGGCAGATGGAAGAACAGTGAGTGCCCTCCACAATTGACTGATGTCTCATTGACTAATGCATTTCTGCAGGTTCACTACATACGACTTTAGAAAAATGCAGAGGCGATCGTACTACCCACACAATCAGCACATAATATCCACAGCTACCGGGACTTCGTCAGGTGTTGCGTCTTCACGACCAGGCACACCGAGGGATGCCCCACGAGGCGATAATGGAGTAACCATCGCCTCACTTGATGGTGGTGATTCAGATGCCATCCAGTTGCCCGAGAGGATACATGAGAAGGAGTATTCATAGGTTTGCATCGCAGACTTCCACTCCATCTGTCTTTCTCCTGCTTAACGTCCGGATACGTCGCTGTTTACGTGCTTTACGACTGTCGCCACGCATAGTTCGGGGACGATTCACCTCCATCACATTTGTCAGTTCGGAATTCATACCTATGTATCATTTCTTCCTGTCTCTTTCTCTTGTTCTCTTACCATCCATCTACGTGTCCATATGCCTGCCTCCCTGTTAAACACCTTATCTCTACTTCTACAGTAGCCTTCGCTATACGCACTACTTCCTCTTCCTCTTGTTTATACTGGGTTTGTTGTGCTGCTTAAATGATTCCCCCTCTAATACCTTCCCTTTATCGTTCTTTCGTTATTCCTTCCCCTTGTATTTCACATACCCGAAGAATGCAAACAAGCTTCTTGAAATAAACACTCTAAACTTAGTCCCATGCAATCGACATTTCATACCTTTCCTAAAAGATCCGATGTCGTGGCCCTGCCCGATGTGGGAGAAGGACGCGGCGTCACACACATGTGACTCACACACGACTCACATCGACTAATTTGCGAACGCGTTCTTTGTGTTTATTTGGTTTCTCTGGTTATCCGCGACCCCCATGGCTTCAGCCCCAAGCGACCTCGCAGACGGGGTGCCATTCTCTTTGTGAGGGCGACTTGACACCCATAATGACGCTTTGCTAACAAAATTGCAGTTTTGTTTCGCTCCTACGCGAGATATCGAAAGTTAGACCGCATAAAGTGAAGAACAAGCCTCAGAACAGCAACCAGGACTACCCGGTAAAAAGCGTTTTTGTACGGTGGACCAATCATCTGCGACAGAAGTTCGCGCCCCTACCAGCGGGTACTACATCTATTGTCTTCCGTATGCTGTTCCCCCACGAGGATGCCCGTCGTAAATTCGACATGCAAGAGCCTCGCCTCGCCCAGGCGCTTGCACAAGCTCTGGGTATTGACTCAAATCGACTTAAAGCTTGGAGCACGTCCGGAACCGCTGGGTGTCTCGGAGAACAGATCCAGCAAGTATTGAAAACAACGTGCCCCGTGAGTTAACCTGACTCACTTTACCATATATGCTCCCCTCCTCTAACTTACGCTCATTCAGACTGAGGGAGGCCACATCAGCCCTCTGTCCATTGATCAAGTCGACGAACTCCTTGATGAACTTGCTGCTCTCTCAGGCTATACCCACATTTCCATCCGCTCAAAATATCCCTCCGGCCAACACCGCACTCGAGTCTCCATTCTGAAATCCATGTTCTGTACCTTATCTCCTCTTGATGCAGGCTTCCTTACCCAGATCATTCTGAAAGACCTGCGGACCATACTTTACCCACTCCAGGAATCCCAATTGCATTATACCTCCGCATTACTTGATTATAATACTAAGGCAATCAGAATGCTTTCTGAACAAGATGCTTTACAAGTGTGGGACCCGTCTGGATGGATGCTCAAGATGTACCGTGTGCGGCCAACGCTTGAAGAAGCCGCCGAAGAGTTTGAGAAGCATGCTGGTGTTCGTGAAATACCAGGACCTAGGCTTGGGACGATGGTCACAGTAGGTCTCAATGCCCTACAGTCCCTCATCAGATTCTCACATAACCAACCGACAAGCTTCCCAAGTCAGAAAAAGGCCGCAGCTCCCGTCACGCGCTTAAACTTCTCTCGCCATCCAAGCAGATATGGGCCGAAACGAAATATGATGGTGAAAGAGCCCAGATTCATGTCGAGATTGTGCAACCAGGAAACAAACCCAAGATCACTATATTCAGCAAGAGCAAGCGTGATTCGACGTTGGATCGCAAGGGTGTGCATGAAATCATATTGAATGCGCTTGGACTCTCGAAGGCGAGTGGGTATATGCGTGATGATCGTAAAGTCAAAACTGGTGTTATTCTGGATGCGGAGATGGTCGCTTTTAATGACGATGGTCTTGACGGTAACCTCTTCCTCTTGTTGAATTCTGACCGTTACTCATTAGCGGATAACAGAGTTCTGGAGAATTCGTGGGCTGGTCGAACGCTCTGCTTACGGGGTACGACGCAATGCTACGACACTGGTCCCAGACTCCCAATCCCAGCTCTGCGGCCGTGAAGAGTCACAACTTTCGATGCTCACACTGAACATCGAAAACCGGCATCTCGCTCTTATCTTCTTTGACATGCTTTCTCTAAACTCGACTTCACTCCTCTCTACTCCCTACTTCAAGCGCAGAGAAATCCTCGGGTCGATTATCTCAGTGACCCCAGGAGAAGCAATGCTGGCTGAACGTACACTAATCACCCCACCTCGTGCAAACACATCTACTGCGGAATATGACGCACCTGAGACACTCATCAAGCAACTCGATCATGCATTTGCACAGTGCATTGGTCGCGCAGAAGAAGGCCTTGTTCTCAAAGCCGCTGAAAGCGGGTACCACGACTGGCGCATGCCCTGGGTCAAATTGAAGAAGGACTATATCCCTGGATATGGAGATGCGATTGATATGGTCTTAGTCGGCGCTAGCTGGGATAAAGATCGCGGAAGGGAGTTAAGAGTCGGAACGGATACATTCACGACGTTTCACATCGGTGGAATCAAGGTCAGTCACCCCCTGCTAGTCCTGCAATAATGTATGCTGACGATCCTGTCAGCCTGGTTCCCGACCACATTTGCATATCTATTTTACAGTCTCCTATGGACTGAGTCGGCAGCAACTCGAAGAGCTGAACTTTATGATCAAGGGGTCTGAACATCACCAGTTCCACAACATGACGGTAAGGTTATCATATCGGTGAGGAGGACATGCTCACAATTGTGTTCAGAGTCGTACCGGTGACGAGCTACCGTATACCTTTGATGTATACGCAGGCCTTCAGAGGCCATCTATACTTCTCCGAAGTCCTCTTCTCGTCGAGTTAGTCGGAGCTGGCTTCACCAAATCCCCTGGAAGTCGGGTATGTACCCCTGGCGGAACTACATCTCACTCGCTCATATTCTTGCTAGCATTATGAACTTCGCTTCCCAAGACTCTTGAAGGTACATCGCCCAGCTGAACGTCTTTGGACAACAGGAACCAGGCTCCTGGATCTACACAAGATCGCATGTGCCGTAATCGGTCGAGATCCCTCAAAGAAAGTGGCCAGACGCTGCCGCGGAGATTTGGGGCAAGCCGTGTTCACCTGGAGCGAAATCAAGTCTGAAGAGAAAAGCTACGGCAGAGATGTGGGAGGAGAGGCTGGCTGAATTGGACGGGAGGACCTGGAGGCGTCCTATTTCGGACGAGTCCAGCTCAGACGACGACGAACCTCTGAACGTACAGGACAAGAAAGAGAACGTCCTTCAAGTTGTCACGAATACTCCATACAAGAAGAAGAGGATCGAGGTCATTGATCTCTGTTCGCCCAGTCCAAAGACTTCAAGTTCGAGGGCTACAATCTCCGTACCATCCTCCTCCAGCGGCTCAGAGAACATCCGCCCTTCATCTCTTCCCAGGGCTAGTCCGGTTAAGCAGACTCTGCTGGAAAACGCTGTTGTCTGGATTGCGAAGTCCAAGGAGAAGTCGACCGATTGTACGTCCGCTGCATTGCAAGTTTTCATCGCCCCAGGATGTCGATTGCACTCGCTTCAGTCACTGCTAAGCATTTGCGGATGGTTCAAAAGGTCAAGCTCTGCCTCTTGGGCCAATGTAGAACGGGGTATCATATTTATGGAGTCTGGTTGGGAGGACTATGTCATGAAAATGCTCAAGGACATTACTGTAGGACTTGGAAGTCGCAAACCCATTCATGTATTTGATGTTTTCGGAGAAGAGTTGCATTATTTCGCTTAATTATTACGTCATTCCTCATTTCTCCCTTTACCCACTCCCTCAATGGCATTCTTCGCGACAAAACGGCTTTTCAACGAAGTAAATCGAGCCATAATCTATTCCAAAAACGGAGATCCTAGCAAAGTCCTGTCTGCTTTGAGCTACAAACCCTTGCCACCTCCAGACCCAAATACAGTCAATGTCAAATTCCTACTCTCGCCGATAAATCCTGCAGATTTGAATGTTGTAGAGGGAATCTACCCCGCTAAACCTAGTCCAGATGCTGGCTTTTCTTCTAAGGAACAGCCTGTCTTTGTCGGTGGTAATGAAGGTGTTGCTAGAGTTACTGCTGTCGGACCAGGCGTTTCTGAGCTAAAGAAGAATGACTGGGTCATCATGACCAAAGCTCAACTTGGCACTTGGTGTACTAGCAAGAATGTCAATGTCGATGATATTGTCAAAGTACCTCGTGTAGAAGGGCTCACGGAAGTTCATGCTGCCACTATGACGGTGAACCCACCGACCGCCTATAATATGCTTCATGACTTTGTACCGCTGAAAGAGGGAGACTGGGTCATGCAGAACGGAGCCAACAGCGCTGTGAGTATTTTTGGCTCGTGATATTGGTATTCGCTCATCTGCTCTAGGTCGGACAAGCTGTCATTCAAATAGCAGCTTCAAGGGGACTCAAGACCCTCAACTTTGTACGCCCCAGGTGAGCTATCATACCTACGCGAGGAACACAAGCGGCAGCTCACCTCCTTCACAGGGGGAATCTTGAAGAACTCAAATCTCAGCTGTATAATCTTGGCGCCACAAAAGTGCTCACATATGACGACCTCGAGGACAAAATGCTTCGCAAAGAAGTCAAGGAATGGACCAATCGCAAGGTTTGTTCCTTTCGTTCTCCTTTTTAACCTGTTTCTTGAACGCCTTGCAGGAGCTCCGCCTTGCCCTCAACTGTGTCAGTAAGTATCAAGGCCACCTTTTGTCCTGTATCTAAGCTAAGGTCATGTACAGGCGGCAAAGAAACCACCCTAATGACCCGTCTTCTCGGCCAAAATGCGCATCTCGTCTCGTATGGTGCAATGTCAAAACGGCCACTTGCCCTCTCCACCTCCCTATTCATCTTCAAAAACCTCACGGCACACGGATTTTGGCAATCACGATGGTACCTCGATCACTCACCCACCGAACGCCAAGCTCTTTTTGAGGCACTAGCCAACCTAATTGGAGAGGGAAAGCTGAAGGCACCAATGCATCAGATCCTAGAGGTCAGGAAAGGGGACAACGACAAAGATGTTGCGGAGATGGTTATGCAAACGATTGAGAAGTTGCAGCAGGGAGGTCTGGGCAAGAAGGTTTTGCTCAAATTCGAGGGCGCGGAAGAGGACTGAGTAAATGCGTGCATATAAGGACCAACTAATAACATAAAATCCTATCGACTCTTCCTATCCTCAAAGAATCGCTATAAATTTAAATGTAATCAGTAACATACCCTTGACGCAGGGAGCAGAATTGACTTCACCTTCAAATGTCTTAGCTGCCAAGCACATGTCACGACGAGCATCACAATCTGCGCAATACTATACCATACAGCCTTCGCATTTGTTGACTCGCTCAAATCCCTATAATCTGCTTCCCTTTCCCGCTGATATTGCTGCTCCCTCCTAATCTCTTCCAGCTTCTCATTCAAATCCCTGACTTTTGCTGCAAGACCGCTGACATGGCTTCTGTCGTGTTCTATGTCCGCTTTAGTGCTGCCGACGACAATGTCGAGGTAGAGCCGGATGTGAGTGTGCGAGAACCAGGAGGTGTAGTTGGTGGAGACGCAGATGGAATGGTCTCCCTGATCATGCGAGGTAAAAGTGAATTTTCCCTCAGGAGGACCGTTGGACTTGACAAGCATGTCGTCCGTAGAGGATTCCTGAAGATACTTCTGAGTCTGCTGCACGTACTCTTTAACCCAAGTGGAATACTTACGACGACCTCAACAACGATTCCAACCTCTGGGTTCGGCGTATAGCTCTGCTTCTCTTCTGACCATTCCAGAGCACGATAATGTCCTGTAATTCGAGGTTCCAGATTCAATTCATCATCCAGCCGCACCAACAGAATGCGGATACCCACCCTCAACAACAGTATCCGTCGGCAACTCCTCCACAAAACACCTCTTCTGGTTTGCATCCAGGTAAAAGTGGAGGGCGTTCACAGTCGTCGCTGCTGCCAGCAGCATCATCATCAGGCCAGTAAAACTTCGCATTTTGAATAAACCAAGGTCGGCGAACCCGACGCGCGATGAGCTAGGAAGAAAGAATATGAAGACCCAAGGATGGTCGTTGGCAGTGACGGTGACGGGGATCAATGTAGGCGTGGCGTCTTTGTTTGCACCCAAGGGCATTAGACAGCAGAGGCACAGCCACGCTATGGTTCCTCACAACTTTCATAGCGGATGGCTGCTGGATTCTCTCTGTCCTAGATTCCTGCGTGTGGTTTGGAATATCTGCGTATGTTGCTGCTATGGGATCTCCGGCACTCAAACTCAATCATCTGAAAAGCCCTTTCATGGGGAGACGAATGATCGTCTTGTGATTGCCCTCCAACTTGAAGCTGAACATATACCCTTGCAGTCTCTTACCTCTCAATGTCTTCTGTGCAATGGATAGTCCTGAAAATGTGGCAGGTATTATCTGGTGCTAGGCCTCCTGTAACGTTCGTCGAGGGGCCGACGGGTAAGAGAAATGGGAGGAGGCTATGGCAGGTCCGGTGCCAGTGAATCGTCGCAGCCTTGGTCAGTTCAGAGCAAATGAAATCCTGATGTATATCAAGCCTGTAAGGAATCTTTTTAACACACCGATATACACCGAAGGGAGAAACGCCCCTCGCGTCAGTCTGTTGCCGTCGAGCGTCATGGCTACTTGGACTTAGACAATCAGCCACTCATCCTGAACTCGTAAAAATGACCAGAATCTTAGAGGTCTACAAAAGCCTCTCTACGGCCGCGAACTGACTTGGGGTGCACTGCGGGGTAACTTCGTTTTCTCAAAGTCACAATTACTATATTTGCTCGGGAGCTAGGAAATCATTTTCTCGATATACTCTGGCATTGGGGCCTTATTGTACGGAGAGGGTTCAGCACTGGTGTACCTTTCTTCCTTGTGGATTACGCCCGTCCTATGAGAGTTCTCAACTCCTGATGGAACTCGGAGATTTTACTAAGACTTACCAGTACGTGTTGGCGAACTCCTCGACCTCTTTCGCCGGGTCGTCTGGTGGGCCGGCACGTACCTTCGCAGAAGCCATCTCTATGTCAAATGCAATTACCCTGGTCGACTTGTACTAGACACCGTGTAATTATAAGTCAGGCTTCTGTGGCACCTTTCGCAGGACTTACCTCTGCCGTAGTTGTCTCTCGCGAATCAGCCCAGCGATCACCCTCCTCCCCGGTCTTGAGATTACGGAAAGTGTGGTTGGTGATGCGGGCCAACGCCTCCTTCTTTTCCGCATCATTTGTCAAGAGGCGGGTATAGCCGACTACGGGACGTGAGCAGCATGCTTGTGAGGGGGGAGGTTGAGCGTACAGAGTACCGCAGAATCATAGTTGAACGTGCTGTTGAAGGCACTCAGGGCTACCACAACTCCTGAGACGTTGGTGAATGTAAGGCCAGCCTTGACCTGACCGTCATCCGATAGCGTTTTCAGGAGGCGGGAGCTCAGATGGCCGTGGAGGTATATTCTGCAGAATACACGAGGATAATAAAATAAATAAAAAACGACCAGCTCTTGGCCCCCTGACTCACGTAGCGTCCTTCCTCCCAAAGATCATCGGAATGATAACTATCAGCCAAGGTCCGCTGAGCATACGCCAAACTCTGAAGCACGACTTGAAACATACCAGGCCAATCGTCCTGGGGCTCGCCATCATCGGGAAGCTTGAATGTCGCATGACATACCGCGGCTCGGTCGATGGCAGAGTATACGGTTTCCTCATCGTATTTGCCCTGGTTAGGCAGCCTGTTCACTCGGTTTGGGGCACTACGGGAAGTCGGCTCGAATGCCATACGGACGGTGGGTATGTTGTTCCTTCTGGTGAGAATGGTTAAGATCAGGCCAGGCATCCATCATGACTTATAACCTGCCGCAAAGAAGTCGGACCACGGTTTGGCAATATCGTTATCGGCTCTCATGACAGTGGCACGATAGGACAGGCGCTCGGAACGAGTTCCGGGGACGTCAGATTCCGAATCTCAACGAGTTAGCGAAATCCATACAAAACCATTCAATCTTGGGAAACTCAAGGATCGAAGCGTGGGGGTAAAGGGGTGGGATAAATATCAAGTCTTTCAGCAGCCCATATAGTTGTCGATACAAACGTCGGAAAAGGAGGGTATTATTAGTTTCGGAAGCTACAACAGCATCTTCTTGATATACTCAGGCATCGGCGCCTGGTTATATGGAGAGGGTTCAGCCTTCCCAAATCTCTCCTCCTTGTGCAGTACACCACTCCTACATTAAAGCGTCAGCGACATACGCAGCGAATTAATTCCAATAAGGAATCGCACCAGAACTTCGTCGAGTAACCCTCAATGTCTTTGTCGTCGTCGTGGGGTGGCCCCGTACGGATCTTCGCGGAAGCCATCTCGATATCAAAGGCGATAACTCGAGTTGACTTATACTGCAGTTGACTGGATTAGACCATGAATGCGTCGGGGCAAGGAAATGAGGCTTACTTCTACGGTGGTGGTCTCCCGCGAATTAGCCCAGTGGTCACCCTCTTCCCCTGTGACTGGAACACGGAAGACATGATTGGTGATCCGAATCAAAGCTTCTTTCTTCTCCTTAGTATCATCTTCGAGGAGCCTCGTGTAGCCAACTGCAGGGCAGCAATAATTTAGAATGACACCATTTCATTGTGAAATTGAAACTCACGCAGTACCGCGGACTCGTAGTTGTTACTGAGGGTAGAGCACTGTCAGGCATGGGAAACATACACGCTGACGAGAAAAAGCACCTGCTATTGAATGCGCTTAAAGCAACGACCACTCCAGTCACTGTTGTGAAAGCAAGACAGGCCTTGACTTGCCCATCGTTCGACAAGGCTTTCAGGAGGCGAGAGCTAAGGTGACCATGCAAGTATATTCTGAATTCGATGGAGTTGGGATAATTGCAGGTTTCTGATTGGTCGGCGTTTCCTACTCACGTATTATCCTTCCTTGCAAAGATCATCGGAATAACCACTGTAAATGCAAAGTATGAGAAGGAGGTGCGATCTGAAGCATGTAGTTGACGCACCTGGCCATTCATCATCAGGCTTGTCGTCTTCGCTGGGGAAACGGAACGTCGCATGGCAGACAGCAGCCCTGTCAACCGCGGCATAGACAGCTTCCTCATCGTAGGTAGCCCTATCTGCCAGACGATTCACGCGGTTCGGAGCCTTACGGGATGTAGGTTCGAAGGCCATCTCGAAGTCGAAGTGTTTTCTTCTTGATCAAGGTGCCAGTGGTGGGAGAGAGGAAAGATGCTCCACAACTCTCCAAATGACGACAATTTATTCGAGAGAGTACCTTGTGGTTTATAATAGTCAAATTTCCCCGCATGACTCAAGCAGACTCGAGCACATCGACAGGAGAGGACCACGGAATGCCTTTCGGAAGACCGTCAAAATGAGCAATCGAGGCTTTGGCATCAACGTTGATGGGATAACGATCACTTTGATGGACGCCTTCGGCACGCTTGGACGGCCTTCGCAGACAACTCTTCAAAGTCTCTGAGCAGTACTAGCCAATCAAATATTTGCAGGGTTTCTAGTGCATGCTGTCTCAACGTTTCTTGAAGACGGAAATGAGCTGCATCTTTTCATTTGAAGCGCTATGGACCTACTAGTGATTTTTGCCATGCGGCTCGGTTCGTGTCGGCTTGGTGGAGCTGTTCGTCAGTTCCAACAAATAAAATGATCAACGAACAAATAATCACACAGCTCGGCCTGCCTCCTCTCAGCGCCTCCCTCTTACGGCTATCTGCCAGCCAGCGTAGCCAGTCGAGTTGACTACTTGGACTTGTCCCATATCTGCGGGCTAGTCACTCTTTGTTTGACACCAGTACGACTGTCACCTCCATCAAGGCCATCGTACGGCTTGAGCATGTTGATACCTTCAATCCTATAATCCAGCAGTAGCAGTGGTATCTTCTAACCGTCAATGGCCAACACCGACATCAGCGTTCCTCATCACCACCAACACCACCACGGTCAGCCCTATCGACCAGTCGACATTGACCACATATACCGCGACCCAGATGTGTCATTGCCAGTCCTCCTCCTCGCCACCCGGCCCAAAGATCCCAAAAGTACCCCTCGCGATACCCACTGGAAGTTGGCCTGGCAAGTGGGCATGAGTCCAACTGGAGTCGCCATCCGTCGACAAATCCACATCATTCGGGAACTGGGCGCCAATCGTCTGACCAATTGGGGGCCCCTTACCAAATCCTGCGAAGGATATACGAAGGCGGTCACCTTGACAGAATCAATGTCTCTTGAGGGCAGGCGTCTACTTGAAAAGATTGCTTTGAGTACTCCCGTTCTCACACCAGACGGAGATTCGAATTGTCAAGACTGGCTACGGACGGTTCTTGACGCCTCTGTGCAGCAAGGGCTAGTAAGCCCAGATGAGAGGGATATGGCGATCAACGCAATCAGCGGTGTTTAGTTTATGAATGGAGGGCCTCCTGGTTAGCGCAAAATCAAAAGACTGGTTTTGAAACGTCTCTAATTCTAGACTAGGTGCCCAATGGACCCTCTCACATAACGACTTTCTTGTACACGCTTTCTGTATGCTACACTAATTCATTTGGCATGTCGCACTTAGCACTTAGAACCCAGAACGGACGCTGCTAAATACACCTCAACCGCAGTAGTGCTCTGCGACCATTATATTTATCAGTTGTACAAAATATCATGCCATGTTCCTACACGATGGTATCCATAAAAATGATGGGTATATACACGAACTTATCAAGCGTTCCGCACGACACCCATTGGGTTGACTCCGTGGTTGAGGCTCCCAGTCCTGCCCACGAGGCCCAAAGTTGCTCCCAAACTTGGCGTGATTCCGGTCCCGCCAACACCACCAAGAGCCCCAATGAGGAGATCTCGGCAACACCGGGCGCGCTCCCGACGCTGCACAAACCAGCTGCTCGCGTCACAAGCTACCGCCAACGGTACTCCAATAGCACCCTTGTCCATCCCCACCCGAACAACCCGTATAAGATCGTCCATTTCCGCCTCTGAATCTAGATTGTCCAGGTCCTCAGGCACATCCTCTCCCATTTCCTCTGCAAGCTTGTTTGCTGCCGCTGCCGCTGCAGCGGCCTTCTTGCTAGCCTTCTTCGACGCACCCTGCTGACTTTGCTTCTTCGGCAAAGTTGCGGGGTCAATGCCCATCGCAGCAGCAGCCTCGTCCGCCAACCGCTTCTTCTCCTGCTTCTCTTTCTCCCGTTTCTCCTTCTTCTCTGCCTTCGTCTCTCGTTTAACCGGCTCGACGAAGTTGGGATTATTGGCCCGCTGCCATTCTAGTAGAAGTTCGTCATAATTCCGAGACCGACCTTGTACAGCACGTTTTGCACCCATTGAATGGGATTTGCAGGTTAGAGACCGAGAGCATGGTAGACCTTTGTCATTGATGACACCACATTGCTTGTCATAGTCGACTGGGCCTTTGGCACGGCCTTTAGTGACTTTGGTGGCTGGCTTGTTCTTCTTCTTCGGAGGCAGAGATGGGTCATCAGGTGTCGGAGATGCCTTGCGCTTCTTGGAGCCTGCATCCACACTCAGAAAGGCGACACTAGAATGACGATTCAAGCTAACCCTCTGTATCGGCCTTGCTCTTTGTGCCGTTCTTAGCGCGGATGGAAGCACATGCGTCTTTGTACATTCTTTAGGGCAAGTTCATGGATACTCGTACGGTGCTGCATTACCTGCATGGTCTGCTATACAGCTCCGAAGAATGGGCTTCTCGCAGTCTTTGCATTTGACCACACCGATGACCGAAGCTGAAGTGAGAGGTTGAGCACCAAAGACCTTCATGTCCCGCGCCGAAAGCCATGATGTTGGAGGAGAAGGTAGCGAGTTGATATCAGATGGGTTCAATGGACTTGGAACATCCCAGGTAAACGCTCCAGGCGAGGCAGCAGATTGAGAACCTGGTTGCGGCTTAAGCCTGATGGTCATGGTGAGCAGGTGTGACAGGAAGTCACAATGTAACATACGGTCGTGACGTTGTCGGATCAGTTCATTGACTGAAATGCCGAAAGGGCTGGATTCAAATGCGTCCGCCAAAATCGTGGCTTTCCTGAATCTATATCAGAAATTTCTGCTGGGCAAGGCACAAAGGTAACAAGGCGAGCATTAGCATCAATATCGGAGAATAAACAGAAACCGTTCTAGGTTCGGTCACAGGTGGATTATGCAGGCGTAATGGTTTTGCCTGTTTGTTCCAGCTGCACCTCTTGTTTCCCGTCTCACACAAAATACTCAATTGGTCTCTTCGCCTCTGGACGCCACTACCATCCTCTCTGCACAACCTATTCCCTCTGCTACTTGTCCCCTCTTGCGCTATCCTAGGTAGGTCGCTGGCTCGATGACTTCCACCACACTTCTGGCACAGAGAGCGCATATTGATGCCTGGAGAATTAACTTTTGATCGACATTTGCGGTTCCGGTAGACTCTGTGATTGAAGGCACTTGAAGTGTCATGCGCTCTCTCTAAATTTCTTTATCGTGCTTATGGATTCCAACATAGAAGCCTGATGCTAATGTTCGTATCATCCCGCCTTCTGCAGTGCTCCCTCGTCGACTCTTCACCTCGCGACGAACATCAAATCGGAATCCGACGTGCCGGTTCACAACCTCTCCCACCACCTCACAACTTGTTTCACACTCGAGTCTCTAACCGGCCGAGGGCTTCTCAGAGGCCACCTTGGCTTGCAACATGTTTAGACCTAACCAGAATTCTTCCCTCGTGGATTATCCATCTTCAGAAGATGACACGCCTGTAAGTGATATCACCGGTTATTTCTCTTGATCTACGGCCCTGACGGAATCCTCCCATCCAAAATTCAATACCTCGCGTCGACCTTTCTTCTTCCGCTTCCCTCGACAATACACTTGCCTATCTGACAGGACACTGAGTTCCCGCCCCTTCCGCCTCAGCCGACCTTCAATCCCTTCCTCAATACATCCAACACTCCCAATCCACCTCCAGGAAGAGTTATCTTGCCTCCTCAACCCGAAGGTCTCTCAACAAATCAGTTACTTCGTCACCAGAGATCTCACGCCAAATTACTGCTAACTCCTGAACAATCTCGAACACCATACTTTAAAACGATGTCCAACCTTACAGAAAAGATTGCACCGCTACAGGTTGATTTCATCATCGTAGGAGGAGGTAACATAAGTTGTTCCCCTTAAGAAGACAAATTTCTGATGGATTTCCAGGACTCGCCGGCTTAGCCTGTGCATTTGAGCTCGGCCGTCACGGTCATCGCGCTCATGTTCTCGAGCAGAGTCCAGCAGGAATTAAGGTCCGTTATCACCGTTACGCCACTTCAGTCATACTGATTTCATCCAGCGATCTGGCGGTGTTCGTGTCCCTCCAAATCTCAGTAAAATTCTTGTAGAATGGGGTCTTGGGAAGGAGTTGAAAGGAGAGCGTCGCTGTCGTAAGAGTGCATTTCACTCAGGTAAGTCCACGTTCGTTCGCATCCATGTCGACGATCGGGCCTCGGCACGAGTTTTCCTCGTTCCCGTGCCCTTACCCCTTTCCTCCCCTGCCATCTCTTTCGTGCCACCCCAGGTACTCATCAATTTGCAGTGGAGGATGGAAAATACATCGGCTTTCTTGAATGGAAGGAGCAGGTCATCCGGGAGACCGGTGGAGAATTCTTACTTATGGCCGTAGGTCCACTCACTTGCATGAACAACGGCCGTTTTTAATTCATCCCCCAGCACGATGAACTCCACGAGAAAATCCGGCTCCTCGCGGTCTCCGTCGGCGTAAAAATATCTTATGATACCAGGATCACCGGAGTTGGGATTAACGAAGTTGGTGATCGACCATACGTGGTGTTGGCGGGTGGGAACAGGGTGGAAGCAGACGTGGTTATCGGCGCTGACGGCTATAGCAGCGTCGTCCGAGAGTATGTGAACGGGATGGATGAGCCTGCTGAGGATGACGGCCACAGTTTCTTGACGTACGTCCACCTTATCCTGATGGGTGTGCCGTAGAAGCTGATCCCATCTTCACGCTTCAGCTTCACGGTTCCCTCGGAGGCAATGCGAGAAGACCCCATTCTCGGTAAATGGGTCGATCTAAATGAATGGCCAATATGGATGGGTTCTTCTCGCAGCGTACTCGGGTACCCAATAGTATGTTCTCATCCCTCTCTAGCCTTATTCATTTCACTCAATTGTTGTTAGCGGAATGGCAAAGAATATTGTTTCAATATATACTGGCCTGACGCGGAGCTGCTTGACCCTAACAAGCAGGAGGGTTGGGATCACAGAGTTCCCAGCGACATACTCGACCTCACGAATTTTGACAAAGGGTATGTTCTAGGTGGGGCTCTCGAGGTGCCGTGGACCTCTATCTAACATGAAATATCAGGCTTCAGGCGGTCCCAAGGATGTGTCCCACTATTACTCGAACCAAGGTCATGGACCGGGCGCCCCTTGAGGATTGGGTAGACGAGTCAGGAGGGTGCTTCTCATCGGCGAAGCTGCTCACCCTATTTTGGTACGACCTCATTCCTCGCCCCTTGTTAGATATGTATTCACGACCCCTTTTCTAGCCCTGCTCGACCCATAATGCGAGTCTAGCGGTCGAAGACGCCGTCGTTCTCGGCGTCCTCATGTCCCGCCTACGCACAATGCATCAAATCCCCCAGTACCTCGAAGCCTTCCAGGAAATCCGCCAAGGCCGTTGTAAACATGTTCGTCTTTCCGAACTGCACAACGCAGCACTATGCACCTTACCTCCAGGCGAGGATCGTGATGTGCGAGATACAGCTATGGCGCTTTCCCTCATGTCAGTCTCGGATTCAGAGTGGGATGACAGTCGGTTAAGAGAGCAGTATGAGGAGATTGGAGAGGTGTTCGGATATAACGCCAGGGAGGCAGCTGAGGATTGGTGGCTCCAGTGGGGAGCCTTAGGGGATACCAAGTCAGCGCACGAAACTCATTTGGCGACGACGAAAGATTTCTTCTCCAGTGCTGTCACTGAGGTGGTGGAGATCTCGTAACAAGTTCACGGTTGTTTTATGCTGCTATCTGCTTTTTCTTTTTCTCATTCATGGCTGTGGCATAGTACCCTTCATTTATCATACCCGCATTTTTAGTTTTCATGTTACTGCTTTCTTGGATATTGCGGATTCATTTACTCACTTTCATTATGCTTCGTTCATACATGCATGTTCTTTTTGCATAGTTCACATTCTTTGCATGGCGGATATCTTTCTCAATATTATATACATAAGTATTACCGTCATCATAGTAGTTACACGGGGTGCAGAATTCGACGAGATGAGATTGGCGTTACATGTAAAATTCGGGCTTGCGTGCGTTAATGCCGTACTCAGCAAGGGCCGCACTGAGGTCCTCCATCGTGAGAGTCGTCCTCGTCTTATCCTACAGTCGTCTTATCAGCAACCAGAATGTCATTACTAGGCGTTGTGAGCTAACCTTCAAAGAACCTGCTCCACTGAATTGATTGGCTCGAGCACGACCTCCTGCAGCATTCGTCCTAATCCGGGCATGCTGGTACGCGTCTGCAGCTATATCAGAGACAAACTTCTGAGCCGCAAGGGACAGTAGACGCTTCCTAGATGCAATATGACGCGTTGGTCCATGGTGTGGTTACGATGTGGAACACGCACAATCGAATGTCTTCACATTCAAATCCAACACGTTGAAGATAGTAATCCGTGACCTCATTTGGAATCTAAAAGCGCATAGACACGTAAGTATAGTGTTTGAAAGTGAATCCTATCCGCGCATACCAAAGGTTCGTACTCGTCCAACATGAGCATGAACTCGGCAAGAGTTCGGTCCTTTCTGGCCTCTTCTGCTGCTTGCCGTGTCTGAGTTGGCTGTGATGGTGCCGCTGTTGTCCCCCCAAGGGTTTGCTGGGTATCTTGGGAGCTGTCTACATTCTCGGATGTAGCAGCAACTGTTGCTTGCGATTGTGTAGAGGACATCGTGGTAGGAATAGTAGTGACCAGAATAAGGAGGCTGCGGAGTTGTCGGAGTCTGAATTCGGTATATAAGGTAGATTGGTATCGCAACAGCAATTTTCTTCTTTACACACTCCTTTTACTTTTGGTGAGTCTGTTTTCCTTTTCACTACCTCTTTATTTTTCCATTCTTTCACTCCATTTTATATGATGTTTGAGGCATTTGGCTTTAGGCAGGTTTTCCTGCTGTGCAGAAAATTATCTCAGCTACCTTCGGGCGACCTCACTTTGGTGACTAGCCCGCCTTGACTGACCTTTAATAAATTCTTTTACCCCGTTCTCTCTATCTGTGGACCCGCCGTGCTAACTCATCCCTGTTTCTGTAGATTTCCCACAGGTGCCAACTTTGTTGACCGTTCCGGCGGTGAACTCATGATTCTCTCATTTGGCAGCCCAGAGTAGTACTCAGTGTATGTGAATCACGTCAACGGAATAATATCATCTGCCCTTTTGCTTGAAAATCGCTATCCTTGAGACATGAGTTACGGGAGTCAGCCTGGTTGTGACGAAAGCTTATGATCGCCGTGTCCATCTGTTACATATAAGAGGCCCAGATTTCCTGAAAAAACTTGCATATCGTTCGAGGAGCCGCCTGCATCAAGGAATTGGACGCCATAACAGGAACCGGGCATAGCCGTCCACAAGATACAGGGTCGAGTGAAGCAACTTCCTCTTTATATTCATCCGCCGTGACGGGCGCATTGGGACGCCCTTCAACTTGCTCTTCTATAATATTCATCGACTCCGACGCGGAACGTTGTGCAAACTACTGATAGGTGAGTGACCGTACATGGACAATCAGGGGAACAGCCTCGCTTACTTGACCAATCATTGTACGCAAGGGAATAGCTGCATTTACACCCGGCAGGGTTCACGAACGCAATGACTACCACCAAAAGTGGTGATGACTCTGGATCTAGGAAACTAGGCCTCTCTTGTGCTGAATGTCGACGGTCAGTAACCTGCTACTATGTTACTCCCCGTTTAAAGTGCTCAGTCTTCGCTGGATGCTGTCTCTAGGTCTAAGCTCAAATGTGATAGGTACGCTTGGCAGATGCCACCTGCCGGCTTCTGTCCTGTACTGAATCTGCTCCCCACAGGACATTTCCATGTCAGTCATGCATAAGGTGAGCCGTCCTCAGCTCTCTCCGCAACGACTTGGGACTAATTAGGACGCTCTAAAGGCGAGGATGTGCAGGCATCTGCCCGGAAGGTTCTTTGTCTCTTAAACTGCGTCATCCGCTCGTTCTCATACGCTTCTCCCTCCAGGAACTTTGGCAGCAACCAAAGGAAACAAGTATGTATCTATCTCGTTACTCCTATCATTGGGACACTAACAATTAGTAAGGGTGCTTATGGCGCAGGCGCAGCGCCTTACAGAACAGGTTAAGGTTCTGAATGCCCGTGTTCATGAACTCGAATCGGCGCTGGCCCAAAATCAGGGAGGGACTTACAAGCCCAGTGATCAGCTTTCGACGCCGCCAGCGACCGATCTGGGAACCAACGAAAATGCAAACTACCCAGGTGGAGAAGTCAATGCGGTATCAAACGCCATAGGGTCCCTTTCACTCGGTCTTGATGGGCAAGCAAGATATCACGGGGAATCGGCAGGCTCAGAGGTATGTCCCCCATTCTCATTGACTGGGGTGCAAACTAATCTTGTCTGATCAGTATCTGCAAGATTTACTCCCTGTGCGTCCTTTCAGCGACTACCTCGCCCACCTGACGTTCTCACTAACCCCGGCCTCATAGCGTGCACTGGAAGATGCCCCTTGGCCTCGCCCGGCACCGGCAGACCTTCCCAATGAAATTCTCACCCTTATGCACGCGTTTCCCTTTGGCATGAAAGACTGCCCCTTCGACAGGTCCCTATTCGCCAGCTACTTCCCAATTAGGGAAAGTGCACTCGGACTGGCGTCTATCTATTACAGCAACGTTGCATGGATGTGAGCCCATTCTTCCCGTCATCAATTTCGTTCACTCCTAATGATCACAGGTACGATCCCATCTCATATGAAGACTTCATCCAAACCATTCTAGACCCGATCTACGGCGAAGACGGGTATATCAACATCGAAACTGTGCACACCCACAAACTCTCGGTATTTTTCATGATCATGGCGCATGGCAGCTTCTACGACGCAAATCCGTCAGCCTATGATGTCGCAGAGAAATTCTACGTGCTGGGCCGGGCAGCCCTTTCCCTTGACCCTATTTCCACAGAGGTTACTTGCGCCACAGTCCAATCCTTATTCCTTGTCTTTCGATTCATCTACAACGCCAACCAAACCGGTAAAGAGGAGCGATGGTTGCTGAGCGGGCTAGGGGTGAGAATCGGCCATGCAGTACGTTACCAATTGTCTTCCATGTTCTTGTGTATCCGCTGACGAGAATCCATGATCAGATTGGGCTTCGTAAGCGATATTTTTGACAGTGCCCCAGGAGGGATTCGGAACTGACGACCGGTTTTTTTGATCAGAACGTGACAGTGCGGCTTGGAACTTGGAACATGACGAAGTTCAGCGCAGACGAAGGGTAAGTGCCGCCGGCAACCCTAAGCGAACCGCTTCTCACGTTCTGTCTAGCTATATTGGGAACTCTACGTTTGGGAGACGTGGTCGGTGAGTACCACATTCTCACCATCGATATTGTTCGTCCTAAATCTGGCTTAAGGCACTCGTAAATGGCCGCCCTGGCAATCTCCTGGTACAGCACTCGGATTGTCAATTCCCCGATGATATCGACCCGATAACCCTCCAGAATGGTGAGAAGGAACTGGGCTGTAAGTAATCTACCTTTCTTGGAAGCATTTGTTTTATCCTGGGTCGATACTTACCAATGATCCCATCCTACCCCCAGTCCACGCCTGGAAATTCCGCTATTGTGCCGCATGCCTCTCGATTTCTGTTGAGCATGTTTTTAGCAGAAAGGCACCACCATATGCCGCACTCCTCGCTATCGACAAGACGATCCACAAGTTTCCAATACCACGCCATCTACGTTGCCCTACGGGCCGGAGTGGGGAGACAGGTGTTTCCTGGGCGTCAGAGCCTGTGAGGGCGTTGCAACAATATTGTTCCCTGGCTGTGAGAGAATCAAGTACGTGCCAGTTTCAACTAACCCAGAAGAGCATGATCGTCCTGACACGAGGGCGATCCAGACCTCTTGTACATCCACCGCAGTTACTTCGCGCAGGCAATTCGCGAAGCTTCTAACAACCCGCTTCAACACAAGTATGCTGCCTCCGTCCTGGCGACGCACCGGAGCGCGATCCGGCTCATTGACAGCCTACGAAACCTGTACCAGATCTGCCCACAGGTTAGCTACGTATGGTTCTTCTGGTCTGGAATTTTCTCGGCATGTGTAAGTACCGCCGGCTTGCAGGTGATTCCATATTGATCTTCTTTCCAGGTGGTCTTCGGTGTTATGGCTGTCGAGAGCCCCGCTTGCAATCTAACACGAGAGGCTATGGAATACCTTGATTCCACTCTACCCTTCTTCGAACAAGGTTCGAGGCAATGCAGACCCCCCAACACGCTGGTAAGTATCAGAGTTCACTCGTACGGCTATCAACGTAACTCACGTTCGTGTGAACAGCCGTTCCTCCAAAAGATGTACCAACGTGCTTCTTCCTCCTATATGGCTTTCACGGCCGGCCTGGGCGAAGCGTACAGGCCTATCCTCCGCAAGTCGAACGAACCCGATGAACTGGAGGTTCTCGGAGGAAGGAAATCTGTCATCACTTCAAAATCGAACAGCCAGTCTCCACCCCTAAAGCATTCAGCCTCACCTCCTACCAACTCTCGTGAAAGTGAGGGGGGCAGCAGCCCTGGTAGTCAAACAGGTGCAGCAGAAATGTTAATGGATTATTATCGGCGCCTTGATACCCCATCAGGCCCTGCCTTCGCTCCTATCAAGCACGAGATGGAGATCAGCAACCAAATCTATTACGAACAACAGCAACAGATTCAACAGTACCAGCTTCAACAGCAGCAGGCGGCGCAACAGCAGCAGCAGCAGGCCCAACAACAGCGACAGCAACAGGCCCAGCAGCAGCAACAACAGCAACAACAGATGTCGTACAACAAGGCCTCCACTTCCTCTGACCAACTTCAGATGTCTTCCTCAATAGGCGCCTACACGAACGCCCCCAACACCGGCTTACCCCATAACCAGCGTATGGTCGACTCACCATCACACACCGTTCACCACATGGGTAACCAAGGAATGGATGCCCAAAACATGCAAAACCAGACTTGGATGTCGACATACCCTGACCAACAGCAGCAGTATACCCAACAACACCAATCACCTGGGTACATGCAGTACAACACCGACGTGTCGATGAATGTACAACAGCCGCTCAGCCCAGGATACGGTTACGTGCAACCGCTGCCAGGGCCAGGGGAGCAGAACCAAGACGATATCTGGAGAAACTTCATGATGAGCTTCAGCAGTTCGTAGTTTCCTTTCGATGACATACCCTTTGCTTCTCATTTACGTATTGCGTGCCCGGTGTAACATATAATGCGCTCGGTTGCGGAAGACGTTGTACTATACCCGAGCATAGTTGGTTTCAAATGTATTAGATTATTCTATTTTTTCTTGTGTCTTGGGGGTAAATGGTGTCAATAGACATTTGCGATTCTGCCTACTAGTGTCTACGTCATGTAGTATCCATTGCTATCAGACCCTCTTCGTCAAATGTTTTTGGTGGACCCTTGTATTTATTTTCCATCGCTGCCAACAAGGCGTCGACGTCTGGAGCAACAGCGAACCTCTTGTTGACTTCGCCTAGAACAACCAACTTTTTGCTTTCTTGGTCTATATATGATGCTTGTTGCAAGAAAGAGGGCTGAGTGGTGGCATTGACCTAGACACGAGAAACATAAGTCCCGTGGTCGGCGATATATTAAAATTACTTACATCCAACAAAATGCCATTGACCAGCCTCATCTTGACCGCACCGCTGCGATATACGACTAGTTCACCGATCAAACCGTCCACCTTCTGCTCAGGTTCAGGCTCAACCTCTTTGGACTTTGATACCGATCCCACCGCCTTTCCTCCAGGTTCGGATTTTACAGCTTTTTTTACCTGCGAAGACGATGCTTCGGCTTCAGCCAAGAAGCTGTCCTTGGCCTCCTTCGAGATGAACTTCGGGAACGGAGAAGGAAACTGGAATAGATAGAGATTTTCTTCTCTCAATTCCGAGTTCTGAACGAAAGTGAGCAACCACATCCGGTGGAGAAGGAAAGCTCATACCTGCTCAATATCTGCTTTGGCAGCGAAATGTTCGATGATGTCCTCCAGCTCTTCTTCCTCTTCACTCTCACTGAGGTCAATAGCATTTGCGGCATCAATTTCCCCGGCCGCTGGTAAGTTAAGTAAGAGAACAAGTTGGGTAGTGAACATGAACGCACCGACAGCCTCGCTAGCCTCCTCCTTCTTAGGCTTCTTGAACTTTTCCGCCTTTAAACTATCAGGAGCCATCCAATCCATTTGCTTGACATCCTCCATGTCGATAATCTCGACGCCCTCATCAGGTTCAGAATAGACTTCATCATCCACACTGGAACGGCTGGATGCTACTTTGCTCGACACATCCGGTTCGAGCTTGATCGAGCCAGTAACATGAGGCGTAGAAGTGCCAGATGAAGGCCCAGAACCAGGGATTGGGATTGGAACGAAGTTGGATCGAGGAACCGTGCGTCTCGCTGCAGTGTTGCCTGCTAGGGCAGGTCCCATTGCAAAGGGACCACTAGCTGTCATTTCAACTGAAGGAGGAGCAGCACCTCTACCACGACCTCTTCCCCTTGCATCTCCACGTCCGCGACCGCGCCCAGAGCCCCGTTCAGAAGTTGACGAAGATGCTGTCACTGGTGACTCCTGCGGCGCAGGTTCCTTGGGTGTGTTAGTTCCAAGTCCAAAGTTCTCTATCCAATGAACATACAGCTTTCACTTCTCTGCGATATTCTGGGTCAGATATTGAGCGTACGTGTGCGATTCGAGGTGACTTACTCACTCCTTCTTTCGCCGACCAGGTAGCGTTGGTACGAATTTCATCTTTTGAGTACCTTGACGCGTTACATCGCTTTGCTTCTTGGCAAGGCTGCCAATAGCCTTTGTTGGAGGCGTCCCTGAGCCTGAAGGTGTACCTGCATGTATTGAGCTTACGCTCGTTGTCGCTAACGATGAGCACGCTCACCGGACATTACGAGCGGAATCAAGAGTTTTTTGTTTCACGTGACGGCAAAAGGACTTTCAATCATCCTCGATTACTTAGACTTGGCCCTCGACAACTTTCTCGAATCCACGAACGAACCCGACGACAACGACAATGGCCGAAGCTGAAATCAAGCACTACCATGTTTCCTACAACGACATCCACAATTTAATCAGAAAAGTGACGCCTACGATCGCTCAGACGTTCAATCCCGATCTCATGATCGCAATTGGTGGGTATTCATGAACTGCCAACCTTCCAGCTTTTGCTGAAATTTTCTAGGTGGAGGGTAAATATCCATGACCGATCTCGAATACTTGTGTCTTATTGCCCTCAACAGTGGCTTCTTCCCGGCTCGCGTCATGGTACTATTTTTGCAAATCCCGCCAGATAAATGACTTATTAAGAGCAAACCTCATATAGCGCACTTTCCTGCGTGAAATAGGTTCAAACAAAGCCCTTCAGATACAAGCAATTGGCCTCTCACTCTACGAGCCTCTTCCTGGGACCAGCGCCGAACAGATCGGCAAGGAGGTCGTCCGCACACAATGGCTGTACGTTATCTGGGCTTGTTATCTCAAGTCGGTTCTTATCCATCAAATAGAGCTCCGACCCCGGAAAGACACTACTGGGCAAGCGGAACTTGATTGTCGTATGTTAATCTGCTTTCCCGCTCTGCCTCGACCTCATCGTCGACAGGACGAAGTGGATGACACCAGGAAAACATTGAGGTACGTTCTTCCGATCGGCCTGGCGTGCTTGCCGCTGATTTCATTAGTTATGCTCTTTATGAGCTCAAGAAAGACGTCGAGGAAGAGCTCCTCTCCCACCCCGAATCCGAAAGGGAGGCATTGAGAGCAGCTACGAAGTTCGCGGTCTTCGTCGTCCACAATAAGGAGAAGACCAAGCTCGCGGATCTCCCGTCTGATGTACCGTGAGTATTTCGCTTGCTGACGAACAATCATTCTCTTGTTCTTAGACGACCAACTAGATACTTCGCTGGCGAGGATGTGACAGACATTTGGTGCGTAAATAATTATTTCATTCGGGTTCACGGTGGTGACTGACCTTCTGCAGGTTGGATTACCCTTGGGAAGCAATGTCAGTTTACTCATGTTTTTTCCTCGTGTACCCGAAGCTGACTCCCCTATTTGACAGAGATATTGCAGAGCATGACCGTCGGGCTGCTCTGGATAAACAGCAGTAACCGGAATCTATTCGATACTTATTCTCCGTCATCTCGATGGATCTACACGCTGTACAACCGGTTTGCCTTATAGTCCGAATTATATCTTACTTCCCACATGTATTGGTTTGAGTATTATGGCAACCACCCTCGGAGGACTATGATTATGTTCTTCCGCATCGGATTACTTCGAGGGATGGTTGCGATAATGCTGTAAATTGCAATGTTCCTGGCAGAAAAAGGAAAGGTTGAGGTACTTATCGCGGTTTTCTTAGCAGATTGTCAACTGAGCAAATGCCACCACGTCGGCTACCCGGCTGCACTCAGCTCAAGACTCGAGTCACTAGACGCTCTACGATGAATCCGGGGCCAAAGGATCCGCGGTTTGACCATTCCTGGCTATTCTGGTTGGAAAACTTCTTTGATCTGTGGGCTCTTAGGCGCTGGAGCACCCACAAGAACACACGAGCCCCGGTTTTCTTCACGTAATCCACGGCCTCTGCCGTCTGCCGCTCTTGTCCCCATCGTTGCCCAACAGCATATAGCACCGCTGACCACTTTCAATTCTCCCACTACCGTCATGGATAAAGCTCGAGTCGCAAGACTAAACAAGCATCTTGACAGCATCATCTATGGCCGACAGCCAATCACTCCTCAGAACTCAGCTCTCTTTATTGAGGCCATCTGTGCACAGACAGATCGAGCTTCATGTATCAGCAAAGTGATTGCGGCCAAGGATGGGCTCTCTGCCATTCAGAGCGCCATGAGGTATAAACTTGATGCAAGTTTCTTCAACGGAGACGCTGTAAAGCTCCTCAACTATCTACAAGCCCCAGAAATCATGGATCTGGGCGCAGGAACACTTCTGTATCAATTCGTGCAGAAAGTCGTTGACCCACCCATTTTTTGGGATGCCTTCCATCAATCCTTCACCAGCGGCGCCCTTTCAACCCCGGCTCAGCAGTGTTTCGGCTGGTTGCTGCATTACCTTGTGGCTCATCCATCCTCACCCACGAGCTATCGAGATCAAGCTTCCGCCAATCTTCAGAGCTTGATCGCTTCTGCTGACACCGTTGTACGTGACCATGGAGAGAAGATCAAGCTGATCTTGAATGCGTGCAATGCTGGGGCTGCACCCGTCAAGAAAGGGAGGAAAGGCCCAGGTGGGCGTCACGACAATGACTTCCCCGACTTCCGCGAGGTTTCTATCGTGCCCTCTGCGGATGAAATTACATGCACCAAGCCGGCCTTCATTCGTAGCTGCGCAGAAGTCGACAGCTCAGACCCCGATTCCCGTATCGCAACCCATCTCGACAATCAATTTCGACTTCTCCGCGAGGACATGATATACGAGCTGAAGGAGGAGGTCCAGATTATCACCGGAAAGAAGAAAGGCCGTCACCGTGGCACCGTTATCAACAGCTTGGAGCTGGCTGGCATATACTGTGGGCCAGACAGAAGACGATGCAATTGGGGCATCACTTTCAAATGCCCGGATGATCTCCCGGGGCTCAAGGGTCACCAGGAAGAGAAGGATCGGAAGAAAGCCCTTACAGATAACAGAAACCTACTTCGGCACCAATCATTAGCATGCTTGTTAATTGATGGCGACATCGCAGCCTTTCCTACCATCCATAAGGAGGAAGACCTCTTGGTGAAAACCCCACCAATCATCGTCCTTCAAATCGAAGGCGAAGCGACAGTAAAAAGTACTCTCGTGAAGCTCAAAACAGCACGGGAGGTCAAACTTTTTCAAATCGACACCGCCATGTTTTCATATACCCCCATCCTTCAACGACTCAAGGACATCAGAGAGCTTCCAGTTCTCTCAGAACTTCTGCTATGGGACGATACACAACCAATCTCAGCGGCTCCCGGGAAGCCTGACGACCTCATCAGCCAGTTGCAATCCAATACCCAGCAGGACCTCAAAGCCATCCTCAAAACACCTAAAAGCATCCAATTGGATCGCTATCAAGCAGCTTCCTTGGTCGCTGGATTGACCCAAAGCGTCTCTCTAATCCAAGGCCCGCCTGGTATGACGCCTAACTCTAACCAACGGACACCATAGTGACTTTTGTTCTAAGGCACAGGAAAATCCCTCATCGGTGCCCTTATCGCGAAGGGCATATACGAGCACACACGGTTGAAGATACTCGTTGTTTGCTACACCAACCATGCGCTTGATGACATCCTGACTTCCCTGCTGGACATTGGGATTCCTCAGGAAAGCATGGTTAGGCTTGGCGGCAAGTCCACGCAACGTACGGAACCGCTGATGCTCTCCAAACAAGCCTCCACATTTCGAAGGAATCAAGCCATGTGGGCTGTCATCGACGAGTTACGAGCAGAATCTGATGTCTGGTACAAAAAACTTGAAGAGGATTTTGAGCTGTACCTCCAATCCGCCGTAACTTTGCGGAGCATCCTCAACTACATCGAATTTGAAGATTCGGCCTTCTTCACCGCCTTCCTGGTCACCGCAACCGACAGCGGTGGTTATCAACGAGTTGGGCAAGATGGAAAAGTTGTTGATTCCCTCTATCTGATCGAAAGATGGGTCAAAGGGGAGGACGCAGGAATCTTTGTCAACGAGGACAACGTGCGCAATTCACAAGGTGTATGGACACTGCGGCAGCTCGGGCGCCAAGCAAAGCTTGCCGAGTGGAAGAAGAACTATTTGTTAGAGCAGATTGACGACCTGTATGCCGCGGCCTCCAAATTCAACGAACTCAATACCCAGCTTGCTCAACAGCTGTCGGAGAAGGATGCGGATATAATGAAGGACAAGACTATCATAGGCTGCACCACCACTGCAGCGGCCAAGTATAGCCGGAGCCTCCAGGCTGTCGCACCCGATGTGCTTCTCGTTGAAGAAGCCGGAGAAATCCTGGAAAGCCATGTCTTGACCGCGCTCACGCGAAAGACAAGACAGCTGGTCCTCATCGGCGATCATAAGTGAGTCATGGGCATGTCTTCTTTACCAGTGTACTGACATTTTTTGTGCAGACAGTTGAGACCTAAGGTTAACAATTACCAACTCACTGTCGAGAAAGGCGAAGGGTTCGACTTGAACAGGTCTCTCTTTGAACGCCTGATCCTGAAAGGCTATCCTCACAAGACCCTCACCAAACAACACAGAATGCGGCCCGAAATATCATCCCTCATACGGACTCTCACTTACCCCGAGCTCTCGGATGCTTCCTCCACAAGGAGCCGACCGGACCTTCTTGGCGTTCAGAGCAACATTGTGTTCCTTAGCCATGCACACCCAGAAGACAATTTCGCCCAAGTTGCCGACAAGAGAGATGGTGGCTCGAAGTCATCAAAGCAGAACACCTACGAAGTGATGATGGTTCTCAAGATCTTACGTTATCTTGCTCAACAGGGCTACTCGACTGAGCAAATGGTCATCTTGACACCATATCTAGGACAGTTGCATAAATTGCAAGCTGCATTACGAAGCGGAAAGGACGCCGACCCACTGCTTAATGACCTCGACTCCCATGACCTGGTGAAAGCCGGGCTGATGACCGCTGCAGCAGCTAGAATGGCCAGAAAACCGATACGATTAGCGACCATTGGTGAGTAATATGACCATTGACTTATGGCTTGTACTCTTCTGACTAGATATCAGATAACTATCAGGGAGAAGAAAGCGATGTTGTAATTGCTTCCCTCACACGAAGCAACAGCCAGAACGACATCGGCTTCATGATCTCCTCGGAACGGTTGAACGTTCTTCTTTCACGGGCTCGAAATGCGCTGATTCTCATTGGAAACGCCAACACTTTTTCTAACTCTCGAAAAGGTGGCGAGATGTGGCGAAAGTTATTTGATCTCCTCAGAAATGGCAATCACGTCTTCGAGGGTCTTCCCGTTGTATGCCAACGTCACCCTGATCAGACAGCCCTCCTGAAGACTGTTCATGATTTTGACAGTCACTGCCCTGATGGTGGTTGTTCCAAACCATGGTGAGTGGCGTTGTGGTTTTGTGTTAAACTCTTCCTGACCCTTTCTTTCATCTTGCCAGTGGGACTGTTCTCAGCTGCGGACTGCACACCTGTCAGTCTAAATGTCATCAAATAGTCGACCATTCGAAGATGCGCTGCGAATTTGTCATGCGTGCGACATGCCCAAAAGGCCATCAACAGACTTGGAAGTGTATTCAGGGCCGTCCTGCTGTTTGCAATCAGTGCGAGCGTGACAGGAAAGCTGCGGAGGCCAAGATACTCAGGGAATACGAACTCCAACAGAAGCGCGAAGCTGATCAGCGCAAGCACAATGAAGAAATCGATGCCCTGAACGCACGGATTGCTGAGCAAGAACGGCTCGCTCAAGATGCCCGTCTAGCTGGAGAGAGAGAGGCAATCATCCGTCAGAAAGAGGAAGATCTTAAGGCACTAGCTGCAAAGGTGGCTAATTTGAAAGCCACAAAGGTACCCCCAACCCAAAAAGGAGGTACTCGTAGCGCAGGGGCTAACAATGTTCCGACACATCATGCTTCACCAGCTTCATCCTCGACGACAACCAATCAGACCAATCCTCCTAAACAGAACTCGACGCCTAGTCAACACACGCAGAAAGTAAATGTTCCTCCCACTGCGACCCCTCTTGGTGCTTCTCAGCCTACCAGGACGAATCAGTCCAGCGCCTCCCGACAGAACCCCTCACAACCTCCTGGTCCAACTCCAGGTACCCATCAGAAAAGAGAAATCCCACCTCTACCACCATCTCCTTCAGAGACAGAGTGGCAGAGACAGAAATCCCTCGAAGGGGCTTCCAATGCTGCTATTGACGATATCATGAGCATGACTGGCTTGGAGGAAGTGAAGGATACAATACTTACAATCAAGGCGGCCATCGAGATAAAAAAACGACAAGGTGTTCCTCTAGCGAACGAAAGGCTCAATTCCGTATTTTTGGGCAATCCAGGAACAGGTGGATCACCTAAACGTTGTTTTCACCATCATTTTCTGATATATGTATAGGCAAGACTACAGTTGCACGTCTGTTTGCAAAATTCCTGGCCTCGGTTGATGCCATTCCTAACGACTATTTCTTGGAGATCACTGGGTCTCGGCTTGCAAACGACGGGGTTTCGGGTGCTCAGAAGTCACTCGACACGATCCTGCAAGCGGGAGGTGGCGCCTTTTTCATCGACGAAGCTTACCAGCTCGCTGCCGGTCACAATTTTTCCGGTAAACAGGTGTTGGACTTCCTCCTAGCAGAGATGGAAAATCATGTCGGCAAAGTCGTCTTTATCCTGGCTGGATATAACAAAGAAATGGAAAGTTTCTTTGAGCACAACCCCGGTCTACCCAGTCGAGTTCCGCAAAGGTTTACATTTGCCGATTACAGCGACAGCGAGCTGCTTGCAATCTTCAAGAGCTTGGTCATGAAGACATACTCGGGGAGGATGAATATTGACGACGGCTTGGACGGCCTATATGTCCGTATTGTAATTCGTCGACTTGCAAGGAGGCGGGGAAGGCCTGGATTCGGCAATGCAAGGGATCTGCAGAATGTTGTCGAAAGGATTGCCCGGGCGCAAGCGAAGCGGGTACAAGACCTCCGCAAAAGAGGATTGCGTCCAGACGATTTCTTCCTTTCCAGGGAAGACCTGATTGGGCCACGGCCTTCGCAAGCACTTGAAAAGTGTGCAGCATGGGCAGAGTTGCAAAGCCTGATTGGCTTAAGCACCGTCAAGGATGCCGTTCGAGACCTCACCGACACAATTGAGGTCAATTACGATAGGGAACTCAAGGAACTCAAGCCCTTGGAATTCTCTCTCAACCGTATCTTTCTCGGGTCGCCTGGAACTGGGAAAACAACCGTTGCAACGTTGTATGGCAAAATTCTTGCTGATTTGAGAATACTGAGTAACGGAGAGGGTGAGTACCAGCTGCCTCTTATTGGCTTTTTCGGGAGCTCATTTTTAAACTTACAGTGGTGACAAAAAATCCTTCCGATTTTGTCGGTGCTCACCTGGGAGAGTCCGAGAAACAGACAAAAGGCATTCTCGCCTCTACGCGAGGGAAGGTTCTCATTATTGATGAGGTTTGGCCCTACCTCTATGAGCGTTGAAGGTCCTACTGAAGCATCCAATTCAGGCATACATGCTTTACGGTGGCAGAGAAGGACACTCCAAGTCGAACGACTCGTTCAAAACTGCTGTCATTGATACAATCGTAGCAGAGGTGCAGAATGTACCTGGGGACGACCGATGCGTTCTCTTGCTTGGTTACAAGGATCCAATGATGCAAATGTTCCAGGTGAGTGTAGCTGGCTGCAGTGCCCGGAAATCATCAAGGTACTTACAATTAAATTGTAGAACGTCAATGAAGGCTTATCACGACGTTTCGCCATTGACAACCCTTTCACATTCGAGGATTTCAGCAGCGCTGAGCTGCGCCTTATCCTTGACCGCAAGCTCAAATCCCAGGACGTCTCCGCGACAGAACCTGCGAAGGAAACCGCTATGCAACTTCTTGATCGCGCCAAAAATCGACCGAATTTTGGAAATGGCGGAGAAGTGGAAAATGTACTATCGAAGGCAAAGCTTCACTATCAAAATAGGACAAGGATCCAGAAAAAGCGCTCAGGAGAGGTTTTCTTGGAACCGGTGGACTTCGACCCCGACTTTGATCGAGGATCCCGCTCGTCTGATAACTTGAGGAAGCTGTTCGAAGACATGGTTGGACTTGGATATCTGGCCAAGAAACTAGAAGGGTACCAGACCGTGGTCAAGGTTGCGAAAGAGAAGGGAATTGACTATCGGGATCTAATTCCTTTCAACTTCATTTTCAAGGGGCCTCCAGGTACGATTGTTCGAATTGATGGGTGTTCGTGCACCAAAATTGACAAATATTCCCCAGGAACCGGAAAGACGACTGTTGCACGCAAAATGGGGCAGGTTTATTACGACATGGGTATCCTATCAACGGCAGAGGTCCACGAATGCTCTGCGTCCGACCTCGTTGGACAATGGGTGGGCCACACGGGTCCAAAAACTCAGAAGCTGTTGGAAAAGGCTCTCGGTCAGGTGTTGTTCATCGACGAAGCCTACCGGCTCAGCCAGGGGCATTTTGCTCAGGAAGCCATCGACGAACTGGTTGGGCTGCTCACTCAAGACAAGTACAAAGGGAAACTGATCGTCATTTTGGCGGGATACGACCAGGACATGAATCAACTTCTGGCGGTCAATTCTGGTCTGTCAAGTCGCTTCCCGGAACAGATCACCTTCGAAAACATGGCCCCAGCTCATTGCGTCGAAATCCTGCAGAAGCAACTCTTCAAGAAGAACGTGCACCTGCCTGGGTTAGATTCTCCTTTATCCGACGTCTATGGAGGGTTACTTTCGACCATAACCCGACTTGCCCTCCTGCCTTCTTGGGGCAACGCCCGGGACGTTGTGGCTTTGGGGCAGAAAATGGTTCAAACAGCCCTACTTTTATCCACGACTACAACCCCAGACGGAAAGATGGAACTTTCTCCATCAGCGGCTTTGGGATGCGCGCATACCATGCTTAAAGAGCAACGTGAAAGGCACTTGAATATCCCTTCGAACAGTCGTCGTACCGGGCGTGGACCGGCTCCAATGCAGACCAATATACCTACCCAGTCTCCGCCTCCTTCAGCAAACACGGGTACGAGCACCGGCACTCAACCAAACCAGTCAAACTCTAGCGATACACAGAAGCCCACCGCTGACGGGCGCGACCCAGGAGTATCGGATGACATATGGAATGAAATGCAAGCGGCAAAGAAAGCAGCAGAAGATCGGAAGGGGCAAGAGGCAGCAGAGGAGACTCGACTGAAGAGGGAGGCAGAACAGAAAGAAGAACAGGCACGTCTTGAGGAGCAGAGAGCAGAGGAGACTCGGAAGGCCCTGGAAAAAGCGGCTCTTGAAGAGAAACAACGTCAAGAGCTATTGAAGAGGTTGGAAGAAGAACTTCTTCGGGCAGCCGAGGCGAGGAGGCTTGCAGCGGAAGCTCTCCAGAAGAAGAAGGAAGAGGAAGAGAGACGAGAAAGGGAGCGCCAGCGAGAGGCCAAGGTGCAGTCAGTGCTGCGTACTATGGGGATGTGTCCAAGAGGTTATCGTTGGATCAAGATAGCTCATGGCTATCGTTGTGCAGGAGGTACTCATTTCGTATCAGACGCTCAATTGCCCTCTCTCTGATGCAGCATGCTCGTTTATTCTAAATATCTTGGTCCCATGTACTACATGAATTCATGCCACTCCTTTCGTTGGTAATGAGATTTGTCCCGGAGCGAAGGTTGTATCAAGAATTAACCACGATAGGAATCAGAGGCTAAGTCTGAACCGGACGCAAAAGGCGTGAGCGATTACTCCGAACTCCTATCATGTATGACTGATGCGTCGAGGCCCACTCTGCTCATAACGTCGATAATGCTACTTTTGGTACATCCCTTTCCCTGGCCGCAACCACCATCACCGGAAGAGCTAGCATTTTTCATAATCGCTAGCAGATAGCTGACCATCAGAGTACGTCTGCCTCTCATTTTGTCTTCTAGTATGGACACTAATTGAACTTCAGATACTAAACGTACCATCGAAGATTACATTGCCTTGGGTGCTCTCTACAACTCTGCCAGGCGATATGGATTACCAAGGTGCTATCTGGAAATTAGAACAGCCGTTCTAGAGGCCATTGATTGGTGGGCTCGAGCTGACGATGTTTCACAGCCAATACTGTAGCTATGGGGAGCAGCAGGAGCCAGAAAATCGGCGATTGCCCAGACTCTTGCAGAACTCTGGGACAAGGACAAGCTTCTAGCTGCAGCGTTCTTCTTCTATCGCACGATGCCTCAGTGCAATGAAAAAACGTACTTGATCACAACATTGGCGCTTCAGCTGTCTTGTCTCTCTCAGTTCCAGCTACTCGGCCTCACCTACAGGAAGCAGTCTCTCGTGATTTTGGCATATTCACAAAGACACTGGAGAGCCAAATGACTGAGCTTTTGGTTGGTCCACTAACAGCTGCCCGCCACACCCGGCTTCAGAAGTGTACCCAATGATCACCATCGTAGATGGGCTGGACGAGTTGTTCTTTGAAAGTTTTCACAAAGACTTCATCCATGTATTGTTCTTGGAAGTGTAGATAAACTGGCGTTCGAATGTAGGGATTGCGAGGCTGGTACTCTATTAGAGCTCTATCGCTGAATATATAAGTATCTTTTTCTTTTGAGCAAGTATGGGAATGGCAGCAATGATAGGCTTAGTAGATATGGGAATGCAGTCTTGGGACTTCAACAAACGAATCTCAATGCTTCTCAGCGCTGAGAAACGCGGTCCAAGTAGAAGGTCTTGCGGATCGATCCACAGGTTACCGTCTGCGGATGCCTGATATTGAGCGATCACGATGACGAGGTGTTGAAGCTGGCTGTGCGCGCGAATGAAGAGAAGCAACTGCGCCACTACTTGGACCGGAGGTCGGTTAGATCTGGATCCATTGACTCTAAGTCGGAGGGTGCTTGGATTGGTAGCATGTATCCGTACTGCACTCATCAACAACTGCAAGTCTGTCCAACGCCTATGTTAGTGGCGCAGTGGTTGTCTATGGGGGAAAGAAACTCACCCGCGTCGGAAGCATCATATAACCCTCTTACTTCCAGATCTTGCAACGATCGGCCAGCTTCGGTAAAGGCAGTGCAAAATTCTGAGGAATCTGAGCCAGGGTACCAAATATGTAATATTTACAGTGATGAAAGAGTCGGGATAAGCCAATGCATTGCCAACGTGTCAAGGCAGCAACGAACATCCAGCCTCTCCAGCTGGAATACGGGTAGGGCAACCTTGGCATGAACCGTACTTTCGCCCCGGAGAACATGGTTCTGGTTCTCTACCAAGCACCGCTCGAAGTTGACAGCTCCCAAATTTGGGAACTGGTTCAAGAAAGTGGGGAGAGCATTATCGCCGCTGTCGGTGCTTGGTAGAACTCCGCTAAGCGTTTCCTCATTGAGGGTGATCTGCTTTAGGTATTTCAACCGTGACAGCAAGGAAAAGTCAAAGCGGAGACTTTCTGACTTGCGTCGGCGTTGATATACGTCGAGGGAAACGGTGGAAGGAAACAATAAGTCTAGCAGGCTCTCCACCACCTTGGAGTGCTGTATCCAAGGCCTATGAAGCTCGATAAGAAGTAGAGACTTGATCACATTTCTGAAATGAGGCCCACATTCTAACTTCTTCAACGCACGCATAACACTGGGCTCGGAGTGTAGCGATATGGTGTGGAAGAGACCAGCCCGGGCAGGCAAAACCAGTGCTCTGCACGTTAACGCACACGCATGTAAAGATTGATGGTCTTTCCATGCAGACAGATGACTCAGGATCATGATGGCGAAAAATAACTCCTGAGGCAACTGGTGGAAGGACATTTAAGCAGACACACAGCGGGTAGAGTGGTCCCAGCTCGACGTAAATCAGTCCTGCCGCGTTTTGGATGAACATGATTCAGATGTTGGAATTTGAATTTGAACTCCGGGCCCATACTATGATGTGTCACCATATGCAAACGGATCACCATATGCAAACGGCCTCTCCTGTGGCTTCGAGCCATAAGACTTAAGATCGGATGGCTGTAGGTTATGAAGTTAATGTATATTAATACGTTTCTACAATCCATTTGCCGAAAAACTACAATGCAATGGTATGAGACTCGAAAAGGTGTTAAAATGAGATCAATGTAACAGCCGCGAGGCCTTCGGAGAGCACTATAAGAATATCACGTTGGCACAAGACTCTCTGAGCAGTATAATACAGCTACATAGGCTCTTAAATCCATTTCTCCGGTCTAGAATGGACAGTGGATGAGTCCCATCTCCTCGTTCTTGGTTTTGAAGGTTGTCGAGAGTGACATTGGAGTGACATTCAGTGATCAGTTTGATCCCCGACACGGCATCTCGGCTGACTGTTGAATGTCACCTGTGAGAAGAAAATGTCGCGTTAATATCATCAGCATGGTACGCGCTCAAGTATACCGAGGCCAGACATTCGATAGTGAATTAGAGGGCCGCATCGTGGAGGGGTGTAGACGATACTCCAATGGAGACTTTGCCAACATGGCCGATGTAGCCTCAAAGATGAACGTGCCATACTGGTCGTTACGCCGACGTTTTCTACGTCCGATAACAAATCAGCATTTGAACGCTGGAGGGGAAGTGGGAGTACCGTACTTTGCGTTCCAGGATTCTCCTCAGTATCCTCCATATTTTGTATTAGATCCTACAGCAGGCTCCCATCTGAGCCGCCCCCGTGCAATGTACTTGCAATTGGAATTGAGCATTGGAAATTCGCTATCCATGAATATTGTTGACGGAGGACCTTTGTGGTCGCATGCGTGGTCATTGTCAACGATCTTTCGATCCCGGCTCATTGGCAGCCCTCGGAGAATGAAATTTCACCGTGACATCAAGTGACAACGCGTTTGATGGCATTTGCATACGTTGTTCCTTTTCACTTTTCTGCTCGGCCAGTGCCCGACGCAATTTAGACAAAGGATGCAAGAATTTCGAACCGGGGAGTCTCTTGAAAACTAGCCTATCTACGTAAGAACCAAGTTTGAAGGTTCCCAGAAATGCGTGTGACGAGATACAAGTGTATGTGCTAAGAATTTGCATATGGTGAACCACAATAGTACTGTCAACGTCCAGCTGAGATGAACCCGTTTGTGTATAGTTCTGATGCCGTTTTTTTTCCTTGGTCCTTCTGATCACTCTCGCACATGGTCCCACATTGAACCCAACATGGACTTACAAACTCAAGCGGTAAAAGCAACCACTCCTCTACCCGCTCACGGCTCTTCCGATCACCCGTACTGTATATACAGCCTACGAAGGACCTACTACAAGTCTGTCTACGAAGAGTCAACGATGTTCAACTCTTGATTTTTGACATGACTGACGGCCAAAATCATCGTACATTCTTGGCTAGTGCCATTTCTGTTCGCCTGAAAGCCCGTTTCTGTGTTTTATGGTGTTCAACGCCTGTAGACGCGCAATGCTCACAAAGCGAAGAATATTTTGATTCCATAGGGTCCCACCAGAGCTTGTCAATGCGATGGATCCTTCAGGCTGGCTCTCCAGGGTTGGACTCTCCTACATACTTCTCTTTGACTTCTCCCATCTCACGAACTCTGGATCCTTTCCTGTGCTATCGCTCATAACCTCATGCGGAAATCCGGAATTTTCTCTATCGGACACTTCGTCGCGTCTGTGGCATCTCTGGCATCTCTCAGCGCTTTAGCGACTGTTCATGCTGCCCCTGTCGGGCCGGACTACTCGACACTTAACCGTCGTGCCAATACCAAGACTGTCAATGGCCACGTAGCAGAGCTGGGTAGACAGCTAAGTCCTCCTAATCACACAAAACGAGCAGTGTACATCATCAGTAAGTCGTATTTGGATTCGCAGGGAAATGGTCGTCGATGCTTGAGTCAGCAAAGTGGGACAACAAACCTAACCCAGGCTACGTAATTAAGATTTACAAGACGGGAAACGTAAAGAATCCTTAGGTCGAGGCTCTGAAAGCCGTTGGACAAATGATCGGCACTGATCCTCATGGTGGGCCGGCCGTAGTCATGAGGGAAGTGACGGGGACACCGCTGGCTCAGCTGGTGGCAAATACCTCCCGCGGCCGTTGTGAACGCTTAGAAGCCTATAATCGCAGAAGGAGCTGCGAATATCGCCAAGGAAAAGGGTTTTCTACATATGTATGTCTCTAGCTTCGTTCCCCGTACTCCGTGATACAATGGGGTTCCGACGCCATTGTGTTTATAGGGACCTCAACATGGACAACGTAAGTCTCACCCCTGTCCTCCCCTCCAAGTCCTGACATCAATTCTTCAGATCTTCGTGACCGACAAGGCTGTTGTTGACTGGGAGCATACACGCAGGAATCGCGACGTGAGGGCCATTCCTACCCTTTTCCCCAATGCTGACCTTGTTGATCCCTTTCAGGGTGAATTCACGACAAACCGGAAGAGATTGGAGCAAATTTCTCAGATATCACTTGGGACTGCCAAAATACACCTCCCGAGTACAAGAAGCATCCCAGCCCAAGAGTATCCCCAAGACAACCTAAAATCTTTGGTACGAAGGTTTACCCAATCAGAAATTGAATCACTTTACAACCATTGTATTATTGATGTGTATCATTTACTTAACGTTTGGCTAGGTGTTCCGGACGAATGGTCTTGGCTCTCATCTTCTCTGCCGACGATCGCGTCCTTAGCGTGTTAGGCCTTTCTGAACCGCTTCTACCTTATTCGAAGCGAGCTGACATATGTATATGCCATTTACTAGCACCTAAGAGGCTATCAGGCATCTTTTCTTTTGTTTCGATTTGAAAGTGGGGTTTCTTGTTGTCCAGAACCCTCGTACTCTCATGAATAGGGCTCATCCCTTTTCCAAAACTTTTTGAGAGAGTAGATAATATGGACGTCTTTTCAAAAATAGTGAGATTGCTACTCTGTTAATAATCCGTAGTCGAATATACAAGTATCTTCTTCTTCTTCGCAAGTTGAGGAACGGCAGCGATGACAGGCTCAGTAGGCAGAGCTATGAACCCAGGGTCCGTCAACAAACGGATTTCGACGCTGCTCAATGCTGAGAAACGCGGTCCTAGCAGAAGGTCTTGCAGGTCGTTCCATGGGTTACCGCCTACGAGAGCTAAATGTTGAGAGATCCCAAAGGTAAGGTGTTGGAGATGCATGTGTGTGCCAATAAGGAGAAGCAATTGCACCGCCCGTTGTATTGGGGAGTGTTGAGATCTACGACCGGTGATCATAAGTTTGAGGGAGCGCAGATTGGTAGCGTGCGTCCGCACTGCACTCATTAGCAGTTGTAAGTCTTCTCCAAATTAAACAGGTTAGTGATGCGGTGGCTATAGACGGGAATATGTGCTGACCGGCGTTCGAGGCATCAAGTAGGTATGTTGCCTCCAGATGTATCAACGATGGACCAGCTGCGACGACAAACTGGGGAAATGTGGTTGCAATATCTGAGTCGGGGTACGAGATATGCAGTATTTCCAGTGATGAAAGAGCCGGAGTAAGCCAGTCCAATACTAGTGCATCAGAACAACAGGAAGCGTCCAGCCGCCTCAGTTGGAATACTGGGGGGGAAACTTTGGAGGCAAGACCATTCTTGCAGTGGATGATTCGATTCGCTACTAAGCATTGTCGGAAGGTGATTGTTCGCAGCTTTGGGAATTGGTTCAAGAAGTTGGGTAGAGCGTTATCACCCCCTGTGAAGCTTGGTTGAACTCCCATGAACATCTCGTCACCGAGAATGATCTCCTCCACACATTCTAACAGTGACAATGAGGGGTAGTCGAAACGGGGGTTTCTAGACTTGCACCGACGCTGATGGATCTCGAGGCAAATTGTGTGGGATGACAATAAGCCTAACAGTTTATGCACCACCACAGAGCGCTGGATCCAAGGCTTGTGAATCTCGAGAAAACGCAGACGCTTGATAAGCCTTGCGAGATGAGGAATAGATTCCAACTTTTTTAGCACGGTCACAGCGAATTCTTCGGAACTCAGGGATAAAGCGCGAAAGAGATCAGCTTGGGCGGGTGAAACGAGTGCCCTGCACGTCAAAGCGCATGCACGCAATGATTCTTTGTCTTTGTCTACGGCCAAATGATTGAGTATGGCACAAAATAGCTCGGGGGGTAGTTGGCGAGAGGGCATTGGTGGCCGAACACCCTCAGGCTGAGGTCGCACGCGTTTTAGAGCATCCATCAATCCATGTTCCGTATTTATCAATCAAATCCTTCAACATGACATCGGTTGAGATGAATTGCTCTTCCGATCTTTCTTGCATGGTCCCACAGTGGACTCACGCTGGACCTACAAGAACTAGTACAAGCATGAGCGGGCAAACAACACTGATTTTCCAATCCTGGTAGATCGGCAGTTGGCTCACGGTCTGTACCGATCATCTGTGCTGGACGGTTCACACCCTGGACTTATAAACTCTGCCTACAAGCTATCATCAAAGTGAAACGAAGCTCGAATACCAATCTCCTGCCAGTTACAAAGCCACAAAGTCTCACTCAAATACTGGATAACATCTGTGTGTCACTTGCCGTCGCGTAATTTGAGCCCTGATGCCTTGGGTGGCATGCAGTTCAAGTCGTCGCCAGTGGGCGCGCGATGCTTGAAGCCCACAGAATCATGATTTCGTAGAGTGATCTGCCTTGGAAGCCTTGAGATGCACATTGCGTCCCTGACTATGAAAGTATATATACAGGTCTATCTTTCTAGACTGGTTTCCTCAGGCTGGTCCTCCAGAGTTGAACTCTCCTACGCTCCTCTGTTTGACTTGTTGGGTCTCGCAAATTCGAAATCCTCGCTCGTGCCGTCACTAGAAGCATTATGCGGATTTCTAGGCTTTTCTCTATCCAACTTGTCGTCCTCTTATCGGCGTCGCTCAGCGCTGTAGTGACTGTCCATGCCGCCCCCGTCAGATCCGATCGTGTGATACTTGACCGTCGTGCCGAAACCCTCGATGTCGGTGGCAAGATAGCAGAGCTGGGGAAATTGCTCAGTCCCCAGAAGCACACCAAGTCAAAAGTTTACCGCCTTAGTAAGTCGTATTTCAAACTTCGCGCAGGTTAAGTCATTGCTGATGCTCAACTACAGCCAAGTGGGGCGACATGCCAAACCCAGGCTACGTAATTAAAATTTACACTGGCCGCGCAAAAGTAACCAACAACGAGATCGAGGGTCTGACTGCGGCTGGTCAATTCATCGCCGCCAATAAGGTTGCCAATGCCATAGTCATGAAAGAAGTAATAGGGACACCATTGGCTGAGCTGGTGGCCAATGTACCCCACGACCAGCGAAGGGACTTCGTGTACCGTTGGAAGTCCATAGTCGCAGAAGAAGCGGCAAGAATTGCTCATGACCACGGCATTCTGCATGGGTACGTACTGCCTTCGTCCTCCACATTCTATCCTTCTATCGGCGTACTCAAGCTATACCAATCATTGGTAGTGATCTCAACATGAATAATGTAATTGCTTGCTATATTTACGTTCGTTTTGAAGTACTCAAACTCTTCTGGAGGTCCTCGTCAGCGGCCAGAAAGTCCATTTAATCGACTGGGAACATATCATTAAGAAAGGCGACGTGAGTGCCATGTCTATCTTCACGTGTTAATGGCATTGAAATAGCCTTCACCATAAGGAAGATTTCGTGGATACCAAGAAGGAGATTGAACCCAGGCTGTGGACCTGGGAGTCCTCGGGGACACCCCCAGAGTACAAAAAGTCTTCTAGTCCAAAGAGGTCTCCCAAGAGCTCCTGAATTTGTTGGAGAGTCAGACATGAAGATATGTGAGAGTGGGCCAAAATTTAGACTTATCGTATCTAGTGTATCTTCTACTTGACATTCGGCTTCCATTTTGCTTCTGTGCGGAGGGCAATTACAATAAAGGCTATTCGTGTGTTTTCTCCCACTTGTGATAGGACCTCCTGCGCTCATGCATGCATGTTTGGTACCACAGGACAAGTGTCCAGGTTTTTCGCCCCTAAGTTGTATTCCATCCGACTTGAAAAGCCTGGCCATGGATTGGAGACCGTGTTACTCTCCGTCCGCTTATCCTTTGACTTCGTCAGCATTGCTGCCGAGTTTGCACCTAGAAAGATACTCCAGAGAAGACCCGTGTTGCCCTGGTGTTTCAAATGCCGCGTGAGAAGGGTAGGTACCGACTCTTGCCTTCGTGTTGACACCCCAACAATCTCATTCTTGTTTCTCAGGAGAGATGTAAGGCCCTTGGCCAAGTCAGTTAGGGTACGAGTTCGGTGAGCACTCCCTGTGGCGTGACCAGGTCGAATGGCGAAAGGCCGAAGTGAATTTATCCTTCAACCGGGTGTAATCGCTGTTGTATCGCTTGAATGAGGATGCAAAGCCCACGGATATCCCCTCCTATTTACCAAACCCGTGGAGCTGTCACATATCAGTGACAGCGAGAAAGACCCAGGTTGGCAGATGCTTCACAAAGCAGAGGAGCAAATTGGAAGCAAAGTAGGTTTTATCGGTCCTGAGGTATGAGATGGTAGCCAGATGGCCTCCCGTTCTGAGAGATCCAAGTGTACGCTGATGGCGTTCCGCTGGAAAAAATTGAGGTATAAGAAGACAGTTCCACTTCTCGATCAACAGTACGTGAACATTGCGCAGAAGTGATTCGTTTGGCAACAATCTCGGCAGACTCTTCAGGTTGCGTGCAAGTTGTGTGTGGATCGCCACACCGATAGACGAAGCGGAAGTACAGGTGCGTATGTCAATACCGATTTGGCGCCCGCAGTACAGTCTCCGTCTTTCCAAGGAGGTATGAGGACATCTGAGTGGCAAGACATTGGCCAATTTATGCCAGTTCACCAGACAGCGAACGAGAAGTGGAGTCTGAACAGTAACTTAATGGGGAAAAGGAGGCAGTAAGACCCAGTGTACTATGTAGCGTCGGAAATCCAGCGTCAAAGTCCACGAATGCATATTATTGAATATAGCAAGCTTCCTAGGACCATGAAATCAAAGGCAAGAGTCGTAATTCCGGTAACCCTGAATTCTGCACAGACGCTCGGAGAAAAGTGCGAACCTCCAGTCGATCAGCGTTTTACCGGTTTCTCCCCCTCGCCATCACCAGCACTTCCTTCCGGGGGACATTTTAGGCTGACCTCGAGCCTCAACAACGTCCAACACGACTAATGGCAGAAATTGATTACGAGGCGCTCCCCGACAATGCAGGTTTCGCTGTACGTATTTTTTTACGACCTTCTTAGTGTCTCATATTCGCAAATTGACATGGCTTGGGGACTCAGGTTAACATGCTGGCTGGTGCTCTGGTACTTGGTTCAAATTCACTCAGACTCACTGTGGAAGACTCATCTATGGACAGGCAGGAATTTCCGAGCATGCGGTCATGTTCCCGGTCGACAGCATAAAAGTTTGTGTTTTCATGAGGTGCTCAACCGGACTTGTCATGCTGATGACACGGCACTTTTTTTTTTATCTGATAGACGCGTATGCAAGTCTTTGCAACATCTCCGGTGGCCGTCTATACTGGTGTTGGCAATGCTTTCACGCGTATATCATCGACAGAGGGGATGAGGGCCCTCTGGCGAGGAGTCTCTTCGGTCATCTTGGGAGCTGGGCCCGCGCACGCTGTCCATTTCGGAACACTGGAGGCCGTAAAGGAGTTGGCTGGCGGAAATAAGGCAGGGAATCAATGGGTTGCAACTTGTGAGTCAGACCTTGGAAAAGTCAAGCTCAAGAAGGCTAATTTCTTTCCGATAGCTCTAGCTGGTGCATCCGCCACCATTGCCAGCGATGCTCTAATGAACCCTTTCGATGGTCAGTGGTTCTATGTCATACTCCAGCTCTATGATATCTGACATTCATTCTAACAGTTGTCAAGCAGCGGATGCAGCTTCACAAGTCGACTTTCCGTTCGGTTATGGACTGTGCAAGAACCGTATACAGAACTGAAGGCATCAGCGCTTTCTATGTCTCCTATCCTACAACACTGGCCATATCAATACCCTTCAACGCAATCCAATTCACCGTCTACGAGCAGATGAAGCGGTGGTTGAACCCACGGCACGAATACTCGCCTTCGACTCATATTGCTTCGGGAGCGGTGGCCGGAGCGGTGGCTGCTGCGGTTACAACTCCATTGGACGTGGCCAAGACGATTCTGCAAACCCGTGGTACCTCTACAGAGGCCGATATTCGGAATGTCAGGGGGATGATGGACGCGTTTTCAGTCATCTGGAAACGAGACGGTGTCAAAGGGTTCGGGCGTGGCCTGACACCTCGAGTTCTGACTATCATGCCGAGCACCGCGCTATGTTGGCTATCTTACGAATTTTTCAGTAAGTTTTCTTCATGTTTTCCGCACTTTCACTTCTCTGACCATACTATTCTTACAACAGAGGCTGCCATTAGAACGAACTAAAGGGTCAATACCGACTTTTCTCTATTTACTTACAGGTTTAGATTTCTTTTGCTTTTTTAATTTTTATTACGACTATATGGGGAAGCTTTACTACCATTACGTAATACACGGTCACTATCTCTTGGTGACATCATCCATCGCTCTTCCAATCGTTGAAAAGGGCAAACCCTCCGTATTTCTCTTTTCAACAACAATCACTGCCGCCGACGATGGCGAAAGGCTCGAGCGCGTCGTCAAAGCCCACTTTGTCGATTAGCAAAGATATTAAGAATGCGAATGCTGAGAACAAGTCCAAGTCGAGCCCTGTAACGCCTGTTACGCCAAAGACCCCTGCAGACGAGGCTATCGAGTTTTTCAGTCGTCCAAGCGAAGGACCTGTTCACGTCTATGAGCTTCGCCTTGACGTCGACGGCGGACCCCATAAGGATCGTGCTGTACGTGTTTTCCTCGTTTCCTAGCTTGTTATCTCTGGACGATCGCTCACTACCTCCTCAGTATATCCGACTTCCCCCGGCTACCACGCCGTACATTTTACGCGTCTCTCTTGAGGCAGGAACCCCCGCAGCGAGGCATGGCGTCTTCAAGACGAATTTTCCTCTTGACGGAGGCGTGTTTGCTCGCGATCGCTACGCGACGAGAAAGTACGTCATTGCTTGATCGTCGCGTTGTCGAGTTCATGTTGATCTCCTTCTACCATTAGGTTGCCTACAGACTATTCCAGACCCATTCAGGTCGACCTCCCAATCTCTCATGCCGGTGCCTTTGTGTATTGGGTTGAGTATGACGGCGACAAGCCTGGCCAGCGTATCGAAGGCCGAAAGGGCTACTTTAACGTAGACCCCATTCTGAAGACCAAGGCCAGATCACCCATACTCGACAAGAAGACCCTTGCGCCGCTTTCACCCGCCGAGGGAGGTGCAGCTATCAGTAAAGACACATACGTGAATCTCCCCCTCAGTGGGCTATCCATCTTGACTCTCGTTTCCAAGTGGATGGGTCCCGTATCAGAGTGGAGGAAACATTTCGAGGAGACGTCTCAGAGGGGTTACACGATGATTCACTGGACGCCACTGCAGGAGCGCGGCGAGAGCGATAGCCCGTACTCCATTCGAAATCAGCTAGAGTACGATCCCGGAGTGAAGTCCGACAAGGCTGGTGTCGAGAAAATCCTGAAGGTCGCCAAGGAAGAATATGGGTTGCTCTCACTTACTGATGTGGTTCTAAACCACACGGCCAACGACAGTGTATGGCTCAATGACCACCCCGAAGCTGGTATGTTAAACTGCCTTCCATCGTTACACCAGCTAATATGTCTTTAGGCTTCAGTCCAGCAAATTCCCCGCATCTCACTCCCGCGCTTGAACTCGACACGGCAATCCTCGAGTTCTCTGATACCTTAACTTCACGTGGCCTCCCTACCGTTCTCACAACGGAAGCCGAGCTTGATCGCGTTCTCAACGCTCTCCGAGACGTCGTCAAGGAGAAGAAATTTTGGCAGTATTACGTCCTTGATACCGTCCGCGAAAAGGAGTCGGTGAAGGCGGCACTCGCGTCTGGTAAAGCCAAGTCTTGGGAAGGATTTCAAGTTCAGGGTAAAACAGTGGTTGAATTGGCGAATATTGCCCGAGAGCAAGGCCTGGTACAGGGTGCCCACACGTTTGCGTCTCGATTCTGCACTAAAGTCGATGGAGATGCGGCGGCCTCCTTGGTGAAAGCAGCATTTACCGAACTATCTGACATCGATGCCCTTGCTGAAGCCTGGGTTCGTGTCGTTGATGTCCTGAATGTGCCCCTCTATCAAGAGTGGGAAGAGGACACACAGGTTGCGTTCGACCTCATGAAGAATCGCGCTCGTTATATTCGCATCGCCGAACATGGCCCCAAATTGGGCGAGATTACCAAGAGGTGAGGAGATCAACTTCGAGCTTCGATTTTTTTCAACAGTTTTTCACAGCAATCCATTCCTTGAACCCTACTTCACACGGCTCCCCGGATATTCCAAGGATCCTCTCAAATACTCCGTTGCAAACAACGGCTGGATATGGGATGCCAACCCTCTGCAGAACTTTGCATTGCCGCCATCCAAGGCCTACCTTCGACGCGAAGTCATCGTTTGGGGTGATTGTGTCAAGCTGCGCTATGGCAAATCGCCTTCCGATAACCCCTGGTTATGGGAACATATGACGAACTACGTCCAATACCTCGCAAAAACTTTCGACGGTTTCAGGATCGACAATTGTCACTCCACCCCACTTGAGGTCGGCACGTACCTCCTTGACGCGGCCCGTGTTGTCAATCCAGACCTATACGTATGCGCGGAGCTTTTCACGGGTAGTGAGGAGATGGACTACGTGTTCGTCAGGGAGCTTGGTATCAACAGTTTGGTTAGGGAAAGCGGAAATGCACCCGATACCAAGGAGCTTTCAAGACTGGTTTATCGACATGGACTTGGAAAACCTATAGGTGGGGAGTCGCCTCATGTTCCTGAGTTCTCTTGTTGATACGGATCCCTCAGGTTCTATGGACGCTGCGTGCTTGACTAACATTGAAGAGATACCTTCCCCCACCGGAAAAGGCCCTGTTCGCGAATGCACTGTCAGCCCTCTCAATGGATCCCTCCCCCATGCCCTATTTTACGACCTCACACATGACAACGAGTCTCCGCTTGACAAGCAATCCGCTGAACACGCTCTGGACTCTGGTGCCCTTGTGGCGTTTAGTATGTGCGCCATTGGGTCCGTGAAAGGATTCGATGACCTTTACCCCAAGCTTCTTCAGCTCGTCACCGAGAAACGGAAGTACGAGGTCACTGGGCTGGGGGAGAATAGTGGGATCGCAAGAGCAAAGAGGTTGCTTAATTCGCTCCATACAGAGATGGTTCTTGAGGGATTTGAGGAGGGGCATGTTCACCTGGAGAACAATGTATGTCTTATCCCACCTTTGAGTCAGGAATTTGGCTAACGTATGCGTAGTACATATCCGTTCATCGAGTTCATCCCGTATCCAGGAAGGGGTACCTCTTAGTAGCTCATACGGCATTCCAGAAGGGCTCTAAAGACCGTGGCCATAGTTAGTTCATTGTCTCCTCTCCTCAAAGGTTGTACTGATTGGATACTCAGTGAACCCTATGAAGCTTCGCAGGACCAGGGTCAAATTCATCTATGGTGCAAGCATCGACATCTCGTCTTATGACGTACCCAAAGACCCTAATACAATTCGTGGCCTTCCTTCACGGCTCGTTGAGATGAGCCCCGTGGTGGTCCCTCAAGGCCTTGACCAAGAAGGTCCTTTTGCGGAGATTGTGATCCCAGAAGTCTTCCCCCCTGGTAGCATCTTGGTCTTTGAAACTCAATTGCAAGAACACGACCCGAAGTTGGACGACTTCTGTTCTCAAGGCGCTACGGAGGCTTTCAGCTCCCTAGACCTTGTTGACCTCAACGTGGTTCTCCACCGTGCTGATGGCGAAGAGAGAGATGCCACCTCTGGAGAGATCGGGGTGTACGACGTGCCCAGTCTTGGTCCACTGAAGTACTGTGGATTGGAGGGGTGGATGCATCCGCTACGCCACATCATGACTACCAACGACCTAGGCCATCCTTTGTGTGGCCACATACGCCAGGGTACATGGGCTTTCGACTATATTCATGAACGATTATCAATGTATGTTCTTTCCATATTGTTTCGTATCTGTTACTCATGAATTGGATAGGCAGGTTGGCGTGTTCCCTAATCTGGCCAACCCAGCAAAATGGCTCAAGGAGAGGCTAGAACGCGTCAAGCAAAGCGTACCTGATTTTATGCGACCCAAATATTTCGCCATCATCATTTCGACAGCCTACAAGGCAGCTCGCCGCGCCCTCATTGAACAATGCTCCGAGTTTGTCTCCTCTGGGCATTCATTCACCCATGACTTAGCTCTATGCGCCGTTCAAATGCACGGAATGGTCAAGTCGGCATCTCTTGACCCGGGCAAACCAACGCCCTCCCTTGCAGCCGGCCTGCCTCACTTCACTGCTGGTTGGGCTCGGTGCTGGGGACGAGATGTTTTCATCTCCCTGAGAGGGCTGTTCTTAACCACAGGCAACTTTGATGGTGCGAAGAAACATATCCTGGCGTTTGCCTCCACTCTCAAGCACGGCTTGATCCCCAACCTGTTGGATTCCGTGCGTAGCCCAAGGTGAATCCCTGCGTCAGTACAGTCGGAAATAAAGGTCACTGATGTGGTTTGCGGTACTAGGTACAATTCTCGGGACTCCCCATGGTGGATGCTTCAGAACATTCAAGATTACGTTTCTTCTGCTCCAGACGGGCTTTCAATTCTCCAGGAACTAGTGAAGAGACGGTTCCCTAAAGATGATACTTGGGTGCCTTGGGATGATTCTCAAGCATACGCATACTCGTCCACGATTGCAGAGATCATTCAAGAGATTCTTCAGCGGCACGCTAGTGGAATCAGTTTCCGCGAATATAATGCTGGCCCCAATCTTGACATGCAAATGAAGGACGAAGGGTTCGACATTGAGATCCACGTTGACTGGAATACAGGGTTCATCCTTGGAGGGAACCAGCATAACTGTGGCACATGGATGGACAAGATGGGAGAGTCGGTAAAGGCTGGAACAAAAGGGGTTCCTGGAACACCAAGAGATGGTGCTCCTGTAGAGATTACTGGGTTGTTGAAGAGCACGTTGTCGTGGCTTGACCACCTGGTGGCTAAGAACAAGTTCCCTTTCAGTGGTGTCGAGGTTACTGGTGAATATAATTTTATACCCGTGCAAGTTTATTGCTAACGTTCATCTAGTGGATGGCAAGACCAAGACCATAACCTACAAAGAGTGGGCCGATCTTATCCAAGCGTCTTTCGAGAAATACTACTACGTCCCCGCCGACCCGTCTGAAGATGCGCAATATGAAGTCAAGCCCACGTTGATCAACCGACGAGGAATCTATAAAGACGTCTACGGGTCTGGTCCGGGGAGGGAATGGTCAGACTATCAGCTCAGGTGTAATTTCCCTATTGCGATGACGGTTGCGCCAGAACTGTTCCAGCCTGAACATGCGATGGGTGCTCTCAAGCTCGCTGACAAGGTTATCAGGGGACCATTGGGGATGAAGACATTGGATCCGAAAGATATGCAGTACAGGCCCAAATACGACAACTCCAACGACTCAACTGACGCTGCAATTGCGAAGGGTTTGAATTACCATAACGTATGTTATTATTGCCGTATTGCACCTCTGATAACTGACTGCCATCGTAGGGACCTGAATGGGGCTGGCCCCTTGGATACTTCCTACGCGCCTACTTGCACTTTGCAACTCTTGAAAAGAATCCCAAGGTTTGTAGTCTGACCTCATTCATGCAATCCTTGGCTGATTTGGCATGCAGAAAACGCAGGCAGCTTTACATCATCTCCACCAAATTCTACTGGCGCCACGTCATCACATTCAGAACGACCCTTGGGCTGGCCTTCCTGAGCTCACCAACGAAAATGGGCAATATTGTCATGATTCCTGCAATACACAAGCCTGGAGTGCCAGCACACTGCTTGATTTCCTGGAGATCGTCCATAAATACCACGCGTCTGTTTAGATCTGTTTGTACATGTAGCACTACTTCTTTAGGGGCAAACACTTGAGGGTTTTCGAAACTCTGGTGTCGTCGCCGCTGCCGTTGTCGTCGCCGTCAATGTCCTTTTTCGGCTTCGAGCAGCCCGACCTCGAGCAGGAAAGGCTTAAGTTCAGGAAAGGTCTGCAAAAGGACGACGATCTTGCCGTGTACACATGGGGAGAAGAGAGCTACGACGGGCTTGGGGATCTGCTGCAGGAAGGGGGTGATGACCTCAACGATGAGACCTTTGGCAGCGCTCTACCCGTTGGTAAGCGCCTCTATACGATGTCTGAATACGTGTACTTAGCCATCGTATAGGAAAAGATTTCGATTTTGCCAATCAAGGCTTAGGTGGCCTGCCTGAAACTTCGGCAGCACCCCAGCTGGCTCAGAGGCAGGAGATCAGGCATGATACCGGACCAACGGTTACACATGCACCTGAGAAACAGCATGAGCAGCTTCGTGAGTGTTGAGCCTGGTACTCGTGGAAGGTTATTGAATGTTTAAATCATCGTAGAAGCGCGGGCAAACGCCAGGTCTCTGGAGGAGATTTGGGACAACAAGTCACCCTTCTCTGTGCTTCCTCGAATGGGTAGCAATTCAAACCTTGCTAGGACGGGTTCGGCTGACTTTCGACGACCTTCTCCCGCTGGTGCAAGGTACACCCCGGTTGGGGAATCGTCCCATATCAGTCACCTGGCTCAGGCGTCCCGTACCAATGGGCACGGTCATACCGGAGTCAGGACTCTTCAGGAGATTGAAGCAGAGATGATGGCTCAACGTAATACAGCTCTGCGCCAACAGCAAGAATTACGCGAACGGCAGCAGGAAGAGGAAGCCCTTAGGCTGCTTCAACAACAGGAACTGGACCTTCGACGGCAGCAGATTCTGCAGTATCAGGAGCAGCAGCATCAGCTGCAGATTCAGAGAGCGCTCTTGCAGCAACAGCACCAAAGTCAGCAGACACCTCCACCGAGGATGTTGCCGGGAGCTTCCCAGTCACCACGTTTCCTTGAGCATCAGCGACAAATTCTGTATCTCCAGCAGCAGCAAGAACTACAACAGCAACAACAACTCCACGAACTGCAGGAACAGCTGCGCTACGAGGAGATGGAACGCGCTATGGCCCGTGCAAACCTACAGCGACATGATACTCATAGCCCCAACCAATTTCCTCCCCCTCGTCAACCCTCTGGGCCTTCTGCTGCTGAGCTCCAAGCTGCCCATCTCCTACAGCAACAGCAGAGGCGACGCCAACGTTCCCAATCTCCAGCAATTCGTCAGAATCAGCAAATACCAGGCGCTCTTCATGACACTCTCATTGGTCAAAATACACAGCTACAGCAGCGATACCTGTCAGAAATGACCCCGGCTGAATTGATGCGGGAACTTCACGGAGCATCGCAAGCTGATCAGGAAGCTCTTAGACATGAAGCAATGCGCAAAATTGTCGAGGCCGAGAAAATGGAAGAGAAACGGCGACGGAGGGCTGCTAAGATTGCTCACATGGTAAACAGCCAATCACCTCAGTATTCTTAACTGGACTAATCTCTGGCTGCAGTCTCGTTATAACGACTTAATGACACAATCGGACAAGGACTTTATCACACGGATTCAAGTTTCTCAACTCGTAACCCAGGACCCTTATGCCGATGATTTTTATGCGCAAGTTTATGGCGCTATTCTACGTTCACGCTTAGGAGCTCAGAACCCAGATGAGAGGGTGCTCAAATTCTCTTCCGGTGGTGGTATAGGTCTGGGACTTGGGCAGAAGTCAGGAAACAGACGCCCGAATGCAATGATGCGCATGGAACAGCAAGTCGAGAGAATTGTCAGCAATGCCAGAAAACGTGAGGAAGAGAAGGGTCTCCACTGTAAGCCATATTTTTCGGACTCTAATGACCAATATCTTACTGGCTTCACAGCCCTCCAGAGTTTGCAAGGTGTTTTGGGCAAAACCTCTGGTCGGAGCTACAAGGCAGCTCCTCGTCAGCTCCTTCAAGTTGACCCTTCCGCTGGAGGGGGTTCCCCTTCCTTGGCACACGCACACGCACACGCACATGCCCATATATCCAAGGAAGATGCCCAACATACCAGTGGTGGAGCAGCTGAAGCCGCAGCCAAGCTCGGTCGCGAGGCTCTGGGAAATGCTGGAGATGTATGCGTTTTCGTATTTCTTAATGGAACTTCCGTTGATCTTTGCGCACTATAGACCGACAACCTCATTCGTAAGGAGCCTCTCACGCAACGTGAGATTCTTGTCGCTGTGGAATATCTCTATGACCTCGTCCTCAACACGGAAAGCATCAAGCGTAATGAACCCAACCCAGAAGATGGAGAAGAGATGATGGAGGAGTGGTACGCATGTATGTTGTTGTTATGATCCTGGCCTCACCGTCGGAATAGGAAAAAAGAATATGACGCCTCCGTCGACCAGTTGTGGGATGGTCTCAAGGTTATGGTCCCTCTTGAGACCAGGTGCGATAATATTCAAACTGACTATGGGCGCGTATCTGACCCCCGAATAGTAACCCTCACCCATTCATCTCCCTCCTGAAGCCTAGCAAAGGCAAGAAGATCCTTCCACGAGTTACCCGTCATCTCAGCCATCAACAAATGTTCACATTGTTGACGCTGCTTGTGGCTTGCTTCGACCAACTAGATGTCGTACAAGAAGCATATCTGCTCGATACCGAAACAGACTCTCCCGCCCATACTGATATGGAGCGTCAAACAGATGCCTTCTTGTCTGGCGTTTTGCAAAGCATCCTACCCGTCGTGGCTCGAGCGGATTTAAGGCTCGTGACAGGTCTTTTAGGTCTACTCCTTGACAGGTGTAACATCATACTGGTTGCACGATCTGCGGTGCGTTACACCCATGGATGGGTACTGATGTTCAGTGCTGATATGTTCCACAGCCTGGTATTGCGTTGCTTACACTCTTCCTCAGCCGAGTTGAAGTCATGAAGCAAGCTCTAAAGAGTGGCGTGGAGCTTGAGGAGACACCTACACCCGAGGAGGCACAACAATGGTACGTGCTTTGGCTGCTTGGCACCCGCGCTAGCGTCTAACAGCTACCGTAGGCAGATGATGTTCGACCACATGTTCCAACTCCTGGCACCTCATCTACCTTCGCTATTCCCCTCGACCAGGATCGTGGTCAATATGCCTCCTGGCCATAACAAGCCAGCTGCTGACCATGCTGACCAACCTGTCTGGCAGCTGCTCGCTGCAATCGCACTTCATGCTGTTCTGGAGCAGCATCAAGTTCTCATTACGTCCCTACGCGAAAAGATTCTTGATCTAGTACTTACTGTCAACAAGGGCTGGGTTTCCTCTGAGGAAGAACGTCAAACAAAACTAGCCAACGTTAATCTTTTCCTACATGCGCTTGGACTAGATAGTTCTCAAATTGCTCTGTAATGCTATCGAAAGTACGATAAATCTTCACTTCTTTATTACATCGCACGATATCTTTTGTACAATAACTAAACGTTTCTCCTAGAATCATTTCCGAATAGAGGGCTTCTGGCGTGGGCTATACTGTTTGAAGATTGCACCAAGCAAGCTCCCTGCATCTCAATCTACCGTCTTCTTCCAGATCCACCAGAGTAGTGAAATTGCCCATCAAATCGAGGACAGGTAGAGAATTGAAACCAGGAAGGGCCTGATTTGGCAAAGAAAGTAGAGTAGGTGTGCCGACTTGCAGGTTCTCCTCGTCCCCGTTCCGAGGTAGCTGCATCAATGGCAACAGAAACAGATCTTTCTTCGCGGCAGTACGAGCCTTGACATGCGAACCCAGTTCAAGATGATTTGTCGATAGCGAGACATAATTAGGAAAATTTGGGTAGATCATGACAAGTCCTCGGAGAAAAGCGAACTCGATGAAATACTTCTTCCACGATCTCGTCCAGTTATTGGAGCGTACCCCTGGCACGACCATATCGGACATATTTACTCCTTTCTCTGATAACCTTTTGATCGCATATGCATGAAATTCCCTCCAGTGCTCTGGAAAATAGACCGCTCCCCAGCTACATGGGATTTGTGAAAGGTATGGGGATATCGGATCATATTGACCATGCTGTTCGAGTATCGAGCTTGCGTTGAACTCTCTTCTTCCTTCCGGTCGGAGTTCTATGACTTTCTGCTGGTAGAGACTAAGACCGAAGACCTTCGAAGACCGGTCAGCAGATTTACCATATCTACAGAACGTATGCATTAGGAACGATGAAGAACTATTTGGTAATGGCTTTCGCTCACCGATACTTCAGTATATTCATTTTGACCCAGGCATAGAAAAGAGGAGACACTTCGGTATCGTCTTCGAGCAACAAGCCGTACGTGTCATTCGTATGCGGATACCAGGATTCGACGACTGCAGCCATGAGCCCACCATGAAAGACTCGATGATGTTCGTAAACATCTCCATAAGGCCAAGAAAGGTTCCTTGAAATTTCCAGAGTGTCCTGGTCGGCAGTCTGTTCAAGATGGAGTTGAACGTCGACACTATCCCCGTAAAAAAAGCTTTCTGATAGAGATTTAAGCAGGCGGCTCAGGGAATGGGGACGATTGTTCGTGATTATGCTGATATCAATGCGGGGTCGGTGCCAATCTGGTATTTGTGTCAGGTTAGACAGTGCTTTCGGTCGATAAATTGCGCATATACTCACTCAACCAAGCCTCCAACGATAAAGTGGCCATCCATTTCGAATGATGCAACTCCGAGCGGCGTAGTCGGACAACGACAACCTCAGTTGGCTCTTCTTGCAGAGAGTCCCTTGCCGGTAATAGGCCATCACTACCTTCCAACATGATCAGTACGTCCGGCGTCCTGGGGAGATGATGATCTAATGCCGTCCACGTCATTCTCGCCTCAGATGATAGGGAGTACAGAAGTGTGCAATTAGAGACTCGCAATATGTTCGAGTATCCCGAGACGGGGGACGAGACTCCCGATTCAATACCAGGCAGTCGAGAGATAGCCGAGTGAACAAGATGGCCCTTGTCCTGCATCATACAGAGGGTCGGGGCTAGAGATTTCAAGTCCTCAATGGCGGGTAGTTGCGCTCCAAATATGATTTGACCAGGGAAGGCTGGGATAATTTCAGGCATCGCATCTAATATTAGAGGCCGAAAATGTGTCCTTGACGGTAGCACATGACTTCGACCACTGGTATACCCTTTATGGCTTTGCTCCGTATCAGCAGCATACATACAAGGAGCATCGGAAGATCCTGGGTCTAAAACGAGCCCTCCAGTCCATTCGTGGCGACCTTCAGCTAGACGGGAGCTGATCTCCGACCATGTGTTCGATTTCGATGTTCCATCACTGGGATCGACAGAAATCAGGTATGAAGGGACCATAAAAGGAAGATGAAGGCGTTGTGCATAAAACGAGGGAGTTGATTTCGCCAAGTATGTATGATTCCGGAAGACACCACAACCTCGTAGACCGAACGGAAGCGAAATAGCCGGAGGGCGGAGAAGCATCTCTCTAACACGAGGACCTTCATCCAGTAAACCATGTTGGTCCATAAGAAGGATCCAATCCGACATTGCATGAGATGCAGCATCTAAGAGCCCTGTTGTATAGTCCAGACCGCCGATGAGTGGGCTAATGACGATGTCGAGTTCACCTTCATGAAAGCTTGCGTACGTCTTGGCAACGGTTCGTGTGGCTCCTACCAGGGAGGGCGAGCAGATGATGATTATTTCTTGAACGATCGATGGCGATTCCAAAAGCAAGTCTAGGTTCTTCTGAAGAGCTGGAAACGACTCTGAAGTCACGGGTAGAACTGCTGAGAGCGAGTCTTGGTGTTCGCCGGGAAACGATTGTTCCAGCTGTGCCAAACCATCTGATATCGGAATGGCATTGTCGTCGTCGTGGAAATCATTAAGCAGTGGCCGACTTTTCCAATACCAACAAACAGCGAGAATCAGCGCTAAAGCTAAGATATGGCCTTGAGATCGCATATAGCGCTTGGTCGCCCTACGCATGGCGGAGGTTCACTGGCAAAAGCGGTTGAAGTTGTGTCACATGTAGATGTCACGCACTTGGGCCGTCTGGAGTTCAAATTGCCACCCTTCCATCGACGGCTATGACAAATTCTAAGCCCGAGCAGGCTCACAAGAGATGGTTGTAGAGATTTTGTTGGTGAGTGTGCTCTATAGGAAGCCATTCGAAGGCCGATCAAAGCCCCCACGTGTTTGCGCCACATGAATTTCACACTGGTATCTCCGACAGAATGTATTAATCCTCAAAGATAATCATCGGGAGAGTTTAGCACCAACAGAACCTGTTTATGTGTTCAGAATCTGGAACGAAAGTTGTGTTTATCAACGTACCTCTCGTTGAGCAGCCATTCAATGTCCCGATTGCTCTCCATCCCATACCATTTGAATGAGGGTAGATGTTCACCCCTTTCAATTGACCTGCTTCCAAGAGAGCTAGCGATTTTCTGCAGATGATCAGGCAAATTGTAGACCTCTATCTTGGAAAGGTTATAGCGTTGAGCCTCTTGCATGATTAATCCAAGGAGTGTCGGGAATTGTTCCTCGGAGGATATCAGCCGAGTAATCAGAAGGGTCTTTGGATTGGACCGAAGTTCGAACATCCAACTGGCAAAGGTAGTGTCTGTCGAAGATAGCGCCTCTGCGATCGTGGTGTTGGCATCTTGCCTCACGATACCCCAACGATTTACTTGTAGCCCATCGTTCTCTATATAGTGTTTGAGGCGACGATGTTGGAAAGCTGCAACCCCCAATCTTGGAAGAAAGGCGAAAGAAAGGGGTGTCTGGCTGGCTTTCTTTTCGGACGCAATATTTTTGGCATCCTGATCCCATGCTTCCAATAACTCTTCCTCCCCGAGCCATGTCCATCTGCCATCCTCCGAATCTTCAACCTTCTGCGGGGGAACATCCCATAAAGTAGACTTTTCTCCACGAACTATCCAGCCTTCTAAGTCCGGGGTTGGCCCTGCCAGACGATAGAAGTCTCTTCCGACGTCACTCCAGAGTGCGGAGAACCACCCGTCTCCAGCACCGGAGGTCCTCGCTGGAGGCTCCCCCCATTCCGCCGGGAATTTTTCTGGTAGGCGAGACGTGTCTGCGAGGACCCAATGCAGTAGCCGCATCATATGTCGAGCATATCCATGTCCCCGCTTGCTTTCTGGGGTAAAAACCGACGCTATACCATAGCCAGTCACTTGTCGGGGTACACCAACTTCCCAGACCACTCCATCACGTCGGAAACTGCAATACCAATGTCAAATTAGCATTCAAGAAGTTTGTGGCCAGATACAGCTTCAAGATAATTACCTTTCGCAGGAACAGAAGAAATCCAACGTTTGTGGATCATCTCTAGGTGCCAAAACCCTGGTTAAGGTATCGTATCAATCTCTTTCACCATTGACCGTTACGAGACACACCAGGTGATAAATTTCCCCCCAGTGGCTTGTTCAAAAGTATCCATCCTTGCATCTCGGGCAAGGAACTGTTCCAAGGTCAGGTCTGCCCCCCACGATACAAATGATCGACGGCGTGACTCGATTATTTGCTCAGGTGTTGCTGGGAACAGCGAGATCGATGCTAGGGCGGGCTTCATATTGCTGGTTGTTGTTGATAGACGTCGTCGATCTCGGATTATGAGCGATCGCTGATAAGATCCGGGCGTACTTTGTGACTCAGGAGCGGGGATCCGGGAAATATCGATTCAAGCCGATGGAGAGTCTTTCCTCATAACACAGTAAGACTGGCAGGGCCCGCAATATCTGTAGAATATCTGACAGGAGACAAATATTGTAGTAGATATATATTCTATTTCAATGAAGAGATACATCTGGGAACTCTACAGCCTAGTCGTCAATCTGGATGAGGAAGGCTGCTACGACGGGGGAGTATCCCGGAGAGACCAAATAATTGGTCAATGTAAGAGCATAAGATGAGTGGAAGGGATATCGGTCAGGAGTTGGAGGGAGGACAGAAGTTGTGGTGGTGGTAAAAATCACCAACGACTTGGAGAGGGATCACGGATCTACTTGAGCGATCAAGGCATAAAATAAGGTGCAGGGAATGGATAAGTAGGCTCAGGTGATCCTGCATGATGACTGCTGGATTCAGCTGCATTGGACGTTTAACTCAGGTCATGGCCATCTCGTGTCCCAGTCCATATTGGAGTAACCTCCACCCAAGAGGTTCTCTCGCGATAGCTTAGCAAGCCAAGGGCCGAACCACTTTACGGGTGGTTCAGAAACGGGTAGGAGAAGACCTTATAACGATGTGGTCGATCGAGAAATGCAGTTCAAGTTGTCAGAATCTCCGTTACAGTGGCCCACAACCACTTCGTTACGCGTGGAGGGCACCGTCGCCTTGATCCCGGAGCACAGCTCCTCTTGGCCTCCGGACTTCTTGCGATGGATCCAGGCTTGGCAGCAGGCTGATTGTTCTCATCTTGTCACCTCGATATCGCTCAATAATAGCATTTTCTTGTGGCACTTTAGGCAGGGAAGAGCACTGATGAAAGGGGCCCAAGATTAATGAACTTGATATCTTGTACCTTTGTGGATACTGGGGTTTTCGAGCCTGATCTCGCATACAATTGTTACAATGCTCCAGAAATTGGACGAGACGACGAAGAGCACTTGGATGATCCTGCATGATCGTCATGCATTGTCGGCCCGAGCGGGTGGAGCCACGTGGAGCCGCTTAATGAACATTCGCTGGAAACTCGCTGGAAACTCTCCACCACGCGAGTGCCACGCGACCGAGACTGGAATTCGGGCATCTATTGATCTTCTTTGATCATTGTTGGCAACTCTGTTCATCAGGGCTCGTTCACTACTTTTCTGCAGAAAGTATTCATTCACAAAATGTTTCAAATGCCTTCTAATACCCAACAATCAACCGAGTCTCTTCCAGAGAACCTCCCGAACTCATTCAATCGTTGACGTCCTGCTCAGCGCAAATGTTCCGGGTCACAGCACGTTTCGTCCGCTGACCAGCTTTCATTTTCTTTGTTTTACCGACCAGGTCACCAGCAGATTACGTTCTCGATACGTTCGTTTTTCTATAAAGAGGGGCCATGAGAGATCTGGAATGGACAGAACGAAGCCAACACTCACTGGCCTAACGCTCTACCCAGAATGATATCCTTTTTCATCGCCACGGTTTTGGCCATGGCACTTGCGACGGCGCAAGCTGCCTCTGGGAGCCAGCGTAAGTGACCCAGAACAGCTTTCCCACCCATAGAAGAGATCTACTGACAACCCCCCCATCTATAGCTGAGGTCCTCCATCGTCGAGCTTGCCCTTCAACCCCCGACCCTGGGACCTTCACCACCCCCATCTCAAAGCTCCCCGACCCCTTCCACTTCCTCTCGGGCCAAGCAGTCACGACCGCTACCGACTGGACCTGTCGCCAATCCGAGATCAGTACCCTCCTGCAAAAGTATGAGCTCGGCGTCAAGCCCGGCGCACCGGACAAGCTGACCGCCTCCTTCTCTGGCAACACACTCACCATTACCGCGACCGTTGGTAGCACCAGCATCACCTTCTCCCCAACAATCACCTTCCCCAGTAGCGGCACGAAACCTTACCCCGCCATTATCGGCGTCGGTGGGGCCAGCATCCCCCAGCCCCAGGGCGTCGCCTTCATCAACTTCAACAATGACGACTTGGGCGCCCAGAACGACCAGTCCTCTCGCGGCAAGGGTAAATTCTTCACCCTCTACGGCTCCGACGGCGGCGCCGGCGCTCTGACTGCCTGGGCCTGGGGTGTATCTCGCATCCTTGATGCTCTAGAGGCCACCCCCGGCGCAAACATCGACCCAAAGCGCGTCGGTGTCACAGGCTGCTCTCGCAACGGCAAGGGCGCTCTTGTTGCTGGTGCGCTCGACAACCGCATCGCGCTCACTATCCCCCAGGAGTCTGGCTCCGGCGGAACCGCATGCTGGCGCCTCTCCGACAGCATGCACAACCAGGGTCAGGATACGCAGACAGCGAGCGAGATCGTGCAGGAGAATGTGTGGTTCGCTACCGCGTTCAACAACTATGCTTCCAAGTCGGTCAATCCCCTTCCGTTCGATCACCATTTGCTCGCAGCGCTAGTGAGCCCCAGGCCGTTGTTCAGCATTGAGAATACGGATTATCTTTGGTTGGGCCCTTATAGCTCGTATGGATGCATGTCGGCGACGCATGAGGTTTACAAGGCATTAGGGAAGTCGGATTATCATGGCTTTTCGCAGGTGGGCGGCCATGCCCATTGTTCGTTCCCATCGAAACAGCAGGCGGATTTGGATGCGTTTGTGAAGAGGTTCTTGCTGGGACAGAATACGAACACGAACATCTTCAAGACGGATGGAAGTGGAAATTTCAATTTCAACCCGAGCGACTGGATCGATTGGACAACCCCGACCCTTGGCTCTGACGGTGGAACTACCACGACTCCCCCTACCACAACACCTCCCATCACGACACCTCCCACCACCACCAACCCTCCTCCCTCTGGACCCACTCAAGTTAAGTGGGGTCAATGGTATGTCGTCTCAACGCTTTATCCTGAAGATTAATCACTGACTTGTTTTCCAGTGGTGGTATCGGCTGGTCTGGCCCAACTGTCTGCACGACCGGCACCACTTGCCAGAAGCTTAACGACTTCTACTCCCAGTGTTTGTAAGCTTCCTGGAAAAGTGGAGTGATTGCCTTCAAATTGGTCACTTCTGGGGCTCGCGCTGTTTATTCTTACCGTATGACCACGAAAATGTAACAAATTCATTCACTGTATCTAATACGAAGTTCTATCTGTTCCCTGGACGCAGCAACTAGGTATGGCCAGGTAATGTTCGGTGCAAGTTCGATTCCAAGGAAAATAACAGCAAGTAGGGTACTAGATTGTAGGAGGATTTCCAACTCGGGCTTGCAAAAAGGCGATTTGCAGAGCCCGGATAATCAACGCCAACCTTGGTGTGCGTATAGCAGTGAACCTCTGGGATCGACCTCGAGGCGAACCGAAGGGGGTCTGGTCGATATGTGTCATCTTCGCAATGGCTCTGCCAAAGTATGGTTCGTAAATCTGATAGACCCGCGCCTTGGAGTGTTTAGCAGGCATGCGGGCTCTCCGGAATTGTTCGTCCGTCCTGCCCGAGTGCAAATACCGTATTCATATGAACCACTTTCTTGGCTCGGCTGTCCTGCGCCCTTCTTCACGGTCAATAGTCTCTGAAGTCTCTGCTATTTCAGAACAGTCCTCTGTATTTGCTCGTGAAAACCCCTCAAGATTACATTGATTGTTGCGCATAACCTATGAATGCTTCGGAGTCTCCTTTTCGTAATCCCGACTCCGGAATTAGATTGTAGTTTCCACTATGCCATGGAAAGCGCTCAAAATTTCTTGGCAGTATGGTCAACTTTGTGGCGAAATCGTGCACTGTGGACCCGCAGGGTCATGAATTTCAGTGGTCCATTCTGACTCGAGGAGGATGAAAAGTATCAGAAATTCCGCCACGAAAAGGTGGAAATCAGCCCTGAGTTCACTCATAAGGTGTTGAAATTTCGCCCGCGAGATGGATGTTATTCGTTGTGGTTTGTACGGAAATTTGGCTTCATAGTGAATGAAATTTATTCGCCACTAGCGTGATTTTCAGTGCAAAAAGGATTGAATTTCCTTGTCACAACTCCTCACCAAAAGTCATGATTCAGTATCACAGCGTCGGAATAACTTGGTGAATTTCAGCCGCAGGGTGATAGCTTGAATAGTCGAAAATTCATACGGATTTTGACCAATTTCAGTGGTCATCTCCCTCAGTTAATGCTCAATGGGGTGAATTTCAGTAGCTTGTACAACAAATTTCAGTGAATAGAACCCACAATAGGGCAGTATGAATTTTACCCTCTTCAGGCTTCAATTCCCTCACATTGAAGCTCAAGATTATTTGGAGAACAGGTTATAGATTGTACGAACTCCTAATTAACACAACAGATATGCTACTTCTGTTTACCCACATTGTAGACCAGATGAAGCCACCCATGTATTGGCTTTGCACTTTGCAAAGAAGCTTCAAAATTCCTGTTACCGGTGGCGATAGAGCTAGACAATGCAGATATTAGTACCGGCACTCTGTCGAAAAATATGGATGGTGCTCACATGCAAGCATCGCTACGGTTGAGAGATTATACACAAGCTGGAGCCACGAGATAGCACCCAGTGGGTATGTGGGTGATCGTAAGGTTGTGAGTATTGCCAAAGAGTTATGAGTATAGTACCTGGTAAGTTGTTAGATAGTGGCTTATAGGAGTCGACAACGAACGTACCTGACGACAGAGAGAAATGGACGGATACAATGACGGAAAGGGGTAGACGTGCTGATCCACCAGGTGGTGTCAAGTTTTAACGTCTATGAAGGTAAAAGAGGTGAGCATTGTTAAAGGTGCCAGACGGCAGACAAGGTACATACCTTGTCTGCCGTCTGACACCTTGGGAAGCACAGTCTCTCAAGGAAGTGAAACCATATGAGCTCTGTGTAGTTTACCATGTAGACCAAAGGATGCTTTCCCTGAGCAACCAGAGGATGACGCAGAGTCAACTCCCCAAAGGCCAGAATCACCTGGATGATGCACAGTCAACTCCAGGTGGGTGTGTGGTCAGCAACGCATAGTCAAGCCATCCGAGATGAGTAGTCTTCTTTGAAAGTTGCTGTTGACGTTACCGAAATTGCCGTGCGTCGACGAAGAGAGGTGAAGAGAAGAGGGGAAGCCTGAAGGCGTCAACAGTTGTTGATCAACTCAAAACCACGTGAAGTCTGTTGCGGCTTATTTGTAGCCTTGCTCGAGAAAAGTTGCTAAGTCCAAAGCATGCATGCAGACGACGCGGCCGACAATGATTAACTGCCAGTGGTCAGAGTGAAATGCACCTCCCCCGTTGAGTACTTTGAGTCGCGATAGATGAATCACAGGCAACTTGGGTACCACCAAGCCTCGGAACTTCAAGAATTAGAGCACCAGGATCAACTTGAACATGGTTTGGTCACTCTCACTCAACCGTCACGAGTCGAAACTTTCATTCGATACTACTAGCTATTATGGCTCTGCCAAGAATTGTTTGGATGCTCAGAAAGATAATTGACTCAGAATACATTGATACATGAAGGATATATATATATAAGCTTTAGAATGGATAGCAGAAATTCATTATTATTGTGTCAAAAACCAGCAGCTGAAAAACAACCGCTGAGTGAAACGATCAAATTCAGTGGCCAGTTTGATAGTATAACTATTGAGGCAACATGGGGTTGGAATTTCACATGATTTTGTGTGGAAGTTTGGCCACTGAATTTCAATGTTACTTTCAGCCACCCCGTATTCAGTGGTTTAACAGAAGAAAATCAGCTTTCAGCCACTTTTGCACTGAAATTCCTTACGATCTGGGTCCACAGTGCGTGGAAATGGTATTATTTCCTGGTGCTAGCCTTGCCAGTTGGATCTGTGGGACACAATACAGCACACCCGAACACACTTTCAGGGTCTAAAATTCAAAATGAAAGTGCTGTGGGTTCTCAGTTGTCACGCTGTTCGTTTATCAGGTGCTGTTGAGTTTCCAGAAGGTCCTACTCAGTCTCCGATAGACGCTGAATCACTCTTGGTATCGGAGCTGCGACCCTGAACAGGAGATCTCGATGGTATTAATTCGGGACATGCGCCGCAGCATCGACGAGGCACACAGCCTGACGCGTAAATCAGCCCAAAATCAATTTTAAAGAGAGCATACAGCAGGGTCTAGATAGAAACCAGCAAATGTTCTGCTTTCAAAGAGGCCATGAGTATTGATATAATGCCGGATAAACACATCCTGAACGGAAGGTCCTTTTAGGCACAGCAACCTCAACTTCAAGGACCGCTATGATACCCAAAGTGTTCGAAGAAGTCGTAACCAAAAGGAGCTGAACCAACCGATCACGTAAATAGAATGCCGAAATATGTGTGCATAAAAGATATCAAAAAGTGGCACTTTAGCGCGTGAGGATGAATAAGTACTTCAAAAGCATAAAGCAAAAAGGTCTCTATCGTCCTGCAAAGTAATCAACATCTATTGTTTGGAAAAAGGGAAGTAAACTCGCCACGACGGAGACAAGGCAGTCTTCTGTCATCATGAAGACTTGTCGATCATTTTTAATGGGAGAGGCGACGGTTTGAGAGCGATAGGGGAGGGAAGTGGTGATTTTTTTGGAGAATATACGTTTAGTATCCCATTGGTCGTCAAGGTCGCTCTCTAGCTCTTCGGACGCTGAATGATAGCTTTGTCGCCGAAATTTTGAGCTTGGAAAAAAATTACGAGGCGGCCGAGGAGCTTTACGATGCTTCAAAACGTTGATCCCTCTCCTGCATGCTGGTGGATTAAAGTCCCACACTTCCAGCGCATTCTCCGCTCTGTGAGAAGGGACAACAGCCTTAAGCCCATGAACGTAGCAGAACCAGTTGTCGTCCAATTCACGGTGCGTCATCCGAGTATGTTTCGGGCCCCATTCATCCCAAGGGATTGTGCAGCTGCGTAGCCTTCGCGTGGAGGAGATCTCTCGAATGGAAGATAGCCGGAAAAACATCGTCACCGATTCCTGGGAGGGGATCATATTACGAATGAGGAGCACACAAAGCCTGTCCGAGGGGGAGGTCGAGAACGGTACTCTTTCCTGGGAGTCCTCCCAAGAGGGTGAGTAGTCGCTCCGTAAAGTCAGATCCGGTTGTAGAATACGTCCAGCACCCAGTTCACGTGCATTGGACAGTGAGGGGAGGGAAAAACTGACCATCGGCAAGCTATTCTCGTGGGGAAGGGGTACGACGTCCAGGTGAAGGCCAGGCTCTGCAATTGATAAGAGGTCCAAGCTGACATGATCAGAATTATTTGTGGTATCCTGCGGGTCAGGTCGACACATAGCCAAGAGAACCAAGTCTTGCGTCAGAAAGGTGAATCCATGTATGGGACCGCATGTTACCTGTGATTGGGCTCAGTATGTGGAAATTTGTGGAGGTATAACGATAATTGGCGAACTTTCTGGACATCCCCGGATCTCCAATCCCACAGGATCAACTCGCTAGAGTAGATCACTGGGGCTGTTCCTAGTAGGTCCTTCTTGGTGATCATGACCGCTACAATATTGCCGAAAATTTGTAGCACGTAGTTGATTGCTTCTGGCACGCCCTCATTTTTGACAAGTGTGGACGTGAACGTGATGACCTCCTTCCGTGCTTGGGCGTGTCCTAACCCTGTTTTGAGCGAGTGGAGATGGACCCTCAATACACCCTTGTCCGAGTCGGGCCTATTTAAACTTCTAATGAGTGATGGCTCCGAAATCGCACTCAAGGACGCACCCATCAAAATCAGCGTGTTCCAGAAGGACCACCAGATCCAGTGATCGATCCATGGTGAAGTCTCGTATATTGAAACCAACATCTTCGTAACACCATTCTGTCTGGGAAATACCGCGCAGGGGCGATGGTAGTCGTATGAACCGTATCGAACGGTGGTCTGCAAGCCCTAGAATGCCACCGAGCAGCTCCCAGGAAGTGAGATATGGAATCTTCAGCTCTGTCTCGTTCAGGGGTATTGGTATCATCTGTGACCAAGTGAGATTATTCCACGCTCTCTGGTGCTGCCTGAGCCGTGCCAACCGGGCTTTCTTGGTGGGTACAGGCTGCTCTGAGGGAAATCCATCGACACAATTGCTGGCAAACAGCTCGATATTATATTCCAAGGAAATAGAGGTGCTGATGAGGGAGTTGAAACGGCGAGAGAGCTAAAGTGAAAACTCTCAGTTTCAACCCGGGTTTTTACATTTTAGGAACCAAGGACATACCTGTCGGCACCGTAGAAAAGTAGGGACCTCCATAAACTGGAGAATGATCGTAAGAAGCTCACTTGGCAGGCTCTCAAGGTAGAAGTAGTGAGATGAGAGTGGCAGTCTTCTCCTCATCCTAGCCACTATGCTGTACGAGGTCCAGTATTGCGGATGGCTATCGAAGCAAGTCAGCAAGGCTGAAGCAGCCTCATATACTGGCGCGCCACGCGTCTTAATTTGGTAATTGGCCGAATGATTCAGGGGAACGCCCACCGGATTAAGCCGTCATAAAATGTGTGGAATAATATACAAATGCTGGGAATGTGACTGAGTACATGTGGGCGGAGAAAAATTGGTATGTCATGCTGTCCCACGAAGCGTGTCCCTAACTGTGCTCCTTTCCGCTAGTAGGGCAACAATCTGCCATCGTTGATCCCTGACCTCTCGGTCTTTAAGCAACGGAACTTCTTGTTGGGTATCATCGCTCATATCTGTTTCGCCTAAGGAGAGCTGCATGGCCGCTGCGGACTTGTTCGGCAAATCTGCGGGAGCTATGGTCAGGAGAGTTTGGAAAGCTGACTGTCCAAGAACTGGCGGCCGGTGATTGCTTTGGCTAGAGCCGGAAGGAGAAATAGACGAGATGGCATTCGATGTCGATGTCAACGTCAAGGCGTGAGTAATGAGCTGCTTGAGCTTAGCCTGCATGTCAAAATAAGCCACCAGAACCCACAAGTTCCCACAACCGAAGGAAAGGGACCGACCTCGCATGCAAGACTCATCAAGGATGCAACGGCACGTGCTGGCGGCCCGAGATTGTTTTGGGCAGATATGAGGTTTATGCGTTCCGCAATGTGATTAACCGTGGACGATCGGCTTATTGAAAACAAATGCACAGGTAGCCGACTGCCAGGAGGCCCTTCCCGAATGTTCAGCCTCTGTGGAATCGGAACTACGAATTATGAAAGAAATGCCATACCTCCTCTCTCCGGAAGCAGAACAACGCCACGTTCACCAGCAATCTCGTCCAACGGAGGCCGTAAAAACGGAAGTTCAACTGTTTCAAGATTGCGTATCCGGTCCCGCTCGCGTTTGCCAGCTCCGAGAGTCCACCTTTTAAGCCGATTTGATCTGAGAGTTTGGTTATAGTCATCTGTCCTCCTTCTCTTTGCTGGTGGTTGCTTGCTCAAGGTTGGAGGTGGTGGTAGGGTCGGAGGTGCTTGCCTGTAGGTCGTGGCGTCAAACAGAGAGATAATGAGCGCGTTATGCAGTTGAACCAAGCTCGGCGCGTCTAGCAGTGGCTTCATAGCCTCCTCGAATTCCGTTCGTGCCCATTTTCCAGAGACGAAGTTCTTCAACGATGAGAAGTACTCTTCAGCCCTAGTCCCCAGCTGCTCTGAGAGTTGAGCCTTTATCTTCGACGTCGACGGTAACGACATTGAGATGTTTGGATATATTTGTCATTACCTGTCGTACGAAATAATAATACACATGTAAATAAATTAAAATAGAGCATTAAGCATTCGGCCAAGCAGCGACCGCTGTGTAGATTGTGTTCCATCTGTGGGTTCGTCTTCAGTTGTTGAAATCGATGCATCGGAAGCATCTCCAGATGGATGAGCTGGAACGGGGGCTGGAGCATCCGGTGCATCCGAACTCTTGTTAGTCCACACCACCCGACCCCTGCCATCCGTCACGAAGGGTGGCTCTACAGAATGAACAAATGGAGGTTCGTGTGCAGTAACCACATCCAAGGGGGGCGGTTCTTCCGTAGGCGGTGTCACGTCCTCCGCCCCGGATTGACTGGGTTGATCGGATATGCCTGCCAGGTCTGGGACACTGGCGTCGGCAGGCGTCATGTCATTCCTCCCAACCACAGTACTGAATCGGGGACTTGATGATTCAACACGTCTTGGCGGTGGAGGTGACAGTCCAGGTTCGGGATCGTCACCACTGCTTGCGCGTACTGTAAACGCGAGGTCCAGATTCCGTACGGCAGTGCTCACCCTCTCGAGCATTTCCGAATCTGACTCGTCATCCGAAGAATCGGAAAATGCTAAGTTTTCGCTTGAAGAATCGGAGACGCTCTCGAGCTCGGGTATGTCATCATCGTCGTCTTCATCACGTAACGGGGGTCTAGTCGGCATCGTAATACCCCTGATAGCGTCAAGCGGCGCAATTGGCTGAAAAAGTGCGGGTTCCGTAGAGGGTGTCTGAACAGGCGGTGAACTTGGCCTTTGTTGCTCCTGTTGCTGTTGCTGGCCAAAGACAATCAACGAACCCAGCATGTGGTCGGTCTAAGGAAGGGTCAGCATACAACTCGGGTCAGGATTTGATATACAACTCACGAGCATCTCTAACCTTTCCACCACATCCGTATCGTCGCCTATCCCGGCCTCGGATAGGAATTCGTTCCATCCCTCAACTGCCTCCCCCGGAGCTTCCGTCGGGGTAAGAAGAGGTGTGTCAACGGGATTGGAGGCGTCTTGTGCGCCAGCACCACCAGCGGTATTCTCCTGGGTCGTAGGATTAGGTCGAGATCTCTCAAGCCTGGACAATTCTGAACGAATAGCAGTCATCGCAGCCGCCATCATCTGGTCTCTGGCACGATCCATGTTGGTGCCATTCCCCGTTCTTTCGCCACCTTGCTGACGGTCAGAGCCCGTAGTGGTCCTCGTGCTGGCGCCTCGCATGACTTCAGTCACCATTCTGTCGAACATGTCCACAGCAATGTTGCCTGCCAATCCGGATCCATTGATGTCGAAACCGCCTCGGCCAACAGATTCTAGGTGAATAATCAGCGGTGAGTAGTCGATAACAGACAATGCACTTACCACCCAGGAAGAAATCGAAAGTGCTAGGACGAGCTCTGCGACGATGGAACGCCTGATGTATAAGAAATCATCAGCATGGTCAGCCGATCAAAGAATGGAATACAAACCCTCATAGAGGCATCGACTCCCTCCTTAAATATATGTGGGGTACCATCCGCATTTGTATGGCGATAGAAGCAATCTTTGCCAAATGGACATAGTGGCTTATTGGGATTCTTGGCCTTCGAGGTTTCAAAGTGTCTAAAGGTAGATGAGCACAGTAGGAAGTAGGGTTAAATGGTACAACGTACTTGCAAGGCACCTTGCTCATACTCTCCTTGTATTTCTCAATCGCAACCTGCTTCTCCTCTTGCCCCTCTTTGTAGAAAACCGATGACGGAACAATATACCGTGAGCTTGTTCTGCACATAGGGCATTTCTTGGTGTTGTCTAGTTCAACCATATCCCTATTTCGTCTTGCAGGGTCTCTCCATTGGCGCAAGCACTGAAATGAGGGTTAGAAAGGTGAATTCTCGGATGAGGTCATGACTCACCTGCAGACAGAAGATATGACTGCATCCAGCTTGGATAGTCCATGAGCAACATTAGAATAACTGCTGTTAAATGACTTACTCAAAAGGCCATATGTCAGAGGTTTCTCAAAGCAGATACTGCAGTGCTGATCCTCCTCTTCATCCTCCGTCTTGGCCTTGCAATCTCCGGGGTCCTTGATATGAAGAAACCAGCAGCTTCCCTCTCTCTTACAGTAGCCTAGATGGGATTAAGGTTTATTCTAATACAGAGATATTGATGTGCTCACCCTTCGCATAGAACTTGCATCTCTTCGACTTGTCGTAAGGTGTCAGTACAGGGGGTTGGCCAGATTCCGAAGCTGCCACAGATGATTCTGCGACATGCAGGAACTTGCAAGAGTCGCCAGAGAAGCAGCCTCTAGGAGTTGTATAGTACTTGCAGAATCCTCGAGGCTTAGACGTTACAGGTCTCTGTACTTGGCTGTCATTCATGAGAGTGGAATCGGAGATGGAGTCCTGGACCTTAGTCCGTCGCCTGTTTGCTAATCAGGCTGGCCGAAAACAGTAGTGTCACATCAGAGTAACATATGTGACGCTGTGCTAACTCGTGACAATCCTAACTTGGCTTTGGAGCGAACGCGTCGAAAGCGCGAGCTCGTTGGTCCTCTTACCTTGGCAGCCTTATACCCTGCGGTTCTGGAATAGATGGATGAAGACGAATATGTGGAAACATCTGATGTAGAAGAGCGGGAAGAACTCTTCTGGAAGACCCAAAATGAGGAGGAAGTGTCACCTCAAGCACAGGATATTGATGTCCATGACGAGGGCACGTTGACACGCGACGAAGAGGGACCACCGCGAAAAAGGATTAAGGCAAGTAGGAAAGAGTTATGGTACTAATCTTGCAAGCTAACTTACTCTTTAGCTTGAAGATAATGCCTCGGCCCATGCAGAAAACGCAAACTCAGATCTGATCAACGAAGAGCCAGTTCCCTGGTCTTTCCCATTTCAGACACCCAAGCCGGCTATAGACCCAGCTGAAGCTGCTCTCTGGGGCTCTCAAACTACGCAGGATCTGCGAAACGACGATGATAACCTGCCTCCCACTCGTGCTTCACCGGACCCGCTTCTCCTTGATACCCAGCCTGACCCGGTCTCCCCAGTCTTCCCACTGAAAGAAGAAGACATGGATAGTGCCTCAGAGAACCTGTTTACTCCTCTTCAAGAAGACTCTGACTTGCCACCTAGCACGTCGCGGTCGCCAACACGGTCCCCTACTTATACATCCCCATCTCGGTCTCGATCACGGTCGGCTGACCCTCTTTCTTTGTTTGAGGCGACGTCTCCAACAATGGGCACTCGAAGCTCGGAACGGCCTTCGCCCACTAGCCTTAAGGTTATGAAGGCTGAATCTCCTCCACTTGCATCGTTTCGTTCACCATTCCGTGTGGTGACCAATACATCGGCGCCCGCATCACCTCTACACATTCCCTTCTCCTCCCCACTTCCGCCATCATTACCTACACCTTCCCCTCCCGCTCTATTGGTGAATTACGCTGAACAGTCCTCCTCACTCACTTCATCCCCTCATTCACCGTCTCCTTCCCTGGAGAATGCAGGTGACATGAACCCCGAGCCTGAGGTTGAGGTTCCAGAGGACATAGAGGTTATCATACCTCCAGACACTGCACCACCTTCAAGATATCCTCTTCGAGAACGGCGCCCTCTCCAGAAGAACCCCTACACCCTCGAGAAGTTCCAGTACAAAAAAGCTCTCAGCCGTAATCCCGATGCCATCGTTCGATTTCGCTCTCCCCAGCGTGGTCGCAGTCATACCGACAGGCCAGAAGATTATGAAGAAGATGCAGAGGAGTTGCCATGGCAGGACGAAGACTACCAGCAGAACTTCAGCCCAGAACGGGACTCTCGCTTGTATGGTCGAGAAATCAATGGTCTTCTTCCACAGTTACCTGACTTGGATGAGGACGAGCCTCCAGAATTTCGCCCCTTCCGAATGGAAGCGCGGAAGCTTGAGGAGAAACGGCGAAAGGAGGGGGCTGAGAACGAGAAGAAACGGCCACAGAAGGCAAGACCCTTTCCGGTCTCCGGAAAGCCTGCAAAGCGGATTCGGACTCGAAGCCCTTCAGCAGGTTCATCTCCCAGACCTTTGCGATCTGTCAGTTTCCCCCTTTGCGTTAACTTGGGCTTTCCTCACCTTTGCATTTACAGGTTGTTCAGGATCACTTGTTCGACTTTCAGCAGGTTGTAAATGATGTTGGAACGGATTCACCTGAACCTGATGCTGGACCATCCCGCCGCCGCTTATCTCGCTCTTCCTCCCGTCGTACGATTCAAATTGATGACGAAGAACACCCGCCACAACAAGAGGTCGAGCTCCTGGGTGAAGATATTGCTGAAGGTATGGGGCTGAGCGGTGCACAAAAGAAGGCCCTGTCGCGCATGAGAGCCTTGTCACGCATGATGCCCGCCATCATGATCGACAAGTTGGCTGATACCAACCCTCCAAAGCCCCGCAACACGCGGCGACAGTCCAGTGTTTACGAGTCAGGCTCTGATGGAGAGCCTGCGCCACTCCAGCCGGGCCAATCCAGAACACGAATATCCAAGGACCCAAGGGACGTACGGGAAGTCAAAGGCGACTCGGAGAGCTCATCAAGCTCATCTTCTGAGGACGAGGCAGGCATGGAGCCAGGGGTCATTGAAATCCCGTCCGATGACAGCTCTGACGATGCCTGGGACGATCAAAAACTGGAATCTGCATTTGACAAAGACATCCCTGAGGATGAAGGCCATTACGACCGTATGTACGAGAGGCCCCGCAAATTGGGATACCGCAAACGGCCTACATCACGCCCGAAGAAGAAGAGGAAGGCCGGGTCTGGATACAAACTGGACGTCGTGACCGGTGGTGCTAGGCGGTATGGGGAGGGAAGGCAAACACTGCTGGACTTTGATCGCTCGGTTGAACGTGACTGGTCCACAGATCCTCCCGAACGTAGCCGCTCTTCCCATTCAGGCGGCCATAGGAGGAGGAAGAAGCTCAAGCAAACTGTGCTAGAGTTTGACGATATGGATGGATCCAGCAGCCGTGCTTCCTCTTCCCGTCAAAGGGAAGGCTATCGTCCCAGAGAAGGAACCACTGCCCCCAATCAATTTGGCTCGGCCGTTGATCAGGACCTGACGAAGGCTCGGAAGGAAAGGAAGAAACGAGCCGAGGCAAAGGCTCACGGGCACTATATTTTCCTTTCCAACGACACTCGCTTCGAGCCGCGGAGGAGAAACGATGGGATGGTCACAATTGACTTCGAAGATACAGCACCCTGGAGCTTTGCCAGGCCGGCCCAAAATTGGACAATGACTCCTTCGGTGTCTCGACCCATCAAGAAAGGTTCCGCCAAGCGTCCATTCTATGTGGAAGACGACTGCCCTTCCGACAACGATGTCCCTATTGATCATATCAGCCAGATTGCTGCCACGAACACTACTGGCAAGAAGAAGGAGATTTGGGGTAGGCTTGGTTTGAGCCCCCTACCGCCAACTTTCGCCTTTGCGGCCAGCTCGTCAATCAAGAAGCAGCACCTAGCTGGACTACTGGGAGTTCTTTCGTCTGAACGGGTTCCCTCAATGCCTAGCCCAATCGCTCGGCGAGGGGTGACAATCGATCCATCACGAGGCATCCAACACCTACGACAAGGAATCGCCAAAATTTTCAATGGTTTCTTCGACCTTGTGACCGGCGTAACAAGCGTCGAAGAAGACCTACAACACGCCGAGTGGCAAGCACTTGCGCTCAGAGTATGCCAGATGGTCTCAGCGATGCACGCGCAGGCCGACACACCCTCTGCCCTTGCGCTCGTAGTCGAGGAGGAAGTCGAGATCGCCGTAGCCCGTTATCGTAAAGCTGACACCGACTTCATATCCGAAGAATCAGTAATGGGAGCTGCCTTTTCCTACATTTGGTTTGCTGTCGAGCTGGCCGCCCGTTTGAAGCCCGCAACCCCATCTGCAGCCCTTCGAACTTCCATCCAACTCCTCGTCCATGCCCTGATGGTCTACAGCCTTGAAAAGACAATGGCCGTTGTCAACCCCGAGAACTCGCATGTGGTAGAGGGTGATCCAGTTGGCCAGCGAACAGCGGAATTGTGGGTTCAGCTGTATTACCTGGTCGACCAAATGCCAGCCATATCCACCAGTAAAGACGTTCACCCTTTCTGGTCGGTTGTACAGGCTGAATTGGCGTCAATGCAGTCTGTAGGGGCGATTGAGACAAGTGAAACCATCTGGCGTACGGTGTTTAGCCTTTCTTCCCTCATGCAGTTCTCCAAACATGGCATGGTAACAAGCGATTCTCATGGACCTCCATGTTGGCAGCTCATTGTCACTGCTCTCCAAGGACTCAACCTCCACCTCGCAAAGACCATCGAACAGTTAACCCAAGACGATTCTGGCCGCCGAGATGGCTACATCGCTTTACTCATCCTTCGCTGCTTCTACCTCTGGGAACAATGGCATTGGTCCCTTGCGGACGTCTCCCGTACCGGATTGTTCGATATCCTAGGAGAGATTTTCCGAGCTCGCAATTTTGCGGCATTACGAGGGGAAAGCGATAAATTCCCTTCATTTTTGGCCACTGGGGATTGGAACCTCCTCGCCAAACATGAACCCAATGACACCGCATATTGCATGTTCCTCAAGCTGGTCGTTCAGACCGTCTGGTCTACTGATCCAAGAGGACCCAAGGGGCTTTTGGCGCGCTCCAAGAAGGTGCTTGCCTTAGCCACAGCAGTTGGCTCCCTTCCATACTCGAAGAATTCGGCAGCAGACGTTGATCTTTCGATGTATGCTAATCGACTCGGCGTCATTGTAGCTACCATATACTTGGACCGTACCCAAATCCAATCGCGAATCTCACAAGCCCAAAGCTATGTCAACTTCGCCCAAGTAAACGACACAGTTCGCAAAGCGGTCATAGGCGGCATGAAGATGATAGGCATACTTCTCAGAAACAACAAATTACCCCTCGAGCCCATCGGTAGTTGGATTGAATCCATTGCCACCTCACTGATTGACGAGTACAGAGGTCTCAAACAAAGCTTGCCCTCTAACGTCAAGGAGACGCCAGAGATACGCCGCGTCCACTATCTCCTCTGCACGTTGGTATATTCCGTTAAGAAAGTCGCTGATGGCACGGGCGACGATTTGGGATATCCCGATTCCGTTCTAATATGTGAGTTGAGAGGAGTATATGTTTCTAGCAAACCTCTCATATTCACTCGGCTACTTTAGCAAGTATGTCAAGCATTCTTGGCAACCAAGGCCTTACAGAGACGCTGCAGTTTGCGGGCGTTGTACGACAACTACTGCTCAGCTTCATCACGCTTCGTCAAGAGTTCCTCCCAGAACCTGCTAGGCCTCCACTGCCATCTGAAAACCAGGAAAGCCAAGACGAGTTCGGGGACATGGACTTTGGTCTCGACTTTGCAGACCTTGCATTCACTGATTTGGACGGTACTCCGAACTATACTGAACAGGAGAAAGCTCTGTCGAGGGTACGCAGTTTTCCCTTCCCCGCGACGTCATTATTGCTGAGCAAACTTTTAGGCCATTGAGAAATCCAACCTCCATTGGACATGCTGGAGACAACTTCTAAGGTTGATCAAAGAAGGGGTTGAGCACCGAAATGCCCAATCCGGTGGCTCGTTTGATAGCTGGCTGGATTGTTGGCTGTGGTGCGCCGACATTCTGATTCGGTACGGCGAAAAGAAGGTAAATCTCGATCTTTTCTTCTTTCTTGGCGCCAACCTGAAGCAATTCTTGCAGACATGGTCACTGTTTCTCAACGTTATGGAGAAAAACGGGACACAGGATGTTTCGCCCATCCGTCGGCACCGGATTGAATTACGCCTCATGTCAAAGTTACTGAAATTAAATCCCATGACCTATCTAGTGCGTTCCCGGTTCGCAACTTCCGAACGGCTGCCAGATCAATGATGTGTTACAGGACTTCAAGGACCGATATGTTGAGGCATTGATGCTTTGCCTGGCGTTCATCAACACGCAACACAATTTGGAACGCGAATATGTGGGCTTCTTGCTAACAATCGATGGATGTCGCCATCCACTCCTTCTCGGATGCCTAAACGATGGCGATAATCAACATGCTTCAGCTACTGCCGGATTTCTCAAGTTACGGCAAGATGTTCTGGAGAGTACGTGTCAAAGATTTCCTTTCGTGCAAATCCTCTCTGACCGGGCCGGGCAGCTGTTTTCTCCAACCTTGCAACCCTTCTCATTGAAGAAACTATGACGGACATTGTCCAGACGCACGAGGACAACCAGAAATACGTTGGCTTCCTGATCACCTTGTTTAAAGCCATGGAAGCCCGTTTCTCGGTATGTGTCTTCTCTCGGCTTCTACTGTCGAACTTTTGTTTTCATTTCGGCGATAGCCTGAGCGATAGCTGATTATTCCGGTTTCTTTTCATTTGTTTCCAGGAACTCGGCATTGAGTCAGACGAGCGAAGAACCTACACTGAAAGGTGTCGAGAGGTTTTCCAGATGTTGCACAAACATCAGGTGCTCCGGTCACATTCACGTCTGACGTTTTGGGTCGACTGGGAGCGATCTCTAAGTTGATTGAGTTTAGCCCCTTCTATTTCCAAGGCCACCAAGGTGGCTCCAACCTTGTATCACTTGAATCTAGACTATCATGGGCCGTTTATTGTATCTGTACCTCTGTATCTGTTATCACCTTGTACTACTCTTCCCATCAATCATTTCGGCATGTCGTAGATAAGGATTATGCAGCGCCCGCCCCGCGACCGCAGCATGTTGCGCTGTGCAGTAGGGCCTGGAAAATCTGTCAAGAACGTTGAGTTCCGTGCAATACTCCCATCTGACTTCAACTGACCTCCTAGATGATGGTCAGGCGACCATGTGGTGGTTCCACCAACACCGCGACTTACCGATGTCGCGATTATTTCTCTTCCTTTGTGACGCTTGCTTCCTCTCGTGGCCGATGTTCTTCCTGTTCCTCATCTGGATTGAGCATAGCAGCTACAGTCATGAACCTAATAGCATCATCGTGTGTGGATCAGCGTGTTGTCTCCGTCAATCCGCTAGGAAGTCTAGCATGAGAATGAAGGAAAACATACTTGGCAGCTTCGAGCCCAGCAAACACCCTCATCGCATGTAGATCGACTTGCAACTGTTCGACCAAATCCGCCGTCTGACTCACAGCACGCGACATTCTTCCCAAACTCCCCGCAAGTTGAGCATACAGCCTGTCTTTCGCCAGCGTCGCGTTTGTAGGGGCGTTGTTGCTTGCATGTATCCGCTCCATTGTCGTCGCAAAAGTTGGTTAGCTCGTCGCTTGTCCTCTTCAATGTGATTGTCCTCAAAGGGTCTTCCCACTCAGAAAGTTCGATCGTGATCGAACTCTGGGGTGTCACATTTGCTTATTAAGAGAACTTGGTCATGTGAACAGGTCACACCGCGTCTTGAAGCCATTAGCGGCGGATACTCCGTGCCGCCACTCCAACTTTTTTTCTTCTTCTTCTTCTTCTTCTTCCCTCTCCTGGGCGTCTATTCCGTGGCACGCGATTCAATTGACATGGCCTCAGCATGATGGAGGCTAGGTCGGTGGCGTTCTGCCGGATGTATTTACAGGGCCGAAAGACAGACCACCCGTGGTCAGACACGACGGATGATGCGGCTACAGGAGCCCTTTGCCCTGGACTTGTTTTCATTTCTAGCAGTTCGAGCAGAACAGAAGATGATCAGGTAGATCGATGAAATCGTGGACCCTTGCTTGGGTCTGCATTTCCAGAATCGGTTGGATGATACAACACAATGTAATAGATATTTTGGCTGCTAATGTACATACAAGGTCTTGCACTACTTCTTCCGTGTCAAACTCAGTTGAAATTGAGGGAGAAAGTGAAACACCTACGAGCGAGAGATAAGCCCAGTGCAATCCCCGATCAAGAGTTAAATATGAAGGAACGTTCGAAAAACCCTAGATCACACGACGATTAGCTCAAACTCGTTCGAGGAAGGAAATTGGCAAGCTAGATAGGCAAATTGCGTCAAACCTTGGGCTCGTAATAATAATATATACACATGAGAAATGGAAACTCCGGTGGCGTGGGCCGGGTATAATAGATATATTCAGGTTGATGGAGGGAACGGACTATTTCTTGGTCGAACTCTTGTGAGCGGCCTTGTTCCTGAGGATATCTGACAGCTCAGGCGAAGGGGGATCTGGGCGAAAAGGAACGTATGGGAGTGATTGAGGATGTAGTGGATGCGGAGATGCCAGGACCAGAGGACTGGGTTTTACGGCCGATGGATTAGGCTTTGACGTAGAAGACAATGAGGTCTGAGGTGTTTGTCCGAGATTTTGGGGTGGTGCACTCGTGAAGCTCGTAAACGGATGTGTAGCAAATGGATTAAAGGATTTCAAAAGACTTTCTGAGCTCGTATGCGATTTTGACGACATGGGAATGATCTTTCCTTAGAAATAAGAGACCTCATAAGGACGGATGTGGACTCTTTAAAACGGTCGCGTGTGATTATGAGTGGAGGCAAAGGCAAGGCATCTTTCGCTTGTGGAGATGTGGCACAACTCATGTGGTCAGAGAAACAGGCCTTTTCGGCTCGTACTTCACATTGAATTCACGGCTAGAAGCTAGGTGCATGGCGAAAGCGTTCGTTTTGAAACGGAGGACTGCCTGGCGATCAAAGTGGTAGATCTAGAAGCGGTCACGCGAGTATAATCAGAGATGAGCTGTGTGATATGTTGTACCGCGTAACACACGAGGCCTCGGTACGACAGGTTGTCGTACTCTCGAGAAGGTACAACCGGATCTCTGGGATGGTATAGACGAGCCGGAAAAATGCAAGAATAGAACAATGAGCTGTGCAACGACGTGGAAGAGCATGGAAGTCAGCTGGAGTTTTACGTGGAGACAGAGAGACCACAAGAAACGTCAGAATTGGAGTGGTAGCGGCCTGTAAAAATCTACGCAGAAGATTTGGTTAAGATCTGGGAGTTCATTAGCCATTCACGGACCGAATGACGATGATATGTTATCGATTTCCCGGCACTATAATGGCAATAGAAGTGCCTACGGAGGAGGGACGCGGTGGTCAGCAGGTGTGCAGCGTGCAGGGGATTTCCTTTTATGGAAGGACCCTGACCCGAACTCCTGCGATTAAATTTCCATCAAAACCCGTCGTGGTTGCTGCTTTTTCCCCTTCGCCATTGCAAGTACTGTGGCCTTCGTCGCCGACAACAGCGAGCAAAAGCTTTCGCAACCCTGGATTTCTCATGTTCTATAGCTTCATTGAATGGCAAAGGATCGGTTTTCTCGTGAGTTTCGTCTGGAGGGATTTAAAAGTCACAGGACATTTATTCCCAATCTTTTCATCACACAGTCAATACAAAAAATCAGCCTTCAACCCCTTCGCTTGCCCCCAATACCCTAAACGTTGTCCAACACAGTCCCTACAACATGCTAGACGACGAGGAAGGGGACATTTGTCCTGTCTGCGATGGAGAATGTACCTGCAACAACAAGCCGCGAGTTCTTCCTCAAGGACCACTCTCGATGTCCCAGCTTCAAGCTCTTCATCTAAGCTCTCCTCCCCCACCCCCTCCTCCCGCTCAAAAGCTCCCAAAGCCCTCTCTAAAGATCAAACTCACCGTTCCACAAAGTCTCTTAGGAAAACGCCGAAACTCCAACCTTTCAAGGATATCAGACAGCGTACATCATCCAGCCAACGATCATCTCGTCGCAGCAGAATCCAACGATGCAGATTCTGCATCAGGAAAACAGGGTACGCATCCCCCTTCTACCTCCTACATCCAACCCGTCCACCAATATTCTCGGCATCAACAACTGCCCCCATCATCAAAACAACGCAAAGGACGCCCGCCAAAACAATTATCTGCTGCTGCTGCTACTCCCATCCCTACCTCTCGTCAACTCAATCTCTCCCAAATACCCCGTACCTCCCCTCTAGCCGACGCCTCGGCTCGCACGCTCCAGACCCAGAAGAAGAAACTCACTTCCACGAAGAAACAGCCGAAAAAGCAAATCCCACCCCGCCGTTTACCTGCCTCCCTCGTAAAAAAGAAGGCCGCTACTGCCGCCGCCAAACGCAGGCGTCTTGCCTGTAGTGGTGACTCGTCCCCTCTCAGCGATGTTGATCATCGTTTTGGCATTTCTGATGATGAGGACGATGTCCAGTCTGGGCATTTTCCTACCTTTGTCTCAGCCTCTATTCTCTCGTCTCGTGCCTCCTCTTCTTCTGCAAGTGAGGACGATGATGACGATGACGAATTGAGCTCTCTATCGAGTTTCAGTGACTCTTCCATTGAGGCCGAGGAAGAAAACTTTATCAGGGCAGAGGTCCTACATGATCGAGCCCGTGTCAAGCGTGAGCTTCTCGGTGACGAGGGCGCGCATACACGCGATTCATCATGGATCATCCAACCTCGCAAACAGAGTGTGGGCCCAGAGGATGTTGAGATGGACGTTGACACTGACGCCACGGAGGACGACGACGACGCGCGTGGCCTGGCAAATGCAGATGATGAAGACGAAGAGGATGAAGAAGAAACAGATGGCCAACGGAGGCGCTATATCGGTTTTGGAACTGGCTGGTCGGACGATGAAGAAGATGAAGAATCCAGCTTTGATGCCGACATGTTCTTTGCCAATCTCAGTGACGACGGGAACTCCTCGAGCTCGTCCGATCATGACGATGACATCGATGGCGAAGACGGTGACCAATCCGATATGGAATCGATGGGCGCATCGATTGCTAGCCTCACTGGTCCAAACTTTGAACTCACTGAAGGATGGGATGGCCAGATCATGTTCACTAATGGACTGCGGGACGGTCAAGGCGTTCTCGACATGGACTTTGAAGCTCGCGCTGCTCAGTACACCGAGACCAGCCCCCCTGCGAGTCAGATTCTCGAGACAGCATCCAGCGATGTTGAGATGAACAGTCTTGCGGACGACGAGGATGATGATGGTGGATACGAAAGAGACACAGGAGAAGGTGAAGGTGATACGACGGATGAAGAACTCGTGGGCGATGACGATCTTCCCAACGACCGCGCCATGAGGCTATTCAACCTCCCCCTCAGCGTCTCTTCCATCAACCCCATGTCTACCATGAGCCCCATCGCTAAGCCCAGCGTACGTGGTCGGCGCCAGTCCATGTCCCTTCGCGCACACACCAAGACTCTTGAATCCCCCAAGCCAGCTGATATCCTTTCCGGCAAGATTTTCTGGGATGATTCGGACGACTTTGATGATTTCGAAGATACTACAACGCGAAGCCGCAGCCTATCTTCCTCCGGACGTCCAGGTCCGCGAAGAGGCAATTTCGAAGCTACCCAGGAGTCAAGGAGGCAGGTCATCATCGATGACTCGCATAAGGACATCCCTTCCCCGCATCCGAGGTTCCGCCGCCGAAGAACTTCGTCCTTGGTGCAGTTCAGTAGCGTGAGTAGCCTATCTACTATCAAGTCCGTCATGTGGAGATTGGATTGCTTACCGCCTTTTTTTCTGCCTTCTCTATCACAGATCGAGCACGTTCTTCAGCAGCATGCACGCACCGTCGCACATTCGCCATCTGTGTCCATTTCTAGTCAAGCGTCGATTGCTAGCTTGCCCCCTACCTCAGAGGATATAGAATCCGAGACACCGGGCGCCGAGCATGCAGAACTTGTCGACCTGAATGAGCTTCTGGAGGCATCCTTCATGGCACCTGATCCGTCATCGGATTCCCCATCTACTTCAACCGAGAACGAATCCCGCAAAGCTGCAAGGTCCTTCAATCGTTGGGATGTCGTTTCCGTCGGTGCCTTCCGCCAGAGCCGCGAGTCTGGCTCGGGTATGGGAGACCTTACGGTTACCCCTGGCGGGTGGGCTTCGGATACGACCGGGACCAAGCATAATACCGATTATGGTAGCATGATGAAGTCGAGTCCTCTCAGTGCCATGCTTTGGAACAACAAGACTAACAGGGCGAACAATCGTTCCCGCCGTCCCAACATTACCATCTCGCCCCTTCTGTTCCCTTTGAAAGACGGTGATCGCACTCCGACCCACGTCCCTCCTCTTAATCATCAGCAACAACATACGCCCCCTAATCAGAACAAGTACTATCCCCACAAGAGCCGCAAAGAGCTGAAGAAGGAACGCAAACTCAAACGCAAAAATTTTGGTAATCACCCACCCCATTACCATCATCACAATCACCACCATCACCCCAACTCGAAAACGCGTAGTTCAAGCTCGATGCAACGCAACAACTCCTTCACCTCCATCCCCCCTCTCAGTATATAGTTATCAATCACCCCCTGCCTCCAATTTACCCACCTCATTTGCATTTTGTCTTCTCCTTCCATGACGACTGGCTTTGGGCTTTCCACCTGACTCCCGACTGCATTGAATCTCTTTTGTTCCATCCATCCCTGACCCATGAACCCCATCACTTGTACTTTCCCCCCTCCACTTTGCATTTTTCTGTCTCGTTATTCACGCACTGCATTGTCGCCGTCCAGCTTGCTGCCGGGCAAGATACCGCCACGAAAGCTGCGCTCATTATTCAACCGGGTATAAGTAATATATATGTTTTTGCTACCACATCTCCCCCCTCACATCCGTCTGAATCGTTTTGTACGTCTGTATTTGTGGCTGCCATAGCAGGTTTCGCTTGCCCGTTAACCATGTTTTCTCTTACTGTATGAATCTGTCACTCCATACGATACAGCCTTATGTTGTCGTGAATAAATCTCCATTGGATTAGTCCTTGTGACGCAACATAGTTTGAAAAATGTGTCCATTGTCACGATCGGTATACATTACTGATAAGTAGGAGGGTATAGCTAGTAGCTGGGTATGTTTTTTGATAGATGGGGTATAGGTAGGTGCGCTAGCACTAGTAGTAAGGCAAAAGACCTGGATAGCGGTGGGGGAGTTGAGGATCGGTCAACTTCGGGCGGAAAAGTGGTTCTCTCGTCCAGCAGTGATATACGAAATCCCGGACGAAAGGAGGCAAATATGGGGGCAATTCGCCAGGCAGCTCCTTCTTAATCGCAATGGCCCTGATAACAGCACCATCGGCTGAATATGCCGCATATGGGCGATGTCCTGTATAAATCTTTTGTTGTATAAGCAATGAGACGGAATCAAGAACGAGGGATTTCAGTACTGACCTCGTAGATCACACATCCAAGTGCCCACATGTCAGAAGCGGCTGCAACCGCTGGCTCTGTTGGCGCACCCTGGCGGGAAGACTGGATAACTTCTGGGGCATGGTAGCGTATCGTACCAACGGGACCTTTACTCTTGCTTTCGACTCTTTGGGATCCAGAAATCGATGCCAATCCGAAGTCTCCTAGACAGCAGGCACCATCGTCTGCGACCAGGACGTTCGCCTATGAATCCACATCAGCTTACCGAAAGAAACAGCCGCGAGGTTTATATCTCACCGTTTTAATGTCTCTATGGAATATGGGTGGCTCCGAGCTGTGTAATGCCCTCAAGCCTTCGATGATGTCCTGAACCTGTGAGTTTCAAATCTCAGCCAATACCGAACAAAGCCTCGGGAAATGTGAACGCACGCAACGCAGCCTGTTTTGTCGGGGGTTTCGGTGAAGATACTGGGTGATGTTGCCATTATCCATCCATGGGGAGACAAGGGCTATTTGATTCTTCCAGTCGGGGATCTGGTCGGTAACCCCACAGAATGGTATGATGTTTGGGTGATTCATACGACTCCAAGGGATGACTTCGCGAAGGATGCTCTGTCGCTCAAGGGTGAGGGTACCATCGTAGACGTAACGAGCCTCTCCGTACTCACCTTCATGATGGTGGTTCGGTTGTAGAGGGAGTCCACTCGAATGAGCTTCAAGCAGAGTCGCTTATCCCCAGCTACGCCTTGATAGATATCCTATCAAGAACCAGATTATTAGTCCATTTTTACAATGTGCCGGAGAATATAGCATACCCCGTAACCTTTACTGGCATTGGTAGCCCTTTGGTCAGATAATATCCGGATTTCGCTCAAATGCATTGAAGGCGGGATGCGCGAGAGCCTCTTAGAGATTGAGAGTTGGCGACGGGATACTATGCGTTTGTACGACTTGTTGTCGCCACGAAATTCTCGTTCCTGGATGATATTATATGTCAGAGGGCTCAAAAGTGTGATGATGGTTGTGATTACCCATTGCAAAAGTTCCAACAGGCAGCTTGCCCATGAGGGGTTGCTGTCGCACTCAAACAACATTCTTTCCCAGCGATTCTCGTCATTGACCGAGCGCGAGAGCTCAAGAGACGAGATGATAGGGGGCCTGGGGTGATAGAAACCAACTATCTCGGCATGGTCACGATCCAATATAGTTATATACTCAACCGGAACGTCATCGGAACAGGAAAGCCCCAGCCTTGACTTCCTGGATAGATACCGGTTCAGGCCGCGCAAAAGATTAGGATAGTGTCGGAGGGCTGGGATCTGAGTGAAGTAAACGAGTTGGTCCCTTGTCAAACAATCCCTGCAATTGTAAAAGAAATTGAGCTCGAATTCATCCAGGCAATGTCAAGCATCATCACCTAGGCCCTGCACGATGATCCTCCATCCGTCTCAACAACGAGTCCACGTAGGATACGGAGTTGGAGTCCATCCCTTGGCGCTCCAGTGTCTTTCCCAGCGAGCGCCTAAAGGTGACACACTCTTCGCTGGAGTAGTCTTCAAAGCGTCGTTGCCAGACCATGATTCAGATTGTGCTTGGGCGCCCTTGAGGGGAAGATGACATGGTTTATATCAATGTTGGACTAGGCAATGCATAACTGCTGTTGAACGTATGGCAGTGCAACTTGATAGAAACCGCATCCTCAGCTGTCCTTTGTATTATGGGTCCCAGGGACCAGTACAGCCTTGAGCGACGAATCCTCAAGGCTGCTCAGTATTTCCGCAGTAATCAATGAGAAGAGGTGTGCATCACGAGGCATTTCACAGTATTTTTCGTTCGTATGAGTTGGAAGCAAATGACTAGTCGTCGATCGGACCCGGTCACTGAAAATGTGCGGCAATAGTTTGTTCGTCCAGAATCCTCCGCATAGCCACACAACATCGCCACCCGAACCTTCGAACTCAGAAACATACTGTATTCCGTGGCGTCAAGCCGAGAACAAATTATCCGAAAAAACACCGATACAGGAGCTATGGGACACAGCTTGAAAGCATTTAAAGGAAAGAAAGGGCGAAGTCATTCTTTAAACGTGGTCCGCCAGCCTCACGATAAAAACCTGGGCTCTTGTTTCTCGGCTGCATCACGGGCTTCGTCGAGAACACGGATGACTCCAGCTGGCCGCGGAGGCTTTTTACTCGAGTAACGATAGGCACCCGACATGTTGTCAACGCAGATGTACAAAATATTTGGCAGGTCCTCCTGTTGGTCCCGTAAGTATTGTTCGTGTCCCCATGACATGCATACCTGCATCTGTGCACCTCTCTTGTCGAGAGCTGAAACCTCTTGCGCCACCCAGTCTGCTACAACATCAGGCTGCGACTTCCATGTCCATCTCTGGTGAGTGTCCAGGTGTATGGTTGAGTCACCTGAGAGGTCTGACCGGTCTGCCGCGTACTCATCCGCGAGATATGTTATCATAGGCCGATCGGACGGCTCCCTTGCCCAATATTTGCCCATCGTCTCTAAGATCTCTTCTGGAATACCAGAGGGTATATGCAGCCTTTCTCGACGACGAGACTTCCTATATCCTGTTCATTAGTACCGATGAACTGGGGTCTTTTTCCAGAGTAAATCTAACGCCATTGCAACTTCAGCCTGCGCTATCAGAATAGTATCAAAAAAGAATAGCTGACCTCCACCATTACACATCCCAGCGAATAAACGTCTGCGGCACCCTTACCCGCCAGAGCATTAGGGCCTCCTGTGAGTACTTCGGGAGCTCGCCACCTTTCACTTTCATATTCGAGTTGACGATTACCTGCTCCCACGGTATAGGCCTCGGTTATTCGATAAGTATCAAAGTCGATCAGGAGGCATGTGCCATCTCCATCCACAAAAACCTGAGCCTAGGAGCATGGTAATCACAACACCTAGGCAAGCGAGGCAATGTTTATTCTCACCGCTCTGAAGTCACCGTGGAAGATCGGAGGAGTTCGTTCATGCAAATACTTCAATCCTTGTATGACGTCGCAAACCTGGCCGGACTGACATCAGGACTGATGACACAAGGCAGATGAGATTGCAACATACCGCATTTTTCCTGAACGTCAGATTTGGTTTATTCTCCGAGATGTACTTCAAGATGTCCTTTCTCTCTATCCACGGAACAATCATGGTCCACCTGCCTTTCGAGGACGAGGGCCAGGTTGAGCATTTGTTCAACCCCAGGGAAGGAAGCACGTTGGGATGCCTGAGTTTGCACCACGAAATAATTTTACGAAAAACCGGCTAGGTGGTGTAAGGGCAGAAAAGAGCGCAGTAGACGCAAAAAACCGAATTATCCGCAAGAATTGGTAGTCTCTAACCGGGTCGAAGTCACGCATTTTAGGCTTTTGGAAGACATTCAAGCATACGGCACGCCCTTTCCCCATCTCACCTCGGTGACGTTCCTGCGGTATGGATTAGTGGAAGAGGTATATGGCGAACGACGTATGCTAACCGCAAAGGTATAGGAACAAGGGACCCTTTCTAGGCCCTGCCCGGTCCGAGTAACATCGTGGAGAGGTAGATGCGTCGGAAACCATTGTTGATCTACAAGCAACTCGATTTGTCTCCGAACTGCCAATTGCTTGGTGTCTTCGGGGTTCAAAGGGTCGTCAACCTCCTAACTTCCCACGTTAGAACCTTTCAGAGGGTGGCATGACATGGCACATACCCTTGACAGAAGATCCGCCAGACATAGTCCCCATCCTTCTTTCCTACCGGCTTTAATTTGACGCAATGGGCCCAATCGGTGTTATTTCCTCGAACTGTCAAGAGGTCATCCGAGTTGAAAATAACATGGAAGTCGCCAGTGTCGGGGGATTGCTTGAGTGATAGAATCTCGCCTCCTTGTTCCGTGAGGAGCGTGCCATAATACCGAGTCGCATCCTTCCCTAGTACTGATCTCGGTGGCACTAGCAGCGCAATCCCTTCAGGAAGGATACAATTTAGCTCTCTGACGGATTCGAGATCATCTTTCAACCAGGAAATAATTTGCATCATCTGGTTTTGCAGTTGAGGTTCGCTAGCAAGAAGGCTCTGTGACACGCAGGGGTACCAATACGAAGGATGGGCTTACCGGCAAGTGTTCTGGCCCGCGTCTGACCAGGCGGCAACGCGCCTGAGAACAGTCAAGTAACGGTCGTCGTCGAGCTTTTCCCGGAGTTTGCTCAGGTAGGCTACCTCGGTGGGTAAGTCGTTCAGGCGGTAATTCCATGCCATCGTTGGTCTCCAGAGTTTATGCACGGTTGGAGTTGGACCAGCGAAGTATATGCATAAAGCCCTCGAGGTGAACTCACTTGAGTAGTCAGTGAGGGTCCATTGTTCATTGACAAGGGGCCAATCATCTGGCTCGAATACAGCTAATACAGCTATACTTCAGGGAGGGTGCACTGGCCCGGCCAAGGGGAGTAGACCTTTTGGCTGTGTTCGTCTCGTCTCCATTCCCAGTCGTATAGGCCCAAAGACTAGGCTCTCTCAATAACGCGTGTCCTCGAGGCGGCTCAGTAGTTCACAGTGATCAATGACAGAGGGTGTCGCGGTGTATTAACGGCTTTCACAGCAATGCCAAATGTTATTGTCAGGTCAGGCTCGTGTGTGTGGAGGTGTGTGTAAACCGCATAGGTCCCTAAACAGGAACACGATCACGCGAGACGTGCGGCTGGACCGGCACGGAGACCAGTTGACAAAGCATTGCCACTTGTGATTGAGGAGGGAAATAGATTCTAGTCCATGCAAGACGAGAATGAATTATCTTAAAACACTTATACATACAGACCGTGTGGAACATAGGATGAAAGGACTGTAGGAAAGGAAGAACGAAGACCTTGTTTAAAGGTGCTCCGCCGACCTCATGATAAAACTTGTGCCGTGGGTTGCTCTTCTGCGTGCTTGTAAGCTTCATCCAAAACACGGAGCAATCCAGTGGGCCTCCCGGGCTTTTTGGAGGGACGATAGCTGCACGACATGCTACCATCGTCAACGGTGACATATAGTATTTTTGGTGATTCCTCCTTTTTTTCCAATAAGCAACTTCGTATTTCTGAACTATGCGTGCATACCTGCATCCGTGCACCTTGCTCCGAAAGAGCCGAAATCTGTTTGGCCACCCATTCTGACAACTGTTCGGAGGGTTGGGGCTTCCAAAACCACTTCTCGTTGAGTGGCCTATCTATCCGATATTCATTCGCCAAATCTATAATTTTGGGCCGTTCAGCGGGCTCCATCTCCCAACAGCTTGACATCAAGGCTTGTATGTCCTCTGGCAGGTCATCTGGTTCATCAGGCCTATGGCCTTCCCCCACTAGTGTCTTTACACTGTTCTCAAGGTTTTCGGCGCCGAATTGTGGTATTTTGCCTGAGTAAATCTAATATAAATGTGAAGCTTCGGCCGTTGCAACGGAGGAACAAAAGGAACCGCCAACCTCAACTATGACACATCCCAACGCATAAACATCCACGGCAGCTTTATCCGTCTCCTGAATACTAACTTTGAATACTTCCGGAGCTTGCCATTTTTCACTGCTCTCGGTTTGAGTGGCACTAGCAGCATAATCCCTGGTTAGCCGATAGGTATCAAAGTTAGTCAGGAGGCATGTCCCGTCTTCATCCACTAAAACATGGGACTAGGAGAAGGACATCAAAAAACTTGAAAAATCTAAGTGAACCATTTGTGCTCACCGCTTTGAGGTTCCCGTGGAAAATAGGGGGTGCTTGACTATGCAAGTATGCCAATCCTTGTATGATGTCGTAGACCTTGCCAGGTTGATATTAGGGCAGTTCGGAAACCAACAGAGGTCTCATGCGTACTGCATTCCTCCTAAACTCAAAATCCGGTTGTTGCTTCTGGATGTACGTCAGGAGGTCTCTTCTTTCTATCCATGGAACAACCAGGGTCCACCTCCCTGGCCTGGTTTTCTGCACGCCCGTTGCAACCTTTTTAACTCCCAGGAAGGGAACTAAGTTGGGATGCCTCAGTCTGTACCACGGTAAGATTTCACGAAGAACATTCTGGAGCTGATTTCAAAATCGAAAGGAACGAAGGGGCCCAAAATAATCGACCAACCCGCTTGAACAGATAATCAGCGCGAGTGTCACAATCACGCGCCGTTGCTCTTTGAAAAACCCTCAGGCATACAGCACGGCCTTCAGCGTGTTCTTCCCCTATCTTGCCTCGATAACGTTCCTTTGTAGTATGCGTAAGTGGGAAGGGACAGGGTGAACGATTCTCGGCCTCACCGCAAAGGTCCGAATACAAGCTAATCTTTCAGCTTGCTTTCCCGTTTTAAAGACTTTGTGTAGGAGTATATGCGTCGGAAAGCATTCATGTTCCTTCGCCATATCGATCTGCCTCCGAAATGCCAATTGCTGGATCGTTTTAGGGTTTGAAGGGTCATCAACCTCCTAACATTCAAGGGTTTAATGGTCTATCAGAATGGCATGGCATAGCTCGTACCCTTGACAGAAGATCAGCCAAACAAGCTCCCCACCCTTCGTTGAGACTGACATCGACACAATGAGCCCAATCAGTGTTGTTTCCTTGAGCGCTCGACAGGTCATCGGAAGTGAAGATTACATGGAAGCCGCCTGTGACAGATGATTGCTCGAGCGATAGAATTTCACCCCATTTTTCCGTGAGTAGGGTACCATAGTATGTGCTGGAACTGTCGCCTGATCTTGGGGGACTCAGGAACGCAATTCCTCGAGGAAGGATACAATTCAGCTCTCGAATTGATTCACAATCGTTCGCCAACCAGGCAACGATTTGCATAATCTGTTCTTTGAGTTCAGTGTCACGATTGCTAGACAAAAAAGCCTTAGTGATATGCAGGTGTAAATGCACCATGAATGAGTTTACCAACAAAAATTTTGCTTAGACCAGGCGTTAGCCCAGTTCAGAAAGGTGAAGTAACGGTCATCGTCGAGCTTGCTTCGCAGTTTGTTGAGGTAGTCTACCGCTGCAGGCAGATCGTTCTGGCGGTAATTCCATGCCATTATTCAGGTCTTGTTCTTGAAGGTGTGTACGCTAGGAGGGTGAGTTTGAGGAGGATGTGGGCAACGTGAAGAGGATGAGTAAATCCTCTGTGTGGACGCGACTTAATAAGGCAGTAACTAATTCATTATGAGCCAAAGAATCCGTATTTGGTTCAAGGACAAATTCGTTTCATGAAGAGAACAAGAGTGGATCAGTCTCGTTTGGATCTTTCAGGGACAATGCATGCTTTGGTGGAACCAGATTGTGGGCCAAGTGTGGGCGTTGGTCGTTGCGAAGTTAGTGATACACCTGCCAAAGAGCAACATAAGATGTCCTTGTTTGATGAATACAAGAGTCAAACAAAGTGGCTTTATTGTTTATGTTCAGAGGTCTACGGTAGAACATTCCGTAGAAAATTACTACGTCATTCTCTGAGACCGTCTTAATGAGTATTGCTAGCCGCGTCGTTCTTCTGACTCGGAGTCAATTACATCCAGCTTTTCGACGAGTTGAGATATATCAAGGACGTATACTCTCCCCGTAATCGATCCAATTGCCACAAAATTGCCCACCTGCGTTAGGTCGCTAACCTTGAAGGATTGCGGAATGGGCATGATACGTCGAAGTCTCTTCATACACCACAACCAGCCGTCAACGATCATGATCGTTGGGTGTGGGCCTGTACCGCGGTTGGAATTAGCCAGGTATGCTGCAAGTCGTGGTGCGTTCCACGAGCCGAAACTCCCTACATCCTTGCTCTCCGCGCCTTCGCCACTTCTTTTACCGATAAGCCTATTCTCCTTCAAAAGCTCCATTGCTCGAAGGAAGTCCAGAAACTTCCTTCGATGTGGATGTCTCTGAGTTGTCCTGCTTCCACTCACTCCCCCTCCCACCAACTCCACCAAACCAACTCTCTCAGCGTCGAACAGGCCCACTGCTCCCGCGGATGTGACCCCGATGATTCCGCTTCCATCTGAGGTGAAAGCGACGCCCTCTGCTTCGTGGCGATACAGCCTGCCGGGGAAGAATCCGATGAGTTGTCCAGTGGTTATATCCCATAGAATTATGTCACTGTCAGACGCTACAGTTGTGATTTTGGTCCCGTCGGCAGAGAACGACATCGCACGCATTGTATGTGTCCTCTGGGAACCGCCCAGCCTTGTGAGTATTCTTCGTTGTCGAAGGCTCCATATCTGAACAATTGCTTTCTCGACAGAAAAGGCAATATGTTCTCCATCTGGCGAGAAAGCTATACAGCTGACCGGAAAAGGGGAATCAGCAAGATGTTGGGGATGGGCGTGTAATGTGACATCGATCAGACATAGGGTACCTGCGGATTCAGGACTATCCGAGCCCCCTACACCGTCTCCAATGGCGAGAAGCAGGCTATTTGGGGAGAACACGGCCTTGCATACCGGCATATCTCGTTGGAACTTGGTAAGAAGCCTTAAAGGCCCCTTCATTTCCCACAGCATGACTGATCCGTCGATTGAGCAGGCCAGAAGGAAGCCGCCGTCTGGGGAGAATACGACTTGTCTAATCCGCTGATCTACTGAGTTGGAGGAGCGATTGTTATTTGCGTGCTCTAGACTCCAGATTGAGATTGTGCGGGATCCTCCGCCGGAAGTCATTATCTTCCGGTCGTCCCTGGAGAAAGTCATTGTTTTAAACCCTCTCTCGCGAGCGACGATGCAGTTTGAAAAACTCGAGTGGATCCCAATGGCGTGGATATATGAGATTGCATTCTCGGGTCGTTCTGCTATAAAGCCGAGTTTTCTGCCGTCGGTAGAAAAGGTGAGAGATGTTATTTGGTGATCGTCATATTCGTCAAAAACTTGAGGTTCCTGGGACCAGTCGTTCGTCTTCCACAGGTAAACCAGACCACCTGAAGTCGCACACGCCATTATTCCGGGAGTTTCTGCACAAGGGGAGAATGCTGCTGCAATAATCGCCTTGGAACACTTGAATTTCTTCACACAGCCCCTCTTTTCGCCACCTGGGAGGGCCCAGACACGTAATGTCTTGTCGGGAGAGCCTGAGACGACGTATTGACCATCCACTGAAAATGAGACCATCCTGATTGTATCGTCATGGTCTCCTTCAAAGATCGGCAATTGCTCTTCGTCTTTGCTCCCTGCTTTCCACACCCGCACCTTTCTATCAACCCCCCCAGAGGCAACGAATCTTTGGTCATGAGACCATGCTACCGCCCTAGCTATGTTTTGATGTGCAGCGATTGTCTTCAGACAAAGTCCTTTTCTAAGGTCCCATACTTTAACCGACTTGTCTAAGGAGGCGGATGCTGCGAACTTCATATCCGGGCTCACAGCAATGGACCATATTGCGCCTGTGTGTCCCTCCAGGCGGTTAATCTCCTTTCCAGTAAGTACATCGAATATGTACAACCGCTTTTCTGTGGCAGAGAGGATGCATTCATCCCTGTTGTCGTCGATGAAGGTAGCAATCGAGCGGGTACAACCGTCTGCCTTGATCTCCCTTTCACAGAAATTTGGTTGGGCTTCGAGCCCGGGAAGAGAGATTTCCTTGATCCATGACTTGTTGCCCATTGGTTGATCAAGAAGGAATGGGGAAAATATTAAATGGGGGACCTGCGAGGGTATCTCATCGATGATGCTGTAGAAACGATGGAGCCATTGCTCGGTTCTGCGGAGTCGATCAAGACAATTGAGCGACGGCCTGTGAAACGGATTCTTGGCCTGGTTTTCGAGGGCACAGCGAGAGGACACGATATTGGAGAATGCCATTTTGAGAACTCCCATGCTCGCGGAAACCTCAATCCAGGAGAGTATCAGGGGAGACTGGAGTAGCTCCAGCAGCGTCTGTAAAACTCCATCCGAGCTTGTCAATTTGTTGATAGCACACAAGTGGTATCCCCAAAATTGCGCTGCGTACTGCACGTCTAGGGGTATCGCGTTACGATAGGCAAGCTTTCTAGAGCTCGTCATCGTCTCTGTGGGGTCTACCAGCCGAGATGCCTGGCGTGCGGCTAATGCAGCTGACTCTATCTTCGTTTTTAGAACATGGATACATCTGCTCGCAAGGAAGGGGTGCTGTGCCTGTGGGTCAATGCAAAACCTAGTGCATTGTTTGGGATCTTGCATGAATTCGCTGAAGGACTCATGAAATACTCGAACAACGGAATCCGTGTCATCCGGACCCTTGGGGACATGCACCACAGAGTACATGGAGCTAAGGTATCTGCGGGCCTCTGTTGTTTCAAATCCAAGCAGCTGAGCTAGGGATTCGAGAGGCATCGGCTTTTGAAGCAAGACGACAGCCCCAAGAATTGTGTTGAACTCGGCGAGCCGATTTGGTTTGGATTCGTAAGGCGGCACTCTGAAGAGAACCTGTTCATAAAGAGAACTGAGGCCGGGAAGGGAACTGTTTGAACGGTTCAATAAATCGAGAAGCTCTTGGAGTCTACTGTGAGGGCTATCGACGTTGTCATCAATGACAAATTTGACACAAGTTGCTGCGTAGACAAAGAGACCGTTGGCTGCGGAGGTGAGCCGCATGATCTCCTCGTCGGTGGCACACCAACCACTGGCATCAGGAGAACGGAGGTTTCGCCACAGGAAGCGTTGGATATCGGCCGTGACCTCGCTGGGATCTTCTCTATCCATATCCATCGTAAAAATGGCGTTACTATGCTCCCTAACAACGATTTCAAATTCCAGGTTTCTGCGGCTGGTCACCAGGAAACGAAGTGGGGATAGTTCCTCCACCTTCTCAGCCAGTGCTGCGAGGGCTCTGGCAGAGGCGGACCGATCTTGGCACTCGTCAAGTGCATCGATTACGATGACGCTGGGTTTGACATCTTCTACGTGGTGAAGTGGTGTTACGAAAAGCTCGTCCAACTGAGGGATGAACTCCAGTTGTTGAAGGAGATGCCAATCTTGGAGGCTCTTCTCCACCAGGTTCCCGTAGCTGGGGTGAAGCTTGTGGCTGTGTTTGCTCAATCCTTGAGCAAGCCTGGGGAAGATTGATTTCGCATCGCTGCGACCATGGACGTTGACTTTTGCAAAGAAACTGCCTCCCAGCACCTTTTCCTTGTAGCAAATCTCGGAAATCGTGGATGCCAATGTCGTCTTCCCCATACCAGCCCCCCCAACCAACCATAGAATCTTCGGCGAGCCCGAGTCGAAAACGTGACCTGAACCATTGTCTGATATGAGAAGCTCTGGCAGTTTGTTACCCAGCATCTCGCCCTTTGTCGAGCGTATGTTGATCCATTGGAGGATCTTCGAGATGATCTTGTTTCTCGTGCCTTCTGTACATCGAGGAATATCGGACACGCTAAGGGTCTCGAAAAAGGGCAAAGTCTCGGAAGGTGTCGTTGCTTCTATCGTTCGATTTATCGATTACTACGGCCTGCAATACGATCTGTACTGTTGCTTACCTGGTCCCAGTGACGACCCGTAAATATGGTTCACGGTGTTGTGTATTATATGTTGATCTCCCTGCTGAAGCACAAACGTGCCGCCATAAATTATAGGGTTTTGTGCGTTTTCGAACATGAAGCGTAAGAGGAACTCACGGGCATCTGTGATCAAGTCTGTGATCTTATTTCGAGCTAACTCATGACCTCAATCAACCCCAGTCATTTATATAAGGTCCCTGCAGTTCTATGGATCACGAAGAATGAAGCAGTCGCTTGCCTTCAATTGTCTCTTAACGGCACACAGATATGCAGCATACCCACTTATTCACGTATGTCTCCACGCTGCGTAAACGATCAAACCTACACTATGGACACGTTATAACTGTGTGACTAGACTTAGCGCATCCTAGATGTGTGGGTCCAATTTTCTTAACTTCGAGGACGATGGCTTGCGAAGGCTCCAGCCCTATACCAGCCCTGCAATTTCCATGTGCCATAATTATTAACAAGTCTCATTACAAGTCTCATAATTTACAACGGATCGATAACCAAAGGCGGCGAACAATTGACCACTGGTATGCTAGAGTGGACAACGGGGCTGGTTCATTTGACTGTGACAGCACCTTTGTTCCCCTTTCGTGACCAGGGGAAGCCAAACCCGTATTTCTTCTTGCTCTCCTGTTCGTATTGAACCAGTTGCTTAGGCTTCGCCCTCTTGAAAATGTTGTTGAGCAGTCCCTCCTTGGCAGCAAAACCTGCATTGCCACCCTCTACATCCTCAGAGACCGGAGAACCGAGGACAAGGGTCGACGAGTCCGAGTCCGAATCTTCACTGGGTTCATGCTTGGGTTCACGCTGGAGGCAGTGATGAGTCAACACAGGATGACCAAATAACTTCACGAAACGTACTAATTCAATATTAGGTGTCACCCCGTCGATCAACGAACTAACTCGGCGAAGGTCCTCCTTGATCCACCCAGGATATCCTCCTGCAAGAAGGAGAAGCCAACGAACCAGATCCTCTACAGAATTACAAGGGCTTCCAGGATTGCTCAACGGACTTGGGTCTAGGTTTGAGTCACAACTTGGTAGCCTGTGCTCCAATGGTAAATCAGATGGGTACATCTGAGTTGGACGCACCACCAAATGGATGAGCATATTGAGTTACTATAAAAGTTTCTCCCAGCCCACCTGATGAACAATTCTTCCCAGTGCTTCCGCATCCGGCTGCATCCGCTCGAACCTTTTGGGGTGTTGGACAACATAAGTGGTAACTGGTTGACGCTCCTCGGACACGGAACGATCCCAAAGGTGTGAGATTTGGCAACGCTTATTGCCATCGATAAATAGATCCGCCTACGGAAGACACAAGTCAGAAGACAGGGCGCGGCCGTACAAAAATGGGTACGATACCATCGTAAAACCTCCCCGCCATCTCTCAATGCAATTGAGATAGTACAAAGCCTCAGCTATATTTTTGACCTGTATAGACCCTCAGACATTTAAAGCGAAGACCCATGGGAGTAACTTACAACATCCAGTTTGAAACGGTCATTCTCTGTCCATGATCCTTTGTAGAACTCTTGCATACTAGAGACTCCACCTCTGGGAGTGACCAGAACCCACTTCTCGTTATCCGTAGAATATAGGCTCGTCCAAGAAACGAGATTGGGGTGTTGAATGTTACGGCAAGCAAGAGCGCTCTCAATAACCTGCCAGTTCTCATAAGTTCCGACCTGTTTAGGCCATAACGTAAATTCGTACCTTCTCCTCAAACTTGCCGGCACTCCCATTTGATTCAAAGTATTGCACCCATACGTCTTGCCCTCGGAGGGCCCCCTCGTGACATTTCTAAGAATGGGCTATCAGGACTGATCTTGAGAGGTTCATGACCGCCACAACGAATACATACTGGGGCTGGGCCGCTTGTCACGAAGGAAGTTTTCACTTCCAAATCTTTATAATTCCAGTGACAAGTGAATGGGAGTTGTTTAGCAACTTTGACGAGATCCGCTTGGGTGCGTGTCAATAGCTGTCGGAAGCCAATATCAAGCCAGGGATACTCGAGTTCCTGGAGAAAGAAATGGGTAAACATGATAAATATGGTTTGGATGCGCACGCCTTACCCAACTCAATAAATCCAGTAGACACGGCAGCCAACCGTCACGTTGGCTGGCTTCGACTCCAGTCTCGTGCCAAGCTTCTCTCCCGACGATTCTGTTGATGTCGTCCGAGGTCCAGACGGGCTCCAGGCCCTCGATTGGTTCTGGTCTGGTCGAGTAGATCTCACCCCACAGGCGGAACGAGTCCGAGAGCAATACGAAGTATTTTGTTCGGGTACCATCCTTGACGTCGGGGTGGCAAGACAGCGTGAAAGTTGGGGGCAGTATCGAGTTAAGCTCTTGGATTAGGGCAAAATTCTCTTGCAGTGAGTGGACAAATTTGATAACCTCAGACTTCACTCTGTTGATGCTACAATGTATGAATCAGTAAAAAAGACTATGTGAATAGTGTCATCCTCAGCTACTCACTCGCCGCGACTGAATGATTGAGGGGGACAATTACGAAGATTCTGCCAACGATCAAAAATATCCTTGAATTCCTTTGAAGGGCATAGGCTCTTCAGGGATAGGAAAACGTCGCTGGGACTTCGCCTGATAAATGCGGGTGGCTGGTAGCCCATGTCTTGTCCAGGAGGCGGTCGGAGAATTTAACGCGGAGGGAAAGGTTGATGAAAGAAAAGAAAAGTGGCGGAAGATACCCAAGAGCGGCCATCTTTTCTACTATCGATAGATGGACCTGACACATGAGTCCTTATGTGGGCCCTTGTAGATGCTTGTAGGTCCAGTTTGTTCCGTTCTTGGGAGTTGTGATGTGTCCGATCTCCATCAAGTGGGACCCACACTCGCCTACATTGACAGATCATCGTGGCGGTGGTCTGTCAGCAAAGAACAACAGCATTAGTTACCGGCTTTTTGTTCTGGAATGCGTCCAATGGGTTTGTTTTACTTCCGCCCCGAAGCGGAGGTGGTAGAATCAGATTCTGTCACCTTTTTTTCCTGCGTTGCTACACAGCCCCTCAAGCATGTCCAATTCATCCATCCATCCAACGACTTTTGTACTTTTAGGGAATCGTGCCGATTCCTGGCTATCATTTTCCTAGGGTACAGTATAGCCGTGACAACGACAACAAGCAATATTGTCTGCGGGGAGCTGAGATGGGGCTTGATAGAATACAAGATCCAAACTGGCACAGAACCCTGAGAGCTCCCGGATATCTGAAAGATCAATTGGGGTTACAACGCACCCAGCAGAAAGACAATGATCAGGTTCCAGCCGGCTTAGAAAGTGTCGGATGGCCATGGACACATAAAATTTGGTAAATCGAACAGACACAGGGGATAGTCATAAGGAGATCATAGAGGTTTACTAGTAGTCCCAATCTCTCTTCTCGTACATGTGATCAAGTATCAATTGAAGCCTTGACGCGTGCCTTGGTTTTGTGGGCCTCGACATGCGGCCAGACACTGCTTCTAAAGCAGGAGAAGGTTCCTCATCGATTTTGGGTAAAACCATCGTCTCAGCCTGTGCAAGAGTAGTAAGCTTGAGGCGCCGCTCAAGATCAAGATGGAAAGTGGCGAACCATTAAGATACCTTCGCAACCCTGTGGATCAGCTTCGAGAGTTCGTCGTTCGTTGCATAACCATTCGACGAAATCGGTTGTATAAGTTGGTTTCTGGTGGGAAGGTTCGGGTTTGGGGTTTCGGTACTTGACGGGAATATCAAGCTCCGTTATCTGAGGGCGTTTTGAAGGCTCTTGAAGCCAACATTCGACTGCGAAGTCCTTGAGAACTGCGGGCGGTACGGTCCTTCGAGATTTAATCGAAGATGTACCAAATCCCGGTGTGGATCCAGCTATGAGCTTGGCAAGGACGTCATCGATAGGTGTTGTCCCGCCCCAGGGGCATTCTCCGGTATATATCTTAATCCTCGTCAGTTTGTGAAATAGTGACAAGCCCTGAAACCCAGACATACCTCTGCAATGACGCATCCAAATGCATAGACATCGATCGCAGGTTTAATCCGCCTAGCTTCCGGACCAACCCGGAGATATTCAAGTGGTCGCCATCTGGTCGATTGATCTGTCTCCGACCTACTCTGTACCCTGTATCTTTCCGGAAGCGATGACAATCCAAAGTTGAACAGCTGGCATCGGAGATCGTCCGTGATCAGGACATGAGACTACCAGCGCCAAGAGTAGTTAGATATTCGTGGATGATACGCAAAACAGAGGTAGAACTCACTGCTTGAAGGTCGCCATGATAGATCGGGGGGTCTTGATTGTGTAGATAGGCCAGACCTTGCGCAATGTCATAGACCTGTTAACTTAAGCAAGGGACAAGAAGTTATGTGTATAAAGGTATGCTCACTGCTCGTTGTTTGAACTCTGTCAAATCATCTGTAGAGCCCCGTCGTTGTAGATAGGTAAGAAGGTCCCGTTTCCTCCTCCACGGTACAACTAATGCCCAAGAGCCAAACTCGGAGAAATTCACCCCCAAGAAGGGGAGTACATTGACATGATCAAGTCGATGCCATGAAAGGACTTCACGAAGGAGAGCCTGAAGTACGTTGAGTACGGACAATTTCAGCAGCACGAGGTCGCTACCTTCAGACAAGTTTCGGCACGTTTGTTCTCCTGTAGTGACTTGTCCGGTTTGGCGACGATGCTAACGACTTTGAAACAAATAGACTGATCAGCTAGCTTTCCCTTCCATATCGTCTAAGAATTTTTTCAAGAATGAGAATGGCGAATGGTAAACGAAAATTATTCCTCGCTCACTCCGAAAGATTGAAGATCATCAGATGGCTTATTGACTTGCGGCTCCAAAGTTTTTGTCACGTTGTGGAGGTAAAGGCTAGAGGGCAACCCTTCATACTTCTTTGCTGCTTGGGCTTGTCTTAGAAACGCCATTCTGCCATAGTATGGGTTCAAACAATGACCGTTGGTTTGCTAAAATTCACCTATGAGGAACCTCCATCGTCGAAGCGATTCAACTTACCTGTGTTAGTAAGTCCATGAGACAGTAGTCCCAGCCGTGGCGCTGGGCAAAATCTGTAACAAATTCCCAGCTATCATCCACAGGCATAGCACATATGAGATCGTCCAGAGCAAAAATGGTGTGGTAGCGCCCAGTCTTGTAGTGAGGTATCGTTGGGAGTATTTCACCAGATTGGCGAGTGACCAGTGTGACATATCGCACCCCCGGGTCTTTGAGCCTCTCGGCTTCTTCAGCTGTTGGATGGATATTAGGTTCATCGAGAGGAAGGGGTTGGTCAGGGTGAGCCGACTCTAGCAGCCGCCAGCCCAAATAGGTTTCTCGAAGCAGAGGAGCAGATTTTGATCTGGCATCGACAGCTTTGCTCACAGGCGAACAAAACACTGAAATCCCGGGTGGCAGTATCGCATTCAATTCCCTGATGAGAGTAGCATCACGATTAAGCCAAACCACGATCTGAAGTAGTTGAGCCTTCAGCTTCTCGTAGATAGCATCGTCCCTAGATTTGAATGTCAGCCACTTTCGAATGATTGAAACTTAAGGTTTACCATTGAGCATCATCCCCTAACTCAATCCAAGCTTCGATCCATTTGATGATTGTGGCGTATCGGGTTGGATTCTGAGTGAATTGCTTGTCTCGTAGTCTGAGCAAGTAAGATTGCGCCGCAGGCAAGTCTCGCTGCCGAATGTAGCAAGGTGGTAGAGTTTGAGAGTTCATCCCGGCGTGATGAAGGGCGGAGATTCAGAGCCACCATATAAGAGTTTCTAAGTTGATTGACATCTGCTGGAGATAGAAGGCCTTCCTGTTTGTCATTATGCCAACACTCGTTGATGGAGATTCTTTGTTCTGACAATACAATGGGTGTCAATCACCTGGTATACGTAACAGCGGGATGAGCCAAGCTGCCGTAAGTCACAGCCTCGGAGGCACATAGTACGACGAAACAACTCTTGTTTTCCAACTCAAACGCGTTGGCTGCTGATGGTTGCGGTGGGATTCGGACTGCATTTGAATTCACGAATCGTTACGTTACGGTACACTACAAGACAGTCTATGTAGATGACATAAGCGGCCCAAATTGTTGAACGGGCGCCTACAACTTGAACAGGCGCTTGCTAAACAACTTCGGCATCTACTCTATCCAACTCTTGCAACATCCTAGATATGTCTAAAATATGGATTTGACCTTTATCAGTGGCAAGCACGACATAATCTCCCATATGTGCCAATCCCCTATCTGGATCGACCCGCAACGATTTGGGAATGGGCATGATTCGCCGCCTACGCACGAGACACCACAACCAACCATGCTCGGTTATCATCTCCGGTTTCTCACCTGGCCGACGTGAACCCCTATCAAGGTTGGCCAGGAAAGAGGTGAGCTTTCCGCTATTGTATCTCGAGAAGTCCCCACGCCGAGCTGAACCCATTCCCACCAAATTGAAATCACAAAATCTGTCAAGGGTCTCCACAAGGTCTACTAACCTCCCAGTTGGCTCTATGCCCCTTTGAGTCGCCACAGCACCGCCTGGCACCAATTTGACGAGAGAACACTTCATATCGAATAACCCAACAGCCCGGCTGACTGTCATAGCTATGAACCCGAGCCCATCCGATGTGAAGGAGATGGACTCCGCCCGGCCTCTGTTGAACCCCAAGGTCCCTAAACACGCTCCCGAGGTGATGTCCCATATCGCGATCACATTATCCCGGCAGGCGGTCGCTATCTTGGTCCCATCCGGAGAAAAAATAAGGTCGTTCAGAGCATTGGCTGGATTGTGGGTGCCGTGCAGCGTACTCGTTACGGCCTCTTTTCCAAGATCCCAAATCTCGACTTCTGATGAGTTTGCAGAGGAACAGGCGATTGCATGCTCGTTGATAGGACAAAACACAAGCTTATCCACAGCTCGAGATCGCCACAGGATCCGTAATTTTGTGTCAACTTGGGAATGATTCACAACATTAGAAAGGTAGATGGCGCCTGTCTTTGCTGGAGGGGAATGTGTCTTGTCGGCGTTGGTTACTTCGAGACCAATGCCCAACATCGTGCCACCCGCCGAAAAGGCAGCAACCAGCACGCGGGCGCCTGCGACAAAGTTCTCGAAATCCGGAAGTTTTCGTGCCATGCCATTTGTTAAACTCCAAAGCATGATGGACCCGCTCTGGAAGCCTATGACGAACATATCACCCCGGGGCGAAAACAGAGTACATGCAACTGGTGAGCTGCAAATGTTGATGGTTTCAGCTTTGAGTGATGGAGGTTGTTTCCAGACACGGGCACGGATTCGACCTTGTTGTGGATCGGATGTCACAATATGTTTGCCATCCCTGGCGAAAACCAAGGATTCAATGCCAAACTCGGGGCAAACTATACATCTGCTGGAGCCACCATCGAGCTCAAATAGGAGGATGCGAAGGGGCTGTTGGTCACCATCTATCAGGGAGACTATTTGCGACCCATTTGGTGAGAATGAGAGGGTGTTAATAGATGAATCTGGGTATGGTTGGCTGAGCCAATGAAGTCCACCAGTCCCATCCTTCCACGAATGGAAGACTCCGTCGGAGGTTCCACACACCATCGTCCTACTACCGTGTTCCCTCAGAGGCGAGAAGGCTGCGGCGGATACATTGGCTGGGATATGACCAATTGTCCGCTCCCTTCCTGTATCGGGATCCCATATGCAGAGAACCTGGTCAAACCTCGACAGAGATAGGACGAGGCAGCCATCTGCGGAGAAAGATATGGTAGCGATTTCACTTTCGTGTCTGAGATTCGTTTTCCTGGTAGCTGATCGGCTCTCGACATCCCACACAACGAGGTTCCCTTCTGCATCCCCTGAAACGACCCTCCGTTTCGTGACAGGGGAAAAGGCCACAGTTGTTATCAGCCCTGGATGGATGTGTTTTTCCATTAACCTTTCGCAAACCCCGCTGGTCAGATCCCAGATCTGCACGACACCCTTTCGGGAGCCCGAGGCTGCAGTCTTGCCGTCTTCACTGACTGCTACGGATGTAAACTTTTCTTCTCCGTTTAAGGCGCCGACTTGTGTTCCGCTGAGCATATCCCATATCTCCAGGCTGCCAGATGTAGCGGCCAATATGAATTCGTCGTCGCCGTGCATGAAGGTGACACAGCTACGGGCAGTAGACGCCATTTCGATTTGCCAAATCTTCGACAAATCTTCGTCCCTGTGGAAAGCCACCTCCCTGATCCACGAGGAAGAGTTATCGAGTTCTTTGACGTCGAGGAGGGGAGGGGAGAAGGTGACATGATAAACTTGTTGTGGGGCTTCCTCCAATAACGAGAAGTACTGACGAATCCATTGCTCTGCTTTCCATAAACGCTCACATAGATCTGCATTCCCTTGCATAGTGTTATTATGCTGTTCAACGAAACGAGCAACAGAATGGATACTGGCAAGTGCGGATCTAAGGATTCCACGGCGAGCGCAAAATTCTATCCAATAAAGGATGTACTCCGAAGAGCAGAGATGGAGGAGTTTGGCGTGAATACTGGATGGAATTGGGTGAGATCCACCACGAAGGTGGTCACCCCAGAATTGGGCGGCATATCTAATATGCGACTTTTCCGCTGTGACGGAATGGGATAAGGTTGGGTCTATCTCTCCCCTGCGTTCTCCATGCATCTCTGTCTCCCAAATCTTCAGGCAGCGCTCGGCGAGAAATTCGTGTTGTCGCCTAACGTCCACCAAGAATTTAGGATTGCATCGGGTCGAGTCGGTGATGTAATCCCCGAAAGAAAGGTGAAGTAGTTTCATTTCGTTGTCTTCTGCGTCATCGTCAGGCATGATGACAACAGAACGCAACCCTTCGAGCGCGTTCCGACTGTGTCTACCATCGTACTGGTGGTATCCGAGGAGCTTATCCAGAGCTCGAGCAGAGAGTGGTAATTGCCATAGAACAATCGTACCAAGTACGCTCATCATGGACACCATACGCCTATCTGTATACCGAGGCATTCGATTGAGAATGACCTCGTAAAGTTTGTCCAGGCTGGAAGCCGGCTCAGGGGAGGATTCTGGGGTGAACGAGGTAAATGAGGATGTGTCGTGATTCTGAATGAGTTCCAGAAGCGCAGAGAGCCTATCTTCAGGATTGCCTTCGATTTCGTCCGTTATATACCCCATACAGGTTTTTGCAATAATGAATAGGTTCTGCGAATATCTTGTGAGCCGGATGACATCGTCTTCTGACACCCAATCTGGACCAAGATATTCCAATTTGGTTTCAAACTCTCGACGGAAGTAGCTTTCAATATCTGCTTCTGTTGTCCACCGCTTATCATGGAGTTCCAAGGTTGTGACAACCTTTTTATGTTTTCTCATCAGGTCAAGAAACCTGTGCTCGGGGCGGCATGTAATAATGAATCGAATGGGGGCAAGATCCTTGATATTCTCCAATATTGCGGTGACGATTTTGACCGTTTCCTCGTTTGGCCGAGATTCATCATCTCGTTGGCACTCGTCGAGGGCGTCTATGAGGACGACACAGGGTCCAGGGTGAATCGCCGAGCTGGCATTGCCACCACTGAGGTTTTCGTGTAGGGGGGTGATGATTAGTGTATTGAGCTGGAAAATAGCATCACGTTCCAGTAACCCTCCCGGTCCGCAGTCATGTTCAAGTTTCTTGGCGAATTGCTCTCCAAATACTGTGTTCCGTTGTGCCAGCCCACATGCAATGGTAGGAATTATTGACTTCGGATTCGCCCGAGAGGAATCAAAGCGGGATACGAAGAAGCTCGCGCCGAGAATTCGACGTTCTCTACAGGATCGGACAATGGTAGCTGCAATAGCTGTTTTCCCAGTTCCAGCAGCCCCAGTGAGCCATAATATACTGGGGCTGTCTGGCTGGAAGGGACGAGTGAAGTGTGCTTGATGTGAGTTGACTGGGGAGCCGATGTTGATCCAATGTAATATCTCCTGGAGGACTCGCACCCTAGTGCCTTCGGTACACGCATTGATATTCATGAAGTCCCATAGGTGGCTTTCTAGGGATGCCTTCAGCCGCCTCGCCAGTCTTTCATCTGATATTGTAATTCAAAAATTCTGCTTGACTGAGCGAGATATGGTTGCCAACCTGTGTTAGTCCCGTCGACATGATTGGAGTAGAAGTCCCCTTTTGTAGTGATGAACTGGCCGCTGTAAATGTTGACATTGGCACCACTGAACATCGACATGGCTCTGTAGGAAAGAGAGGGGTAGAGCGAGCGCTATCGAGGATCTGATGGGGTCCAAAGGTTCGATTTCGCACTAAAAACAGGGGCGTGACAACCTTCTGTAAAAGGGTCATGCGGACATATTCCTCTTTCACCCCATTCTCAAGTTTCAGTTTGCGAAATCGTCTATGTACGGGGAGAGGCCCTGCAGCCTCAGGGCTATCAACTTGTAGTTCAAACACATACTTCTATTGACTCTCAGGGATTCGTATTGACAGAAGACGGGTGTTTTAGCAAGCCACACAAAGACATAGATTGACTATGCCTCTATCCGGACCTCGAGACGTGGCTGTCGTCCCAGCCCAAATAGTTTCTTTACTCTCGTCCCTATCCCGTTTCCCTTGTTTCCTCGCGTAGGGGTAGGTTTTTGGACCTTCTCGTACTTCTTTGCAGAAATCGGGTCGACGTTATAAGCTAGCTTGTTGGCTTGCACGATAATGGCCTTCCTTTCAACTTTACACGGCTCAAGCGACGGTGGGAGTGGTAAGGAATGGCGGGGCTCGGGTTCAAGGGGGGGTTTGGATTCGCAAGGTTCAGGGTCCTGCTACAATATGATAAATTTTCAGTAAAAGCAGAAAAGTTCTTTTGTCACTAACAATAGGTAAGTGTCGGTTAATGAATCGTGCATATTTAGAAAGGTTGAAGGCCGCTGAGTGGTCGCTAGCCTCCAACGTTCCCAACAGGACCAGGTCCGCGGGCTCATCTTCTCGGTAGGTCGTCCAATCAGCGTAAGTAGATTTGAGGGCGTGGAAAGCTACTTTTCGAGGATATATCTGTAAAGTGCTGATCGTAAGAATACACCAAGGCAGGGAACATACGAGCCTTACATCGTACATAATCCGGGCGAAATCTTCAATATCCTTGACTACCCGACCTGGTCTGGTAACGGTACGATCGGCGTCATCCCGGTAGTCGACATTTGATAGCCCTTCAAAGGACGTCAAGCCGAAATTTGTGAGCAAAAATCGCCTGTTGGCTGAGGTTGTCCCAGAGACAAGTACATTCGCCTAAATACACCACAAAAATATTAAACGAACGTCTGATGTCACATTGAACAAGCTTACCAGGGAGAGTTCCCCGTGCCACGTCTCTTTTACGTGAAGATAGTCAAGGCCAACCGCTATATGCTTGATCTAGAGAAAATTAGTCCTTGCGAAGCAGAAATTGCTAAGAATTTTCCCTTACTGCTGTGAGCTTGAAGCCATCACCTCTGTGTGTTTTTATCATCGTAGCGAGGTCCTGCTCGATCCTTGGGCTCACTAACGTCCATTTATCTGGATCACTATAGCAAACAGCAGACCAGCACAGGATGTTTGGGTGGGCGAGATTGCGATGCTCCAGTACGGCTTCAAGTGCCTGCTGATATGTCAGTACAAGGGAGACCCATAATTGCGGGGAGGCGAACCTTTTCTTGTGCCGTTTGCCCTTGCTCTCCGACCTGCTGAGGCACCTTCTTGAAGTATTTGATCAGCACAGGAAGCTGTCCAAGCTTCCCGTTGCGGGCACCCTTGAGAATTGGAATGAGGCTATAGTCAAGCTAAACACTAGTCAAAGCATACCACGAAGTCTTCATCTGCGCCGGGTTCCTCGACGAGGCTTTTTGAATCCAAACCGAAAGGAAGCACACCCATGTCCTTGACCATTTCGACTTGTACGCGCAGGTTCAACAACCGGGCGTCATAGTTTGGGCTCTTGACTTCGATATGCTAGAGATTCTGTTAAGTAACGGCAATATCTGGAAGGACCGACACCTTACCCAGGCCAAAAGGTCCAATAAACACCTGGACCAGCCCTCCCTCTGACTCCTCTGGACGACTTGGAGCCACTTGTCGTCTTCTGTGAAGGCCGACCCCAAGTCTGCCTGTAGATCGTACAGGTCGTATATCATCATATCAATATCTTCCACCTTCTCTGTCGTCATAGCATATATCCGGCCAGTCCTAGGTCGTGTCCACATGTCCGAAAATACAGCGAAATATTTCGCTTTGGAGCCCTCGTCGGGGTAACAGGATACGGTGTACCCGGGCAGGATTACGGCGTTCAAATTCTTGATGAGCTCAAACTCCCCGTCCAGCGAGGATACAACTTTGAGAATTTCCTTCTCGGCCAGCTCGACACTGGGGGTGACATGGTCAAAAATGGTGATCGAGAGTTGATCAGAAAGGTCTACTCACTAGGCCAGCTTGAATACCTTGGGAGGGCAGTTTCTTAATCCGCACCACCTCTCTAAGATGACTTGGATTTCGCCAAAGTTATCCTGGAGTTTGGTCCGAAGGTTCTGGAAGAGCGCTTCCTGTGAGCACACATCCAGTTGTCGGTAACTCATGTTCTAATTTCCTGGACAATCAAGACCAAGGGAGGATAAAGAGAAGAGAAAGGGGGGAGAGAACTGAGAGTGTCGAAGTGATGCTAATCGCGGTTAACAATACCCAAGAGGGGAATCATCTTTTGTGGGTTCATGTAGGTCCCCGTTCCTTGTTAACCGGGGATGGCTGGCATCAAACGGGACCCACAAAAACAAAGGTTGCCACGGATTGGACAGATTATCGATTGGACCTAAGGAAGAGGGTTTCAGGGAAGGGTCCTAGAGCAGAAAACAATGAGGCTGTTGTTCTCCAGAAACGTGTCATCACCACCGTCGGGTTCAAGATGCTCAACCGAGTTTTCGCGCCCAGCTGTTCAACACGTTTTTGGGCTCAGCGAGGGTTCGATAAGCCATCACCTGAATATACCAAAAGGGGAACATATGAGCCTCGAGGCGTGCCGTAATTTGTGCATGGGACCTTGGGTTTTCTCGCATTTGGTCGCCATTTTACACGCTGGTTCACAAAAAACAAGTGCTGCACGTTGTGGTTGCGACCAAAGATTGATGCTCACAGCGGGGAAGCATCAGACTTCGTTTAACCCTTTCATTTCAACGGAACCCTCTTACAAAGTGAAGTTTCTAAAACCTAGCAGTCCAAATATGTAGCCCGCGGCGAAGTTCAAACTGAGAGGAATCATAGCATGACGTGAAGTGCGGTCTGGACAGGGTAGGCCTGGGCGGGCCGATACGCGCCTACGACCCAGAACAGGCCAAGCAAGGCAGCTTCACTGGCCGACGTATGCCCGTAGTAGAGGCGCGTAAAGTGGGTGGAAACCAGTGGTGAGAGTGAAATGAATGTTTAATTCGATGGTGAGGCAGGGAATTAGAGTCAACAATCAATGAACACGTTTGCTACACCTCTTGGACGCGGCGGATTATGGAGCTGTATTTCTTCTAGAGGCCAAACAATGAATCTTCTTCCTTCAACCTTCCGTTTCCAACCCGTTATGCGCCGTTCGCTGCTGCCCTCTCCCTCTCTAGCTTGATGTAAAAGTTCTCCTGGCGTTCCACTAAAGCAAATTAGTAACGAACAATAGTGGCGGCCATTAAGATTGGAAACTAACGGGCTTTGAGGTGGTAGCCATACCTGGAACAACAATTAGTCCACAAGAGGTGAAAACAAGAGTGACTGCAAACGAACCAGTAAGCGTAGCCCAAACCTGTTCCGAGGCCAATTGAGCAGGTAACGTCGACCCAGAAACGCTTTCTGAGCATGCCAGTAATGGGAGCAATGGCCATTTCTTTAGAGGTTTTTAGTTGGTCGGTGTTGTGGTTGAGGAGACGGTGGTATGGAGGATTTCGGGCGCAAGTGGCACAAAGTGATCCAAATATGATTATGTCAGCATCTCTGAGCCATCCATGCAGCTCGCTTGCCGCCCATGCCATCGTTTGCCCATCATCGTCTCGCTCGTCGTTGCCCACGTTCTTCAGCGATACACCATCTTGAAATTTGAATAGTTGGTCAGCGTAACTCCATACACCTGGACGCCCTTTAAAACCCTTTAAAGCCACTCAAATCGACCGATAACTAATAGCGTGACCCACTTTATTAATCATGGAAGACCCCTCAGGTTCTGGAGGATGGCGATTTGCTCAATGTTTTGGAGATAAGGGTGAAGTAGAGGACATTACAGAGGGTGTGTAACCGCTCAAAGCTGCCGATCGTAATGTCTTCTGGGTGATGCTCACACCTTTATTCAATCAGCCGACATCATCTCGACCGTCGAATTTGACTCTACGGGAAACTATCTCGCGACTGGAGACAAAGGTGGTCGCGTCGTCCTATTTGAGCGCAACGAGCAGGTCAGTTTCGATCTCTACGCATTGGCGACGTTATCGTGCGGCCTGTCGAGTTTCGCGTTTGCTGATTGGATCCGTTGATTATGTCACTTACTATCTCTGGCTGGCCATACATTCATCTGACCCCACTTCGACAACATCCATGCTCATTCATCGCACAATATTCCGAACTACAGAAGAAAGGATGCGAATATAAGTTCTACACCGAGTTTCAATCGCACGAACCAGAGTTTGACTATCTCAAGTCGCTGGAAATTGAAGAGAAAATCAACAAAATTCGGTGGTGTAAACGGCAGAATTCGGCACATTTCCTTCTTTCAACCAATGGTACGACCTTTTTTGATAGGACAGAATGATTTTATGCTTATTGTTGAACATTGTAGACAAGACGATCAAACTCTGGAAAGTCTTTGAGAAATCTCTCAAAGTCGTCTCAGAATCAAACCATTTCGATGGTCAACGGCCTCTCCCACCTCCCTCATCACCCACACACCTGAGATTGCCTCGAATGGCCGTTCAAGACAATATTATTGCTGCCGTCCCAAGAAAAGTTTACGCAAATGCTCATGCCTACCACATACACTCCATATCTGTCAACTCTGATCAAGAAACCTACATCTCAGCTGACGACCTCCGAATCAACCTGTGGAACCTCAACATAAGCGATCAGAGCTTTAGTAAGTGGTTTTATTTCAGGCAGTTAATTCAATTTGCCTGATCCCCGTCCTTCTAGACATCGTTGACATCAAGCCGACCAATATGGAAGAATTGACAGAGGTCATCACAGCCACTGAATTCCACCCAACACACTGCAATCTTTTCATGTATTCGAGCTCGAAGAGCAACATCAAGTTGGCGGATATGCGCGAAGCTGCTCTATGTGACTCACACGCGAAATGTAAGTATTCTTGCTCTCTTGAATATGGTCCCTTGGTGCCAACATTGGTTCAGGCTTCGAAGAGGAAGAAGATCCTAGCACAAGATCGTTCTTCTCGGAGATCATCTCCTCGATCTCTGATGTCAAGTTCAGCCACGACGGCCGATACATCCTATCTCGAGACTATCTTTCGCTGAAGATCTGGGACGTAAACATGGAATCCAAGCCTCTCAAGACGATACCCATCCATGACCACCTTCGTGGCAAACTCTGTGACCTCTACGAGAATGATTGCATCTTTGACAAGTTCGAATGTGTATGGGGAGGTGATGACAAGTATGTTCATCTCGACGTGCGACCTGTCAGGTAACTAACCAGGTACACCAACGTAGGCATGTGCTAACGGGATCATACCACAATTTCTTCCGCATATATGATGCCGACAACTTGAGCGATGTGGTGCTGCAAGCCGACAAGTCAGCGTTCAAGCAAAAGAAGATTGGTGGACCACTTCCAGGCAAGCAGGGCATGAAGAATGGTCAGAGAGGGCTCAGGGAGGCTATGCAATTGGATACATTGGATTTCAACAAGAAGATTTTGCACGCTAGCTGGCACCCGAGAGAGAATACGATAGCGGTCAGTCAAACGATTTCTTACAAACACCTCGTCACTAACGTTCTCCACAGATTGCGGCTACAAACAATTTGTTCCTGTATAGCGCTGCATAATAGAAAGATCAATTGCAAGACAAGTTCTGCATGGCTTGTTCATTAAGCTCGTCAAGTCAAGCCTCAACCGACCCGCATCATGTTTTCGCGTCTCCTCTGTCTGATTTCCCGCCTTTTGGTCTCTGTTTCTAGGTTTTCCGGTCGCACGATGGTCTGGCTAAAATCACGGCGCATATATTTATGATCAATGAACTCTCTCCCCTTCCGCACTCGAACCACTCCATTAATCCTGATCAATCCAATCTTACTCACTGTCGTCTATTATACCACGCTCTTGTTTCAATCCCTTTCTTTCACGTCTCGTTCCCAACACAGTCGTACCCCCTTCCCACTTCCCCCGCTACTCTACATTTCCCACTCTTTTTTTCTACGAATGATTACGGACTTTGTTGAGCACATGTAGATACCTAATACCCGTCGTGAGCAAGATAAATAATCGAATCAATTCCATTTTAATATTATTTCAATGATGCTAGACACTCCACGATTGATCGAGCTACAGTCTACCCTGAAATGCGGACCAGAGCCAAATTCTGTCGTTAGACCTTAGAAAGAAGTAGTATATATGTTTATCATCTTTTTGCGAACAAGTCGAGGAATGGCGTCGAGGAGTGGCCAATGTAATAAGGGTCTCGCTCATGGATGCTTCAACAACAGAACCTCGACACTTCTCAGGGCCGGGAAATGCGTTCCCATGAGTAGGTTTTCTAGCTCATTCCAAGGCCTATTGGCCTCACGAACATCCCATTGATTGATGGTGATGGCAAGGTGTTGGAGGTGCTTGTGTGTGTCAATCAAGAGAAGCGTCTGCACTACCGCTTGCATCCCTGGACTCCCAGTCCTCCTGATCGTCCCGGCTATTCCGAGCTCGAGCGAGCGTAAATTGACAGCGTATGTCCGTACCGCGTTCATAAGCAGCTGTAGGTCTGCACAAAAAGTTGGTAAACAATACTGGGGCTTTGGACGAAAGGAGTGACCTACCGTCGTAGGGAGCATCATCAAAGCCACTTACCTCCAGATGAAGTAACGATTGGCCAGCAGCCATGATGAAGTTGGGGAAAGAAGTACTATATTTCGAGCCTTCTAGACCGAGGTAGTGAATACGCAATGTTTGCAGTGACAAAAGAGCAGGGATAAGCCAGTCCAACACTAATGAGTCAAGACACCAGCATATCCAGCCTCGTTAACTGAAACACTGGGGCGGCAACCCTGGAGGCAACGCCACTCTCCTCACGGATGGTGTGGTTCTCTATCAAGCAGTTTTCAAAGGTGATTGCTTGCAGCTTCGGGAAATGGTTCAAGAAAGTAGGGAGAGCATTATCACCACATACGGTGCTTGGGAAGGCACCAAGCAGCAGTTTCTCACTGAGGGAAATCTCCTCGAGGTATTCCAGGCGTGACAACGCAGTACAGTCAAAGCGGGGACTCTCTGGAGCGAGAAGGCGCCGCTGGATATCAAGGGAAATGGTGTATGTAGACAGTAAGCTTAGCAGCTTATGCAGCATATTGGAGCATTGGATCCGGGGCATACGAGCTTCGACTAGGCGTAGACGCTTTATGAGTGGCCCAATGTGAGACGAAGACTCCAGGATTTTCAGGACAGTCACAGCGCCAGCCTCGGTGTGAATGGATAAGGCGCGAAAGATGCCAGCCTGAGCGAGTGAAACGAGGCCTCTACAGGTTAAAGCGCATGCACGTAAAGATTGTTGGTCTTCCTTGCCAGTTAGATGGCCAAGGATGGCGTGAACCAACTCCAAAGGCAGTTCTTGAGAGGGCATTCGTTATGAACGCGCAGTAGCGCACTTTGGGCAACGTGAACCGTCAGATAGCCCGTTGCCTGAGTCGATGTTGAACGTTGAACTTCGAATTTGAGCTTGAGACGACTTGAGTGTTTGCTCACAACTTTGCTTGCGCTTGTTATTGTGGGAAAGGTTACATTCCCATATGGGATGATTCTGGAAGGCCTAACATCCTTAGTGAAAGTCATTTACCGCCTTCTGTTCATACAATGACCTGGCTAATTTACGGTGCATATATTTATGTTCGATGAAATCTCTTCTGTTTGGCTTCTGTTTCACACTCGAGGCACTTCATTGGTCCTGATCAAGATAAATAATTGCATCGATTCCAGTGTAATATTCCGCCGACAAGCACAAGCGCTCTATGCATTGAATGGAGCCAAAGTTTACCAGAAGTCTGATGAACATACGTATATCATCCTCTGCTGTACAAGGAGAGGAACAACGGCAAGATAGGCTCAGTGGGGTGTGGGCGGGGTCCTGGAGTTGTCTTCAACAAATGAACCTCGACACTTCTCAGAGCAGGAAAGCGCGTTTCAAGTAGGAGGTCCTACAGGTCTTTACATGAAATACCATATCTGAGGACGGGTTGGGGGATTCCGAGGGTGAGGAATTGGAGATGCGTGTGTGTCCCAAGCAGGAGAAGCAGCTGCACCACCATTCACAACAGGGGATGTTTGAATGTTGGTCCGGTTATCACAAGGTTGAGCGAGCGTAGATTGATAGCATGCGTTCGCACTGCACTCATTCACGCTTTCAATTCTAGGTGATAACTAGATTAACGACATGACGGGTTACAGGAAAAGTTATGACTGACTGGCGTCGGATGCATCACACAGGCGTCCTGCCTCTAGCCGTTGCAAAGATTGACCAGCTGCCATAACAAACTTGAAAAATGCGGCATTGTTTTTTGAGCTACGCCAAGACCGAATTTGCAATATTTGTAGTGATGAGAGCCGGGATATGCCAGTCCAGTACTGACAAGATAGTAAACTACCTCCAGTCTATCCAGTTGGTATACTTGGGCGGCAAACTTAGCAGCAATGCTACTTTCGCCTCCAATGGCTTGGTTCTGTGTTCAGCCATATTTGAAGTTGATTACTTGTAGCTTCGGGAAGTGGTGCAAGAAAATGGGGACAGCAAGATCAGTGCCTATACGTGTTTGTCGGACTCCCAGCTGCTCGTTGGGGAAATTTCGTCTAGGCATTCTAGCTATGACAACAAAGACAAGTCAGAGAGGGGATATTCTGAACTGGGCCAGTATTCATGAATATTGAGGGAACGGGTGCATGGAGAGACAATAGGAATACGGGTATACGCATCGCCTTGGAGTGCTGGATCTAAAGATGACCGTCAACCTCGGACATGAGTAGACGCTTAATCAATGTCTTGAAATGGGCGTAGTCACCAACATTTTCAGAGCAGTTAATGCGGAGGCCTCGGTGGAAATCACGAAGGAGCGGAAGAGATCAGCCTAGGTGTGTGGAACGCGGGTTCTACGTGTTCTGCAGCCAGATGGCTAAGAGGAACGCAAAACAGCTCCGGAGGCAGTTTCGGAAAGGACATTTACGAATACGTAGTTTTGTTGCATCGGTCAACGTTCAAACGTTCCATAGCCGATTGGAAAGGCTGCTGAGGGATAGATGAAAGGCTTCAAATTGCTGTGCAAATTTGATTGCGTTTGTTATTACAAGAAGGCTACCGTTCCCAAATATGGTAGCACGTCTTCCTCACCGTGTTCATTCGCATTGAAGGCCCTTCGCCCGTCCTTGGAGCCATGTCGGTCACCTTCGAGAACCTTATTGATGATGGAAACTATCTTGGCTCCGAGCGTGCGCGCATTGAAAACCAGGTTATCCTCGATGAGCTCGAACGGAAGAAAAAGGCCAGAAGCATGGCCGTTCCGACGGACGATAACCGTGTCAAAACCAGGCTCAGGGAGATTGGGGAGCCCATAACGTTGTTTGGTGAACGTGTGCGTAATAATTGAGCCTTGAGAGAATCCAACCCTGATCGGATTAGGGATTTCTTAGGCTGCAGACCGGCGAGACCGTCTCATATATGTTCTCTCGCAAATTAATGCCGCTCGCGGAGACGACGCGATGCAAGTGGAAGAAGAGTCGTCAGAATCAAGCGATGAGGTGTGTTCAGAGCCATATAGCTGAGTGTCAACTAATGAGCACCTATGTAGGAAGAGGAAGAGTTCTACACCCCAGGATCACTTGAGCTCCTGGAAGCAAGACGGTGGATAGCAGAATATTCATTGCCCAGGTTGGGTTCACATTATCAGTAAACGCACAAAGGTGCTTACAATATTTCTTTTGCATCTCCACCTGACAGAGCTCAAAAGAGAGTCACCCAGCAGCGGATAGATAGCAAACTGGATCTAGGACGTGTTGTTGACATTCGCAAGAGAGTATTTGAGGAAGTTAAAGTAACTCTCATAACACTATTCTCTTTTGCCCTACCAAACTGTCTTTCTACCCTTAGAAATTCGCAAATCTTGGTTCGCAGATTGGTGACGAACGTCCACTCTCTCAAGTGCGGTTTGCGCCAAATAATGAGATTCTTGCGACGGCAAGCTGGTCAGGCACAGTCAAACTTTGGAATGTACCGGCTTGCACACAAATAAGTGCTTTGAGAGGTTAGTCTTATGCCGTTTGTGCTAAGAAGTATGCTCATCATGTCCAGGTCATACTGACCGGGTCGGTGGTGTTGCATGGCATCCTCAGGCGACACTATCTCAAGGAGCGGATGTTGTCAGTCTAGTAAGCGGAGGCGGAGAAGGCGACGTTGTTCTCTGGTCAATGAATAAGTGCGTATATGTGGGAGGTTCCCGTATCAGGTTCGCTCATATTCCTTCAGAGAAACACCGCTATCAGTCCTTAAAGGACACCAGGAACGTGTCTGTCGTGTAGCTTTTCACCCCTCGGGAGACTACGTAGCGAGTGCCAGCTTTGATACCACTTGGCGCCTTTGGGACGTGAAGACATCCAAGGAATTATTGCTCCAAGAAGGTCATTCAAAAGAGGTATATACGGTCGACTTTCAGAATGACGGTGCCCTCGTTGCATCTGGGTATGTCTTCAGCCAAAATTCTTGGACAACTCTCGCTAACCTTGCAACAGAGGTCTTGACGCCATTGGTCGCGTTTGGGACTTGAGAACGGGAAGAACAGCAATGGTGCTTGACGGTCACGTCCAAGCCATCTTTGCACTTGCTTTCTCGCCCAACGGGTTCGGATGATTCTCTGGCGTTCCACTTCTGCATTATGCTCACTTTTTGTCTCTTGAACAGGTATCAAATTGCTACTGGTGCAGGAGATGACACAATCCGCATCTGGGATATGCGCTCGCTCAAAGCACTTTACACTGCACCCGCACATCTTTCCAACGTGTCGGACGTCCGATTCTTCCACGCCAACGACTTATTCTTCAATGAGAATAAACCCACCGCCAATGAAGACGTCACGATGGATGGGATGGCCGAGGACAAGTCTCACGATACACCAGAGAAAGATTCAGTTGCTTGGGAGGAATGGAAGTATCGATCAGGGTTGTTCTTTGCATCATCCGGATATGACGGCTTGGTGAAATTATGGAGTGCAGATGATTGGCAGCTGGTACGGACTCTGACCACAGATTCTGGTAAGGTCATGTCCGTCGATGTCTCCAGCGATGGAAACATGCTGGCTTCAGGAACTTACAATAGGAATTTCCAGTTGTTTACTCCAGAGGATGTATGATATCTGGTCGATTGAATTGTAGTATTGCAGATGAACAGCATAAGATGGACAATGGGAAGAAAAGCATAGTAATACACCGGTTAAATAACGACATTGGTGTCCAAAATCCACAGTGCGAACCAGAATCAGGAATTAGATTATCCCATCGCGGACCTGTACTGTATCCGTTAAAAGTAGCTCAGACCTGTCTTTAACAGGACAATACCTTTTGCATGAAGCCAGAAACCCTTCCTATGTCGACAACTTGTGTTTCACTCTCAACAGCAACGAGAAGATTTTCGAGCATCTAAACCACTCATCAGAGGTGATTCCAGAGAAACGGACCATTCTACTCACCTCCTCAACCTTGTCAATGGGGATCCCGGTGCAAAGCGACACAATCTTCTTGCACTGGAACTCCTTCTCCATACTTGCTCCTTGCAAATTCTGGAGCCTCGCCTGCATCAACTCCTCCATCCTGAGGTGCCACATTCTCAACCTCCTAAGCCTGATCAAACTAGCCAACGAATCCGACGTTGGCACCGGTGGCTCCGCGTCAACGTTGAACGAAATATCCACAGACCCTCCAATTCCCACCATCGTCGATTTTGGACCTCTATACGCAAACGAAGGCCCCGCTGAATCCTTACCATCCTGACCATTGAGATCCGTGCGACCTGTCCAGTCGAACTGATCCTCTTCATGTATGGCCTTTTCAACATTGCGTACGCGTTGGTTAACTCGGTCGAGTTCCTCGCAACGTTGTTGCCATAATGAGACTTGCTTTCTTTGTTCGGAAAGTTCGCGAGTGGCCGCACGAAGATGTGCCTGAGTGACGTCCAGAGAATCCTGCTTTACTTTGATTTCAGCTTGGAACTCGGTACTGAGGTTTTGTATCATTGCTGTCATATCTTCATTGCGGGTCAGCAATAGAATAAGGCAGAGATCAATAACGAAGTATTACCTGCAATGACATCTTGGCTCTTCTGCACAGGTGCAGGTGGTCCAGTACGAAGGTTCGCCAATATATCTTCTGCTCTTGGCCCGCCGCTGAGCTCCTGTAAATATGTCGTCAGTACCGATTTCATCAAGTACAAAAGAAATACCACCAACTTCAGTTTCAACACCAAAATCCCCAGGCCTCAACCCTAACTTATTTGGCATGATCCTATTCGCGCCAACATCCAACAACGTCCTAACCAAACTCCTATTCCCAACCCTCGCCGCGATATTCAAAGCAGTATCCCCATGCTCATCCTGCAAATCCACCAAAATCTTGAAATCACCATTTTGATGGTTCACAATCCAGAAGAATACCTGGTCGAGGTAATACCTCGCAGCAGCAGCTCGTCCACTGACGCCCGCCAGGGAGACTATATGGTGTATAACAGATTTACGAGAGGTATCCAAGGTGCGGATGGACGGATGCAGAGTCGCCACTAGATGGTCGAAATTCTGCTGGTCCGCATTATGCGTCGAAAGACAAGCCCTAATAAGGGGCGTCTCGCCGAGGTAGTTTCCTCTATGAATATCAGCACCATGGGCAAGAAGCGCCTCAACGATACGATGACGCGCTATACTCGCAGCGATGTGCAAAGCGGTGTGGCCCGAGTCGTCCAGAATCATGTCAATGTCAATCTCGTTCGGAACGGGTGGGTGATTCGGGTGTTGCGCTGGCTCTTGAGATATCTCGCGTACAAGGTCGAGGACTACGGTTGGATCATCGCGCTGGCATATAGCTGCAACCACGGCTGCTCGCCTGCCGTCCCGGAGAGGGGCAGCTGGATCAGCCGGACGCATTGTCGATGGCCTTGTAGAAAATCTCGCATGGGTAACATCGACTTGCTGCTCTGTAGCGGAAGGGTTGCCTGACAGAGAGCTCGGAGGCCGAGAGATGCCATTGGGAATCGCACCGCCCTGGGAACCTGGTCTGGGGAAGAACGGCAAAGACTGTGCCTGACTTCTACTTGGGATCTGCCTCCCAGTTCCGGAATCTTGAGGGGTCGGCTCCCTCCTGGCTCTCTTCGCGGGCGAAGGCCCATCGTCACCATTGGGTACACCAGGTGTTGCTGGGCGGGATCTATCGGTCATTTGGATGTCCGTAGCTGAATCCAACGGAAGCGGTTGCGAAGATGAAGGAAAAGGAGACGCATATGTGCTTGCGGGACGTGTTTCCACATCAGCTTCAGAGCGATTTCTCTTCAGGTTCCCCCCAGGCGGAGGCGTCTCGGACAGTGGCAGTGGTTGGCTTTGGCCATTGCCGCTAAAGGAAGGGGAAGCAAAACCGGCGCTTCGTGCTGCTGCGTGTAGCGCCGAAGTGGAGGGTGTGAAGAGTCCCTGGGCCCGTCCTTGATTCAGTAAGCGCAGGGCGGAGCCTGGCATGATTGGTGGTGGCGCCAAAGACGACGGCAGTTGTTGGGAGTGTGAATAGTTATTATTGCTTGGTCCCAGGCTTGAATATGAGGAGGATGCAGATAATGGCCTCGGTGATGCTCTTCCCCCGGTGGTGACCGGAAGAGGAGCCATCGAGTTCATAGAGGGTTGGAAATCAAACAGCGGTGACAACAGGGGGGCAACACCATACTGAGTAGCGAGTTCCCTGCCCTTCTCCAATGGTATCCTTACCAATTCAAATCAGTAAAGGAGGGGATGTATGAAGGTGAAATGTCGCGTACCAAGTTCCTTGATACTTGCCGTAGCCACCTTGAACGATTTCGTGTTTTCCCGGTAAAATCTCCTTCTCTAATATCTTCGTTCTCCGGCCCTTGTCGACACCTGCAACTTTGAGTATCTGTGTCGCGTTCACGTAGGAATCGGCGCGTCTGCGCATTACTGCAATGCCTCGAACCATACATTCGTACACCTGAACATCGCGCAGTTGTCAGACTGCACTCCAACGCGTCGCAAAAACTCGGGAAAAGTACCTGTACGGAAGAATATACGGCATTGTATATCTTTACTGGAGCCTGTGAGGTTCCAGGCGCCCTTGAAGTCGGCTGCATTTGCGTCGCGCTATGGATAATGGGAACGGAAGAACGTGAAACGCGTTGGTGGCGGAACTCGGGTTAGGGTTGTCCATTTCCATCGCCATTTTACACGGCGCGTCGTGACTCGCTAGCACGCGTCTTGGGCTCTTACAGCATTCAGCTACATTAAAAATAACTACTGCTCATTCCAAGTTCACTGGGGCACCCTTCTCGCGAACATGGAGATGACGGTAGCCCTACAACCTATTCAAGCACATCTTGTAAGGTCAGACCACTTGAGGTCCAGGCGCTGGGTTGTCTTGGGCAATGAAAGGTCTACCCATTCATTGCGTACGGTCGCCACTGTTGAACATTGAACATGTCGGCAAGACGATGAGCACCTGTTCAAATGTTCACCGCTGTCGCTTGGCGATCAGCCAGTTGTGAACAGATTCTCTGAGAGTCCAGTCAATGTCTCCGGTTTGGCCATGACAAAACCCTGGGCCATCTAGAAGTGTGGCGCCGTCGGTGATCGAGGCTTGACCTCTTGAGAACATATTACAGAAAATTTGCTTCCACGAGGAAATGACCCGAGTGTCTTCTGTACACGCGATTGAAGTGATGTTGCCGGGATCCCGTTGCGGTGGCAAGACGAGCCATGTGTAGATTTAGACTGCATCGGACCGAACAGTTACGTAGAAACTGGCTTGCGTGATAGACGTCGACATGCACTAGAAGCATGTAGCACAATCCCTGACCAGCATGCTAATCATTTTTCAAGTGAAAGACGTACAAACTAAACACTAAAGTTGAAGGTGAGAAGATTTGCTCGGCTTTGTGTTATTAAAGACGGGCAACTCCATTGGGTTGCAACGACGCCTGGGCAACCATTGTGAAGTTGATGCACGCGTTCCTCGTACTTCAAATATAATCCTCACGAGCCTGAACCCAGACAGCTTTCAGCACTTCAATATCAATCCTTGACCACGAAGCCTTTCCTTCTCAATGGTCACACAAGCAGGCCCTTCGTCGCCGTCGACCACAACGCCAACAACCATGACCAGCAATCAGCAACAGCAGCACCTCAGTCCTGATCAGACAGCCAACAGATCTCGCCCAGACGATTGTACGATCTCTGCATCTCTATCGTCGTGCAACATTATGGAGTTAACATGCTTCCTCTCAAGATGTCTATTTCCAGCGTTCTGCTGCAGAATTCTCTGCAGAAGCCGTGGCCAAGTCAACAGCCGCTAAACTAAAGCTCGAGTCTTACTATAAGGTTGCAGTCGATACTGCAATTGAGAGGAATGCTAGGTACGCATTTGTTGCCGGGCGAAGTATACAGACTATCTTACAATTTGACACAGACGCATTGAGCTCGAGACAAAGCTCGCCCAGATCCCTTCAAACGAAGCAAAGGAACGCGAGATCCGCAAATACAGCCGTCTCGAATCCCAACATTTACGCCTTAAGAGAACAAAGATTACTCTTGCAGACTTTAGAACTATAAAGGTTATTGGAAAAGGCGCGTTCGGAGAGGTGAGTTGGCCCTTGATGACACATCCTGAACACTAATGTTCGCTTCCCCATCCCATAGGTGCGATTGGTGCAAAAACTAGACACGGGCAAGGTCTATGCTATGAAGAGTCTGCAGAAAGCAGAAATGTTAAAGCGAGATCAGGTATAGTGCTTGGACCTACCACTCATTTCTCCTTGTTGATCTAGATGCGCCCCAGCTTGCACACGTCCGCGCCGAACGAGATGTCCTTGCAGAGTCAACATCGTCATGGGTCGTCCAGCTGTTCTACTCCTTCCAAGATCCTCTATACCTTTACCTCGTTATGGAGTTCCTTCCTGGAGGAGATCTCATGACAATGTTGATCAAGTACGACGTCTTCTCAGAAGACGTCACCAGATTCTACATGGCGGAGTGCATATTGGCCATAGAAGCCGTCCATAATCTCGGCTACATCCATCGGTACGCAAGCCTATATGCCGAGTACTATCGCCATGCTGAGAACATCTTGCAGAGATATAAAGCCCGACAACGTTCTTATCGACAGAAGCGGTCACCTGAAACTCTCAGACTTTGGTCTTTCCACGGGGTTGCACAAGAGCACCGATGCAGAATATTATAAACGATTGATTGCACAGGAGCCCCAAGCAGCCAACCCCGCCCGAAACAGCGTCCAAGTTAATCCCATCAACCTTACCATGAGCAGAGAACAGATTGCTACATGGAAGGCCAATCGACGGAAATTGGTACGCTCCGCGGTTCAAAACTGTAACAAAGCTGATCGGCCTTGACAGGCCTACTCCACTGTTGGTACCCCAGACTACGTGAGTTCTACCAGATCAGTGTGTATAGCATTCACTCACGTTAGACAGATTGCACCTGAAGTCTTCCTTCAGAAGGGCTATGGCAAGGAGTGTGATTGGTGGTCATTGGGCGCTATTTTCTTCGAATGCTTGGTTGGATATGCTCCCTTCTGCTCCGACAATCCAGCAGACACCTACAAGAAAATTATCGACTGGCCAAGCTACCTCTACTTCCCCGAAGAAGTGTACATTTCTCGAGAAGGCGAAGATCTCATCAGAAAGTAACAGTCATTTTCCTTTGTTTTACACTACCAGACTGACACATCCCAATAAGCATGATGACTTGGGCAGAGTCCAGATTGACTGTAAACCAGATCAAAACCCACCCTTTCTTCTACGGTGCCGACTGGAACTCGATTCGCAACATCGATCCTCCGTTCGTGCCTCATCTACAATCAGTCACAGATACCACGTACTTCCCGACCGACGACCTGGGTAATATGCCGGAACAGCTGGAGCGTGTTGAGGCCGTTAGCGCCGAGAAAGATCTGGCTTTCCTCGGGTGAGTAACCATACCCCCGCACGGGGAGTACGGTATAGACATGGAACGGCGAGGCTAATCGGTATCTTGACAGGTTTACATTCAAGCGAGGTCCCCAGTCCGGCTGAATTATTCCCGGTTTTTCGCGATCCTCGTTCTCGCAGCTTTTGTTATTCGAGTGCTTTTCCGTGTTTGCTATCTACAGATGTATCAGTATATTCCGATGAATAAATGAGGGTCGGTGGCTCAGTACCCAGTCTAGAGTTCGAAAGCCTGGCCGGATGAGCAAAAAAATCGCCCAGAGGAAATTTGGGGAGATTTGGGGTCATAAATCTTGCACGGTGCCGCGGTCCGACGGCAACCGCACTATCGGTCATCTGGACCAGGCCCTACTACGATGTATCGCCATGCAAACCACAGTAACAAACGGGCGATTAACATCTATAAGCGGTCAACCACTCTCTAACAGCTACCACCACCATGTCCTACATCTCTCTTGAATCCGGCAACCCTGCCCTGTACCACCCTAAGAAGGTGCTCGATCACCCCGATTTCAAGGTTTTGACACCCGGGGAAAAGCTAGGCCCAGATGCAAATATTGCTTGCTTCTATAACCCCAAGCATGAGGTTCACCTTGTCCAAAAGCCTAAGCCTGTGCCTGGTCCCGGCCAGGTTGTAGTCCACGTTCGTGCTACTGGTATCTGCGGGTATGTTTGATCTCGACCTTCCTCCTTCCTTCCTTCATGGCTGGGATCATTGCAGGAGTGACGTCCACTTCTGGAAGCATGGCAGGATTGGCGACTCGATGGTCGTTGAAGACGAGGTAATTTGACTTACTAGCCTGTGTAAGATCTCTCCGTTAAACGTCCCGATCAGTGTGGATCAGGCCATGAATCTGCAGGTGAAGTCGTCGAAGTCGGCGAGGGTGTTACCCAGTGGAAAGCCGGTAAGAATATTAGGTCACTTGTTCTACTATCTTTGGTCTGATTTCTGGATTTCTCGTAGGCGATCGAGTTGCCATCGAAGCTGGTGTCCCTTGCTCAGATCCTGGTTGTGATGCTTGCCGAACTGGAAGATATAATGCTTGCCCCACCGTCGTCTTCTTCTCCACCCCTCCCTTCCATGGTACGTATTTCATGGTATAAATGATATAAATTGAGGACTCATTTCGTTTCAGGAACTTTGACTAGGTGGCATCTCCACCCTGCTCAGTGGCTTCACAAATTGCCAGACAATGTCAGCTTCGAGGAGGGAGCTCTCTGCGAGCCCCTCGCTGTAGCTCTTGCTGGAATTGAGCGTGCTGAACTTCGTCTCGGTGACCCCACTCTCATCTGGTAGCTCCTCCCCTTCCTTTCATATGGCTGAAAGTCTGACTCTCTCCAGTGGTGCAGGCCCTATTGGGCTTGTATCTCTCCTATCTGCTCGTGCAGCTGGTGCCGAGCCTATCATCATCACTGATCTCTTCCAGAGCCGATTGGACTTCGCCAAGAAGCTCGTCCCTGGCGTCCGGACCGTCCTGATTGAGCGTGGACTCCCTCCTCAACAGCAGGCTGACAAGATTAAAGAGGCAGCTGGTGGCCCCCTCCGAGTTGCCTTGGAGTGCACCGGAGTTGAGAGTAGTATACACACTGCTGTATACGTGAGCTCAACCCCATCTTCGACTTTTTAATCAAATGCTGACACCCATCTAGTCGATGCAATTTGGTGGCAAGGTCTTCGTCATCGGTGTTGGAAAGAATGAGCAATCGGTCGGTATCCCTTTATGATGGATAATAGTCGTGGATTTGACATTTGGTCTAGTTCCCTTTCATGCACCTCAGCGCCAACGAGATCGATCTTCAATTCCAGTACCGTTATTGCAACCAGGTGAGTTTTATTGCAAGCACGGAAGGGCCGACCCTGATGTATTTCAACAGTATCCCAAAGCCATTCGCCTCGTCGCTGGCGGTCTGATCAACCTCAAACCCCTTGTCACCCACCGTTTCAGTCTCGAGGACGCCGTGAAGGCATTTGAGGTCGCAGCAGATCCCACACAGGGCGCTATCAAGGTCCAGATCACCGATTAAGTGGAACACAGGATGAATCTCGTAGGAAAAATACTGGGGGCAATTTGGTTATCTTATTATAATAAGTACGAAATGTACGGTGTTACACATGAAATAAACGAAGAACAAAAATGATTCTTATCCACAATGCACAAATTGAAGGTCTAACCCATTAATCATCTAATAATTTACCACCTATAGGGCTGTCCTGGTGAACCTCCATGGGGAGGTTTTCGTGGCCATCCATTATCAACGGGCCCTTTTTGGTCCTGTTGACCAGTTCCCAACCGACCCCGACCACGACCCCTGCCATTTCCTCTCCAAGTACGGCCACCACGATCCCCACGGCCCTCCCTGGGGGGACTTTGACTGTTGGGTCTATCCCAAGATTCTCGACGGTATTGTTGTACATACGGAGGAGTAGCTTGGTGGGCTGGTGGAGGTGGCGGATGTGAGCCGCCGTGGAAACCTGACGGGGGTGGATATATTTGACCATAACCCTGCATTGGCGGGGGAGGGGACCAATGGTGTGGCGGAACAGCCACAGGGGGGATGCCCACCTGAGGCGCCGGAACCTGAGAGGTTGGTATTTGTGGTATAATCGGCGGGGGTGGCACAGATGGTGGCTGAGGCGGTACATCTGGAAGGGGAAATCCGCCATTGCTTAGGGTTTGTATCATCATATTAATTTGCTCTGGAGTCAAAGAAGCAACTTCGGCTACGATGCTTGGCGGAAGGACAGCAGGCGCTGGAGGAGAAGCGCTGGGTGGGATTGGCGTTGGCGTAACGAACGAAGCCGATTGAGTCGAATCTTGAGGCGGTGTAGGGGTATGCGCTGGAATTGAAGGTATATGCGGGAAGGATGGGTTTGACATCTGCTTAGGTACTGCAGGCGGAGGTGATACTACTCTACCCTTGTTAAGGATCCAAATTCCAATCAGAAGATTGTGCTTCCGAAGCTTTGGAAGGCGAAGGTCGTCGAGAAGTTCAAGGAATTCTGGAACCGGATCGCTAGATAACAAAGGTACAATGTATAGTTCTCGTCCAGGGTGATGTTCCTTTGGACGGCTTCCCCATGGGAAGACCAGGCCGTGTCGTCTGCAAGAAATGTTGTATCAGCATCAGCAAAAGTCAATAAAACGAATGTAAATAACTAACCCTTTAGCGAGTAAGAAATCGCTGAGGACTCTAAAGTCCACATCAATGTCTTGATTTTCTGGCGAGAATGCAACAGCCAGAAGCTCTTTGACGTTGGCCAAACGAGTTTGCGTCAAGAACTTCTGCGAATTTTCGATGGGGACGCGCCCCTCAATATTGAAAAGCTCTGCAGGGAAGAGAACCTTCCAACGGCCGGAATCCTTCGGAATGTGTTTGCCTGCGACTTGACGAGCAACCACGGGGGTTTCCCGTGGTATAGTCGAGTCCAGTGGCATGCTAATCTGTTAGGTAAGTGAGTCAGCAGGTCATCTGGACAGTTTTGTGGAATCCTTACCTTGCCTGACCAAACTTGAGGCAAGGCATCAAGTGCGGCTTGTTGTGCCTCAGCAGACATGTCGGCAGGTTCTGGTTTATCGTCCAAGAACATGTCAAAGTCCTGGTCGTCCGCCGCGTTATCATTGGAATCTATCGACATGTCCTTGTCGGATTGAGGACTTGAAGTTGCCCGGCGGTCAACTGGAGGGGAGTTTGGAGGGGTAGTGGACAGAGGATGGGTTTGTGACCAGAGCGAACTTAAGTCGAAAGAGACAGCGGGCGACATCTTTGAGGGTGAGGGGGGCTCATCGTGCGATTGCGCCACAGTCGCCTCTGAGGAGCCTTCGCTCGTATCATAGGCAGGAGTAGCCTGGGACTGAACTGGGGCTTCAACATTTGACGAGGGCTCCTCATCAATGTTAATGAAGTCCGAGAGGTCAATCTCTGGCTCCGCTAATATGGGAGAAGCCATGGGCAGAAGGGGCATGGATGCATCGATGGGCGTGCTTGGGGACATAACGTGCAGAGGAAGCTGAGGGGGACCACCCCAAGTCGAAGGCGTTTGCGGGACGACGGGTGATTCAGGAGGCATAGAAATGGACTCGGTGCGTGAACGCTGGCGTGCTCTCAAACGAGCGACACGTTCTCGTTCGAGCTTCTCTTCAAGCTCGAGACGAGACCGTTCATCCTGCTGACTGGGAGTCTCATTCACGACTTCAATATCCTCCAATCCCTTGTGTGTGATTTTAGCGCGCGGAATCGTTGTCGGTACAAGGATGGAGTGTTCCAGCGATTCCTGCTCCGCCTGTTTAATCGACTGTTTCACCTCCTCGCTCGCAAGATCGGTGGAAGACATCACTGCTATTTCTTTCGGAGGTAGCAATCCCCCAACTATCCGTTGGTGTAAAACAACACGATCAGGTTTGCTCAGATTAAACTGTAGCATTCGGAAACGATCTCTGTGGGACGTGTTAGAAGAGAGCTGTGTATGAGAATGATGTTGGCTTACTTGTACTTATGTCCCGCATGGTTGTTACCAAATTTATCTGGCTCGCAATAAATATTGAACACGGCTTCTTCCAAGTCCGCAGCGAACTGCTTTGACTCTTCAACCAAAGCGGCTTGTTCGTCGTCAGACAACTCTTCCAAAGGCCTCTGAATCGAAGAACTCTCAAGTTCTGGTTCGAGATTATTTGTCTCTCGATCCCCTAAGCGTACATGGTGATGCTTAAGAAACACCTCTCGAAATACTTCCTCCAACTTGTTAAGACAGTATTTCCTCGCGGGATCATCCGTGACCGAGGCAGCAGCAGCAGCAGCCTCTGTCTTCTTTCGTTTCGGCGGAGGGGATAACGACACGCGGCCTTTACGTTTATTAGTCGTCGTAGCAGGAGGCGTGTCCCGCTTTTTGAAACGAGACCGCCTTGCGGGTTTAGAGGAGTCAGATAGGTCTGCCTCCGAATCGGAGCCTTCAGCAACAAGCATAGAGGCACGCTAGTGGAAGCTTAGCTGTGGTTGATGAGAAAGGAGACAGAGAAAGCTCACTCTGTTGGCTGCTTTGGGTCGAGCCTTGAGGTCTTCTTCGGCGACATATTCATCAGCACTTGATGGATCTTCTTCGGACTCGGATGGCACCTCGGGAGGTGGGCTATCTCGTTTCTGCTTCTTTGGGGCGTGAGCAGCTGGGACAGGAGCGGGGACTGTAGCAGGAGTTTCCTCTGTTGCAACTTCCTCCACAGCGTCGGGACCCTCATAGTAATCTAGATACCCGAAAAATAGAGTTCAGTCAGTTCCCTGATCAACGGCACGGAATGATGAAAGTGATTCGGGGAAAGAATTATCAACGTTGTAAATGGCAGTTGAGAAAACTGGATATCGCTTCGCCATATTCTCCGCCTGCATTGGCTTCAACCACTTCGCAATACACAAGAATGCCGTTTGGATTTGCTCAACAAAACGCTGGCATATTGCATAGGCATTCTTGTGGACAGAGATGCCATGAATCCGTATCGAGTCTTTGGAACAAAAGACTGGTATGGCGGGTTGCCCAATAACAAGCAGGACTTTACGTAGAGACGAAATGAATACATTAAGATAGTTCTCCACTGGCACTACGAATATGGCGGAGGATAACAACGCTAACATTCTACCTAAGGAGTAGAACTTTGAATACTCACAAACAGTACGAAGGCCAGAAGCTTGGTGACAGGCAGGGCAAATGTAAATATCTGTGATCGTGAAAAAATGGTCAGCGTTGAACACTTGTAAGGCAATCTTGCGACATACGGATATCATTGGCATCTTCTTCATTTACATCGACGCAACCGAAGTGATACCTGCATCATGCCATTAGTAAAAGAATCACATCAAAGCGACATGCTCGATAACGTATGCGCACCATAGTTTACACTCTTCACAACGGACCATGGGTGTCCCATCATCTCCCTTTTGACAAGTACAGTAGACGGGCCCAGAAGAACGCAGAGATTTCCGCTTAGCCGGCGCCGGTTTTTGATTACTCTTCGCTTTTGTCTTGACGTTTTCCTTCTCAGAATCAGCCTTGCTACCACGACTTTTGGGCTTTTGATCAGGTTTTGCTGCAGCTGCTTTTGATGGTGTAGACTTCGCCGAAGTTGCAGCGGCGGCGGCCTGCTTTGCTTTAGATCGTGTGCTCATCCTGAGAGCCTTGCTTGCCAGTCCAGTGGTCTGTATGAGTCTGAGAGCAAAATGCGCGATGACGATTCAGTCTCCGACGGATGACCGAATTCCCACGAGCAATCACACCGAGATTAAACAGGAACAAACAAAGGACTGCCTAAACCACGTTGCAACCACGCGCTCGCCACTGCGGAGGCGCATCAGATTCACTGTTTGAGTTCAGGCCTATATAACCTCTCATCCATCCATGTTCTATCTGCTGATAACCTTGTCTCTGGCGTCTATCTCATCTTTGACAACCATGCGCGCTTTGATTTCGCCGAATTCCAGACTGCTTACAGCCGTCGCCTTTGCACCATGTGTCATCTGACGTTCGAAGGGCTTCTTGCATCGAAATGATCAGAAATTCCACGCATATATCCTGGAGATATGGCATGCTCTCATGTACGCCGCTTGGCTTTCCACGTATCAGTGCCGTAACTTCTCGCTATCTTGCCCCCATTGGAGCTTTGACTACTTTGCTTCGAGACATCTCTTCCATCTTGCTCCAAGCTTTCAACCCGATACTTTGATGCGATGCCCGTCTTCACTGTCGTCGGCCAATCAATGTCACTCATGGGATATGCGATACGGCTGGCAGATTTTCGTCTGGAAAGTTTTTGCTGCTCGCTTCCGCCTTATCTTGTCATCATCTTGAGTCAGCTGGTGTTACTGATCCTTCTCGAGTGCCTCGTGACAGGCTCGTGTTGGCCAACTCTGGAATCCGGCTTGGACATCCCTGCGTTCAGCCCTTCTTTCGGACCGATGCTACGGTTCCAGTATCTCATGACTTTCTTCTCAACGTTTGTCGAGATAGCCCATTGTCAAAACGTTTGTACCAGTGCTTTAATCCTAAAGATCTGGCTGCCTGGGTTCTGGAGCTAACTTACTTGGACCGAGTTCTTGAGTAGGTACTGATTTCGAGAACATACGGAGATATACCCTCTTAAACCCCTCTCTATCGGCACCTGATTAGCGTGCTCATCTCAATCTGCCTCTTTGGATGTGGATGATGTCAGGCGCAGCTACACAATGTGATGGCTCTGGATGGGGCAACAGTACAGCTTCGTTCTTTTCAGAGAGCCATGCGATTTGGGCATCCTAACCTTTTCTGTCGAGGTTCTCGATTTGATGACGGATCCAACTGCCTCGTCAGGTATTGTGGCTGGCTAATTCAAAAGACCTGCCTCTGAATGGTATAAGCCGACCTTGGTTGTGACACACGTTTTACAACGGCCAGTAAGCTATTTCTATCGAACTGGCCCCGAGATGTGACTTGGTCGACCGAGTGGTTGAAGACAGAGCTTTGCAGGTGCGTTAGATGCCGATGTCACATATCCCCGGTCCGCCATATTTGGACGAGCATATAACCTTTTGGACACCCACCCCTGTAGCCTGTCAGTACGGTTGTTCGATATGGCGGAACATGCCCCAGGACTATGTATTGAAGTGCGTCATACAAAGGTCTTTCCTGGTTGTTATGTGGGGCGGGTTCGTTAAAAATTTGCATTGTGAGCTGATAAGGGGATGCGGATTCAAAGGATTTTCAGTGTCGCTGAAGGTTAGGAGTTGGAAATGGTGGAAAGGATGTGCAAAGGATGTGTAGTTTGTCAGTTTTGAATGTAATCAGGGGTCAATGTTAGCAATGTATGAAGCTTTTGGAAATCGAGAAGCTCGGCATTGACAGATCTGGGCTTTTGAATATCCGACATATACCCATTGCGGAAATCACTGGAAACGGTTACCAGAACAAGAGTGACTCTGCATAAGGACTTGCTCATCCGTTCCGAGCCTTGTCCCGGCCACCACCCTCCACACCAGTCACATTTCTACGTCAGACGGGACCGTGTTCCCCTCGCCTTTCGACGACGACGACGACGCTATAGCCGTGTGTCGACGACATTGACGACCAGTTTCAGTCGCTGGCGGTTTATGACACACTGATCAAGCCACGAACCCAAGGCAAGGCATTAGACCCGGTCAGCGGACGGTTCATTTCATCTTTGTGCGATCGTGCAAATAGCAGCGCAATTCGGGTCTAGCAACATTCTAAAGCGAATCGGATTATCTATTAAAGATAGTAAGTCATTACAATCTTTGTTGCTACTGGAATGTTTCCACAGAAGTCCTCGAGGTGGTCTCCAGCCACCATCTATCATCTTTGCCGCGAGGCGGCTTTCACACCTTCTCCATGATCACCGCTAACGCATGTTTTTTCTGTAGACATTGCCCACCGCATCTTTATACCCCACGACTTCACGTTACCAGTTCAATATACCACTTTAAACGTTACCAACAGCCCCAGTGCTGGCTATAGGCAATAGATCTATATGACAGCAGCTGTGCTCCTCACCCATAAAGGTATCTCCAACCCATTTCGCATTAGCACCAGAGAGCACCCCGGCACGAATGCAGCATCCTCATCCTCGGCCATGTCGACACCGCAGACTGGCATGATCAACGGGGCACTGTCAGTTGCCGAGTCGTCCACAGGCGCCTTTGGTCGTATGCGCACCAGCATAGGGCAGAGTTTGTGGAACGCGACCAGATCCAAGAAGACGCCATCTCCTGACACGGATGAGTTTGCCACTATTACGGCGCGGCCTCCAAAGGGCAAAGGCAAGGAGAAGGAAGTCCCGGTCCCGGTTCCAAGGCCGAAGGAAAGCTCTAAATCGAATATGCTATTGTCGAAAGTTACTTTCGGGAGAGCAGGTCGCGAATCCTTAACCCCTTCCCCGAATCCTCCAGTACGAGCGAAACAGGACGCATCCGATGTAGTACGGCAAGCCGGTTTTACGAGCTTTGTAACGCCGTCTCTTCGAGGTGGCTCCATGTCGTCCCCTTCCCTGCCCTTATCTTCACAAGCCACACCCTCTCCTAAATCACGTCCGCCCATACCTGCTTCATCATCAACCGCTGACGTGCAGAGGTCTCCAAGTCGTGACCGACAAAGCCGATCAGGCATGCAGCCCTCTCATAGAGAGATCAGCACACCTGTTCAACTTGGCACACGGCGAGATGCGCAACAGAGCAAACCTTCCTCTTCATCTAAACCCCCAAGTCGTCATAGGTCAACACAGTCTGTTCCTCTCGTAACCTCCCATCAGCTGCCAGCTTACCCAGTTGGAAGAGCGGAAGCTAGTGCACGACCTCCTGAGCGCTCTCACTCACGCAGAAAAGATGCGGAACTACCGAGCCCTCCTTCCAGCCCCAGCCCAACACCACCCTCTCCCACCACTTCTAGCCAGTTCTACTCTTCATCGCGCCGGGTGGCAGCTAGTTCGGGGCATTTGCCGTTGAATACCAGTCCACTAGCGCCTCGAACGACAAGTCCTGGCAGGACTCGCTCCACCAGGGTCATCACACCGTCAAATAGGGACCTCCCTCCCACCCCCTCCAGTCCTACGCGCAATGCGAGGCGGCCATCCATGGATACTCCTAACCGCTCTCAGCTGGACAAGGCAAGAAGACCTTCGGTGGATGCTCCTCGACGACCTTCTGTGGAATCCACCAGACGACCCTCCATTGATTCTCCTCGACGTGTTTCTGGAGAGGCATATAACCGAATTGAATCGCCAACACCACGACCAAGACCACTTTCACCTAACCAACGAAGCTATGCTCAGAATCGACACGTCAATATGTCAACCACCTCACTGACTGGACCTCCTAACCCCGAATACCGTGAGCTGATACGGACGGCAACATCGATGCTTTGCAAGGAATTAGTGAAGAAGCCGATGCATTTGAGCAAGAATGAGTCTGGCGCTAGAGTTTGGGAAGAAGTTGAGGAAAGGTTGAATGCGTTGAGGAGAGCCGAGAGAGTGTGGGCTAAGAGCTCTGTTAGTCCCAGTTCACCCACTTCCAGCGGTTTCACCAGCGCCGAGGAGAGGGAAAGACGACTTTTCTGTGAGACACTGAGGGACGGTTTTGTTCTTTGCCAGTGAGTGATCCAAAGCCTAGCATATAATCATGTTGCTCACATCTTTCGTTCATTAGTTTATTGAACAAAATGCGATCTGGATACGTCGTTAAGCCCGATCCACGCGAAGAGAAAGTCGTCCGCCTTGCAAACGTCAATAAATTCTTGGCAGCGTGCTCCTCCCATGGCCTACTGGAACACGAGCTCTTTCAGCTTGAAGACCTCATTGAAGGAACTGGAGAATCCCTTGCCCGTGTAGCGAGGACAGTGATTGCCCTCATCAAACACGTTGAGACCCCGATGTACGAGAAGTCGAGGTTCCTCTCTGGTGGGGAGGGCAAACGGCCAGCGCCTATCGCGATTCCTCCTCGTCACAACAGGATGGACTCTCCACCTAGAGGTTCTTCCTCCTCTTCACCGGCTCTCGTGCCACGGGTGTCGCTGTCTACATCCCCTGGTAGGAGGCGTTATTCGCCTCCTAGTGGGCTCCCACCTGTCCAGTCGCACGATTCCGATGTCTTCTTGGAGGATAGCGGTGATGAGACCGAAGGACCATCCATGACGGAGCGTCCTCCCATCATTCTTTCTCCTCCTCCTCGTTCCCCTCTGAGAGCTCGACCATCTGCGAGACGAAACAGTGACAACAAATACCAACTAAGCTCTTCGCCCTCACCCCTATCCTCATCCTTCCCAAACTCATCTTCACTTCACGAATCCTATGCTATGCGCCAATCCGTTGCCTCGTCTGCGTTGACCGAGTCCACCGCCGTGACGGATGTCTCGAGCATCCTCGATTTTGGGAGATCGCGCACGTATAGCAACGGACACAGTAAGTTCGGCACTATTCGCACAATGACGACGGATGTAACCTCCGAAGCTCCTTCAATGAGTCGAACTGAAGGGAATGCGATCGCCGACGAACTCGCTCGCAAATGGCTGCCCGAAACTCCTACGAAAACTCATCGAGAGATCAAGCTTAGCGATGCCGCCGAGGTGATGAGGGTGGTAGAAGAGGGAGATGAAAGTGTGGCTAGCTCACGCAGCGGGGGTAAAAATAGGGAGAGAGGAGGTGCTGCGGACCGGGACCAACTTACGCCCTCAAGACCAGAAAAGACTAATGCTATCCATCTCCGGAAGGGCAAATGGCCAGACGATTTCATGGATGTCTTCCGAGGACCAAGCCCAGTTCGCACTATGGACCCCGATCTATCGGCGTTTTTGGAAGATCAGACAAGCAGCTCCGCTGTTTCAAGCTCTTCAGCTATCTCGGCGTCCCCTACCTCAAGACCGTCTCCCAGGAAACTCGCCATTGTTGAAGGAACGCAGAGAAACGACGGCCAAGAACCGCTGCCTAGAAGACCTACCCACCGAGCTCGGCAGACTGCGGATGCTCCGATCTTGGTGCCCAGGGAAAACTTACAGCGACGGGAGAGCAGTCCTGATACCTCTCTAGTTTCCAGCAGAGTTCTCCTACGACGCCATAGTACGAAACCTTCCACAAGCCCAAGGAGGCCACTTGTTCTTCAACCCACACTCGATGGCACACACGAAGCTTCCGGATCGACCCCTGTTCCTTTCCCTCGGACAACATCAGGGGAATACAACAACTTTGAAACAGGTCATATTGAGCGGCCAAGGCTTCATCGCGGCCGGTTCCAGAGCGATATCGATTCCTCAAGTGCACGAAGGCGAACCCGGCCCACGTCTATCGATGGTCTCAGGCCAGATCGACGGTCCAGAATTGAGAGTATGGGTGCTCTCGGGTCCAACTCAAAGAATGCCAGTGCTAGTGATCTTTTGGGCTCTCCCAGGGATTCCGTAGAAGGAAGTGCTGTGCGAAAGACACTTGTCGTAAGGGAGGACGGAAAGGCACCCGTTCATTTCGTATGTTGCTATCCCTCTTTTGTCTTGATACTCACTCACGATAACCCCTAGCAACTCGGAAATTGCATTGGGCGAGGGCAGTTCGGAACCGTGTACCGGGCACTCAATCTCAACACTGGTCAAACGGTCGCTGTCAAACGCATCCGGCTGGAGGGTTTGAAGGAAGATGAAGTCACTCAGTTGATGAGAGAAGTCGATCTCGTGAAGAGTTTATCTCATCCAAGCATCGTTAAGTACGAAGGAATGGAGAGAGACCAAGATACTCTTAGTATTGTCCTTGAGTGAGCCAAGCACTCTCAATTAGTTCATCTTGCTAACGTCCTGTCTGTTTAGGTACGCCGAGAACGGATCCCTTGGCCAGACCTTGAAGGCATTTGGGAAGCTCAATGAACGGCTTGTAGCGAACTACGTCGTCAAGATTCTCGAAGGTCTTCACTACCTGCATGAGAACGATGTCGTGCATTGTGACCTGAAAGCTGCCAACATCCTGACTACCAAAACCGGAAACGTCAAACTCTCGGACTTCGGAGTGTCATTGAACCTTCGCGCCATGGAACGTGATCAGAAGGATGTTGCTGGGACCCCTAACTGGATGGCTCCTGAGGTCATCGAGCTGAAGGGTGCTTCTACGAAATCCGATATCTGGTCTTTGGGCTGTACCGTCGTGGAACTCTTGACTGGTAGACCTCCATATGCTGAAATCACCAATAGCATGTCTGGTGAGTCACTGCAAAGACAATCTCTTTGGATCTTTGCTAATAACCGGCAGTGATGTTCCGTATCGTCGAGGACCCTACGCCCCCGCTTCCTGACGACTGCTCGCCTTTCCTGGAGGACTTTCTTCGCCAATGCTTCCATAAGGACCCTACGAGGAGGCCAAGCGCTGAACTGCTCTTCGAACATGCCTGGCTCAAGAAGAATTGGGGGCTCCATCCGGTAGGTGGAGCTTAAGAGTTTGTCTGCTATTTTGACTTATGAATTTGACCTAGGAACTGCGACCCCAGGATAGTATTCCTTTCCTGCGTCGCGTGAGCGCTGACTTGCATAAACAACGGTCCGATGTCATGAGGCTACTTTTGCAAGGCGAAACTCCAGATTCACCCTCTCATCTCTCCCCTCAAACCCCAACAGTCCCATCTCCTCTTGGAAGGCGTACTTCCGAAAGCGTGCTGGGCGGTGACAATGACGTTTCGGTCAGAGAACATTCTTTCGTGAAGACAACTTTCAGCAAACGTAGGTTCTTTGATCCACCTATCCATCGTCTTGAAGCTTATGCTCTCCTAGCAATGATATGTAGGGTTTGCCTCCTGAACGTCAAGAAGAATGCCGTCCTCTGTGCTCAATGTAGCCTCATCGCCCATTCCAAATGCGCCGCGGATGCCCCTCCTACATGCGATCTCCGTGCTCAGCTTCTCCTAATTGCCAAGTTTGCCGAAGCAGGCAGCCCGACTAGCATGTACTCCAATCCCGCAGATGGCCTACCTAGGACCCCTGTTGCACCAGCATCAGACGTTCCGTACATATCTCATTCCCCACGAACGAGCATTGACGGTGCAACATCCCCATTACCTCCTCTCCCGGCTCATGCAGTCTCTCCCCCCACCGCCTACAAGTTCATGGGTGCATTCAAACGATCTCGATCGAATTTGACTACAGATACGATGACCAAGGAGAAGGCGGAGTCCGCCACCCGCACGAGGTCTTCAGCCTCAAAGTTGGGACGCCACGAGCGGCCACGGTCCACCGCGAGTAACACGACTGACCCCAATAGCATTCGAAGCGCCAATACTGGCGGGGGAAGCTCGTCTGGTCGCTACGACAGAACCAACTCATCCGGCAAATCCGCCATCTCTCCTTTGGCGGAGCCAACACCAACATCTTCTAAGATCACCACGCAATCTACAGCTGATACAGTTGACACTACAGACTATGGAGAAATCAGCTACACCGACGCTATACCCGGATCCTTGACGATGGATACACCCCGCCATCGGAAGAAAGATTCCAACTGTGCCATCCAATAAAACAAACGTTCCTTTGTTGATATCTGATACCCTTTTGTGATTGACATTGGGACTTTTGAGCGCTATCTTATCCACTTCAACTATTTGTGTTTTGTTGCATTACTTCTCACATGTACCGTTTTCTTCCATGCATTGTTCATTCTTGCATCCTTGTCCCCCTCACTGTAAACAATTGTATGTACAATTCCAATGTAATTAGTTTCTTGCCATCGATTTCTCATCGATTTTCCCATGTATAATTTTGCGGCTTCAGATCGCTTGAATGCCTCAAGCATCCCTGTAAAATATTTCGAGCCGAACAGGCGCTCATCACCGTAATCGTCCCATCGTATCGTGAGAAATCTTTGGACAGACAGCTTGCATGAAATCAGCCATGATGCATCACAACACACAGGAGGATGGACTATCTCGATATCTGTCAGACTCGAGTTCTTATTCAGCCTTAAGGCTTTGGATTGGACCTGACCGCTCTCGGCGTGCTCATCCCTTGCGATAAATGCGACGTTTGGGGGTCTGTCTATTCTGGCTTTTGACATCATCTGCAAATCCGGCCCTTTGTACCTGTCCGTTGACCATACGACTCTTGAAGGTATTACCGGTGCAAATTCATATGTCCGTCATGCAGAAAGTGACCAAGTGGAGCTCATTCTCGAAACTTGCTGGCGTGTGACTTGAACCGAGGAATGCTTGCAGAAGTCGGTGGTAAGGATCAAAGCGTCGACATCATGGAAGGGGCATTGTTAGCACACCTCCAAAATTAGCCCGAAGCTTTCTTCGTGAGTGAAACGTGTTGGGTGAAGGCCCTTGGGCGGGCTCAACATGCCGCTTACACTGTCCTCGATGTAATTATCAGCCCTAAACTGCCCTAGATTGATCTCCCGCGTTGTCGCCCTCTGGGACTTTTCTGACAGGCCTTTTTTATACCCAACATTTAATCAATTTTTCTTTCCCTCCCGACGTTCGTTCTTCCGTCCGAGATGCTTGTGCAACTTCCCGTCCTCCTAGTCACGCTTCTCGCTGCGATCGTCCCTTCTTCTTGTGGGACTACCAGGGAAACCAATGCTCAACGTTTGGCTCGTGGCCTCCCGCCACTTCCTCCTAAATTTGCGCGTAGTCTTCCCGGATTGCTAGCAAGAGAGCCTACTCCGGTACAAGGTATGTTCTCACTGCTATCGAATGCAAGAAGACAGAGTTGAGAAGGAGTTTAGTTGCGAAACGTGGGCAGGCCTCTGCGCTGCCTCCCATTTCGTGAGTCTGCGAACCAGTCGCAAAGATCTCCTGCTCACTTTTGTTCAACACTAGCTTCGATGGTTGCCTTCAGGTTCGCGACAGGAGGAACAATGTCCTTGGCTCGGTTCAAAACACCAATACCTCTACTACAATGTGAGTAACCACCAACATGCGTTTTGTGCGTGTCCTGAATGAGTTGATTCTTAGTGGTGGAATCAATAAATCCGGTAACGCCGATTACGATCTCAAGGTCAGGTTCACAGCGCCAAGGTCTGGAACAGGTCCCTTCGATGTCATTGTCACCGTAGGTTGCATTCACCCTCCGTTCCGGACGCAAATTCTGAGAACAGAACACAACAGAATCCGACCTTCCCGGCGCCATTCTACGTTGGTGCCTCGCGGCCTGGAGGAGGTGATAAGACTCGGCTCGATGGCACGGAGTGAGTTCGCCATTGTGATCGCTTATGCCGACATTGACTGATCCGGCCTTATTGTAGTACTCTAGCATTCACGAACGTGCAGCAAAGTATGTTACACGCCACTCTAGGCCTAGATCGTTTATTCATTGTCTACTTTCTCTAGCCCCCGCTCGGTCCATACCTGTAGGTTCCACCTACGATGCCAGCAATCTCGTCGAATCCGCCATCTGGTCGGTTGACCCCCGAACTAAGCAACTCACCGGTAAGTATTCTTTACCTGCAAAGTATCCCGATACCGATCACCACCTCGCTAGCTCAATACATCAATTTCGACCAAAGCTCAGTGCAGCCCGACCTGGTGTACGACTCGGAGCAAAACTCCCTCTTCTTCGTTGGGGACGTTAACGCTTACAATAGGGATAACAACGCCGCTCGCGTCACTCTCGTGGTATGTGTAATATCCTTCTACAAACATGAGGCGGGTACTCATAATCACCCCAGAAATTGTATGTCGCCTAAGGACCTCGGGCCTTCACACCGTCTACTACACGCGCATGATCTTTTACTCTACGGACGACCCTATCATTTCTCCTGTCTACCCCCTTATTTACCTACCGTTTACTACCTTTCAGGACACTTACGCGCTGAGTGATTATTACTGAAGACTTTATGACTCCGCTTTTGGGACAATGTTTAACATTGGATCGACTTTTTCCACGAACTTGGTATATTTGGTATAGATAATACAAAGACACTTGTTTCTACAAAAAAGTGACCTATGAATAGACGTTTTACGACCTTATAGTGGCCATGATTGGGAACGGACGCTCTGAATCCAGGAAGCTGCGGCATCAGGGAACTGTCAGGGTGATGTGAGTACTTTCCTTCATCTAAGAGCGGGTCGAGGCTTACCTGCCAGACCATTGCTCCTCCGTCTATTGAGAGTCTCGTCAGCGTCATGAATCTTGGCTTGTCAAGTGGAGACCTACTCCATCCCTTCGCTTTTGCCTGACTGAGGCATTGGGCCAGCAAACCAGTATCCATGTAACCGTTATTGGCACTACCTGAGGTGGCCGGCTTTCCAATGACGAGTTTGGAGAGAGGAACACCGCTATTGGCGATTTCGAACAGGGAAGATTGCGGCCAGGTGGCTGAGGAGGTTGTCAGGAGGCCGTCGCATGTTGTATATTCGCTGGTTCCCTCTATATCACGTATGATGCATCAACGCGTGGTGGTCGTTGCAGGTACCGATAAGACTTACGGTTATAGAACTAGAGATATTCAGGTCAACTGTGGTCAGAGTATATAGCCTGTAATTCATTTGAATGACCCTACCTGAACGTTGTACCAGTCAATGAGGTCTCCAGCGCCCTGGTGAACTGTCAGGTACCCGTTGCCGTCGAATTTCGGGGAGAACCTTCGGAAACGGTCAAGAGGTTTGTCTTATATATTGAGTCAGGCTGCTTACCAGGGTGCGACGGCTGCAAGAGTTTATCAGTGCCTGCTCAGAATCTGATGGATGAATTATACTCACGAGCATGTGTGATGATATAGGCAGGGGAGGGGAGTTGGGTGCGGAGCTGTTTAGTGAAAGAGACCAACCAAGCCTATGAGTTTCGGAATCAGGTTTCGGAAAGGGAGGGGATAATAAGATGAACTGACAGCAGCCTTTCCGTCTCCGGCGTTGACAGCGTTAAAGTCCTGTATTGGTTCCGTTAAGCTTCTACTGATGAAAGGATGCTCGGGGACAGACCTCGTAATCAACATCGATACCATCCAATCCATATTGCTTCACCCAGGCGGCCATGGTGTTCGCAGTAGCGACAGGATCAGCCCCAGCCGAGGTTGGTGCGTCCGTCGCGCCGAAAGCGGAGACAATGAGCTTGATTCCGGCTTCATTGTATTGCGCCCGGATGGTTGAACGATCAGACTCGCTGAGTTGAGTCCATTCGATGGCCTGAACAGAGTCGGGTTAGATGGCTTGGACGTTAACCAGCAAATAGGCATACCTTGTCAGCCGGGCCGGAGGTCAACAAGAACGAGAGGGCACTGTGATGAGGTTTAGGCTAGAAAAGGACCAAAAACATCACTCCACGTACAAGACATTGTAGCCCTGTTACAGCACTCAGTGAGTTTGAGGACTATGTCGTCGTGGGATGGGAAACTCACATTAACCTGAGCAAGCGGTGGTGGTCCAGTCAGACCAGATACCCATTTGTCACTGTAGACGACCCAGTGAGGGGCAACGGCATTCTGCGCTCGGTGGGGGGAAACACCCTTGGAAGTGGAGTTCTTGGGCTTTGCGACAGGGGACGCCTGAACGCCCTGGAGAGCAAGAGCGAGGAGAGAGAAGGCTGAGAGAGCTGAGAAGAGGACCATTGCCGATTTGAAGACCGCTACTTGGGCTATAGGCTGGGGACCAGACGCATTTTCTGCGAGCTTTTATAGTTGGTACGTCTACTTACAAGATCGTGCAGACTGATGACCGTGTTGTAAAAAAAGGTAATAAGCTTCATGCGGACAAAGGAATGCCATAGCATGCCGAAGATGAGCCCATGCACAGGGGTTGGACCAAGAACGGAAATCCCATGCAGCGACGCAGAAAGCGGCATGCCGCCCATGAATTGATAATCGCGTACGGAATTGTGCAATATGCATCCAGGTGGGTGTTTTGGCATCGTTGGTCGGGCGACATACCTGAGTGCAGCCTTCTCAGCCAGCTACGTCAGGTTGTTGCGATGAAACAAGAGATGTCCGTAGCCAATTATGGAAGCTAAACGCATGCCATATCCTCGTCGGTAGATCCTTTTCAGTCACTTCGGCGGGCGGCCCTCATGCTACCACATGGATCTGGCATGATGCTACATGCTGGATGAACCTCGGGCTGACTTAACTTCGGCGGCCCATGAAACTGGCTCAGTAAACTTTGAAAATCGAAGGCATAGGACATTGCCTGGTTGCGGGGCGTTACACGAGCAAAGCTGAGGTCCAGCAAGGACAAAACAAGGGGTTTTCAAGCAAAGAGGCACTCGCAGGACACAGAGGACCAGGTAAGACATCCATATTGTTGCCCAGTCTCGTGAGATGGCCGACCTTCTCTCGAGCTCCACAATCGCAAGTGCAGCAATACTCCTCTTTGTCGAAACTGCTGTTAGTGTTGGTTGCCATATTGAACGCTGAGTCCGGTGACCGAGCCGAGGTTTCCAGCACGGATCCGGCGAACTCGGAGATAACACAATAGCTGCTCTAGGTGATCATCTGCATTTAGACCTCTGTCCATATGTGTTCAATGCTGGTGAGTGTTTGCGTGGTAGAAGGGGAGCACTCGTGATATATCAGTCCCCACAGAAAGGAGGATTCCATTCGAATTCTTAAGTGTTACAACAATTTCTGGTATTCTAATTGTGTGAGTGTCGAGCCTCCAGTGACATACCAATTCCCATAAAGTTTATCTTGAATAAAAATACATTGATCTTTTCATCCCGAAGAAAACAAAAACCATGATGAAGACCATTCGTTTCTGTTGGCGCCTTATACGGGCCAAGATTGCGAGCGGACGGTGGTGATCCAAGAAGAAGAAGCGCGGGGATACTGTTTGATTGTCCGAATCAGATATGCATTTCTCCGCCATAATGACCTTGGATTACTCACCTCCCAGACCATGACACCACCATTCCAGCCCTGGTTTTTAGCCTGAGAGACACAAGAAGCCAAGGTAGAGGTCGACATGAATCCGTTGCTAGCGTCGCTAGCGGTGGCCGGCTTGCCGATGACGATCTTGGAGAGAGGGACACCGCTCTTGCCGATTTGGAGGACAGCAGTGTTGGGCCAGGCGTTAGTAGAAGTCGTGATGAGGTTTTGGCAGGTGGTGTATTCGTTGGCACCCTCTAAGGAGGGAATAAATATCAGGAAAAGCTGAGTAACGAGAGTTCCTTACGGTTGTAGAATTGAATATTGTACCAGTCGATGAGGCTTCCAACTTGGTTATGGACGTTGAGGTAACCTCCTCCGGGCCACCTCCCGCCGGGCTGGAACCTAAGAAACAGTCGGAGTAAGTTCCAGCTCAATACCATCAAGACATAGTCTTACCAGGGAGCGACGGGAGCATGAGAGATGATGTATTGACCAGCGGGCAGTTGATTGCGAAGGGCCTTTGTGAAGCTGATGAGCCAGGCTTCTGCCCTGCCACCATCGAAGGCACCGAAGTCCTGTGTACAAGTGTGTTTGTCAGATGGACTGTGTATACATGCAAGGAAGATTTCGCACCTCGTAGTCGACGTCGATACCGTCCAAGTTGTACTGCTTCACCCAAGCTGCGAACTTGTTGGCAGTAGCAACGGGGTCAGCACCAGTAGAGGTGGGGATATCGGTGGACCCGAATGCAGAAACAATGATCTTGATACCCGCAGCAGCGTACTGGGACTTGATGGTATTGCGCTGGTCAGCCGACAAGGAAGTCCATTCTTGGGCCTAAATTTAGAGTCAACATCGAGGATGTAGAACTCGTTGTGCAATCTAACCTTATCCCAGGCACCAGCGAGGAGAAGGAAAGACAAGGTGCTGAGCCGCTAAGATTAGTACAAATTCCAAAGAACCAGGAACGGCGCCTTACTAGACATTGAATCCCTATCGAAAGCACGTCAGACACTAATTTTAACATCAAGGGGCACATGGAACATACCTTGAGGTTTGCTACCGGCGGGGGGCCACTCTGACCATCCCACGCGTCGCCATAAACAACGAAGTGTGGAGCAGCAGGCGTGGCACGGGCAAGAATACCTCGCGCTTGCTCACTGAGGCCATCAAGGTGAGTCGCATTGGTGGCTGGAGCGGCAAACGTTCCAGTGGAGCAAATCACTGCCGAAGCAACGAAAGAAGCCAACCAGGAAAAGACGAGCATTGTGATGAAATGTGAATCGCCGAAAACACCTGAGATGAAGAGCAGAGAAGTTGGAGGACTTCGCAAGTAGAGAACTGGAGCTCTGACTGACTGGATAGCGGCTCGTTGGCCTGCTTTTAAACCTCTAGAGATCGTCTCTGCCATATGGCTGCGATTGCGTTAGTTTGACCAGGTGACGAAGAGCAGGCACCGTCAGGACCAGGCCAGCATCGAACAGAAGAGTGACAATGAGGTCGTTTGAAGATAATCAACATACGGCCAAGTCAGCGCTTGTAGGTGAACACTCATTCTGTGCGGTACTGGGCATGTCGGGCGTGGACGATGACCAGATTCGGGGTAAGACAAACGCGGTACACTGAGCTCGTCATCTGCCATTCTTCCCAGCTGAATAGATAAGTGGGTTGCATGTGGGAGGAGAGCGTTTGCATTCCTTTGCAAACATGTGGAGGTTTGTCAGATGCGCTGTACAGCCCATGCATACTGAAGCACCTTGGACAGCCCGAGAGGCAAGGCCGAGAAAACTTCAGCACAGTTCGCAAGCCGAAGTGATGCCTTGAGAGGTCCCAGATAACAAAGAAGAGGTTATCTTGCGATAACACGTCCGTTTCTCCGAGAGAAACAAGCCGTATGGTGGCCCCTAAGTCGGCCGTGAGGTCCAAACAAGCCTAGCAGCATCAATGAAGAAGGCAGAAATAGTGTGGTCCCTAGGATGATCTTCGAGTCATGAGGATCTAAGCGTATGTTTCGGTCCTATTTCGTTGAATATGGCGTCGGCTAGAGTTGGCAGTCTTGAGAGCAGTAGGCGGCCAGTGGCACGAGGAAAGACGATCACGCATGTCGTCGTATGTTCAGAACGCAGTACCGACACAAACCTGGGTTGATGAGTGTTTCGTAGCACGAGGAGTCACCAATTCTGCTGACCTGTTTGTCCTTGTGCGTGGAAATTGCAACTGTATCAAAGTAAAGCCCGGCCCGGGCAAAGGAAGGAACTGCTTTCAAGACCATTTGAACCCATGAAGTTTTCTGCTTCGGTCCGAATTGTCCGAAAATGAATTGGGTGATTGGATAAGAAAGCGTCGCGATAATCTTCAAAGGAACCTCTCGCCAAATCCGAAGAGACACACGTTTTTGCCGTCAGGTTGCCTACCTGACGAGATGATGGGTTTGTGGGATACGACGCATCAAGATGATGCTCTTTGTACTAGAATATCAAGTGTTTGTCTTCGAACTCGCTTGTGATTTAAGGCTCTCCCAGTTGAAAAGAGCCATCGATGATGCCCAAGGCTCCAACCTCCAAAGACGGAATTTTGCTTCCGTTACTCAGGGATCGTTGCCACCAGTGCCGCTTGACTCCTGAGAAGATCATCAATTGACGAATGAAGCAACCGAGTCGGAAGTACGTTAACACGCTGAGGGTCACTGACGAGCTGGGTAGCAAGTATTGGTAGCTTTTTTGCCGTTCCAGCTGAGTCAATTGGCCTGGAGTCTCGGCAAGGCTAACATTATGTTGTTTCGATGCATACCTTTCGATCGATCTTCACGTTCTTTGGGAAGGAGGATCGACTAAGGTTCGATTGGCTTCACACCGCCACATCAGTGGATGATTCGGCCGACAGCACGTGACTTTGACTCCAATGAAATCAGAAGGGATGCAGGAATGGCACTTGGCTGAGATGGCATGAGGTTCGGTAAGAGCCTGAGCCAGGGGAAGACCCTTTACTTCTTTGCCTTGTTCGACCATGTCCTCCAGCGAATCGTTACAAAGTTGGGAGAAAGAGCCAGCTCGATATTGGCACAACGACTGCCCGAGCTACGTTTCAACGAGGTGTGTAACTTGAAGCAACAACAGCAAGCCCTGAATGTCCAGTTCGAACTTCTTCTAACTTTTGTACTCGTTTCAAGGAAATTGGAGGCTGCTTTGAGCAAAGCGTCGAAGAAGGCAATGGAATATGACTATCAAATGCGGGGTCTGGAGGTGTGGATGTTGCTGTACTGCGTAGAACTCAGCTGAGCGCACTTGCAGGCTAAGCTGTCGGAAAGCTTGAGTAACTTCCGAGCAATCGACGGTCTCATCCAGGAATCGCACACAGGCATACAAGTACGTACTCGACATCCTACCCAGTCACAGCCATACTCAACCCCTTCCAGCAAACCACAGCTCGAGCTCAGAGAGCTCTGCGGACACAGGTCCCGCACATTGACGGAGAGCTGGAAGAATCCGCACAATTACTGGACAACCTTGCAGACAACCTTCCAACAATCCAATCCCAAGTGGCCGACATAAACACAGTATATGACTCCGGTCGACAGAAGGTATGTGCCTCAATCCACCCCTCTTTCCATCGATGTGCCTAACGTTTACATGGTTGTCCAGGCACAAGACCTCGTCTCGGATCTTCGCTGGCTCAACACTGAATTCTACGAGCGATGGCGATGTATAATCTTTACGTGGACTAGCCCAGTGTCCTGGAGATGGAAAGCTTCTATGAGGTTCATGTTTGTGATATCTTTCATAATTTGCTCATACCTCTTCTGGCTGCTCCTGGCTGGTGCGTACAGGGCACATCGCCATCGGCTTGTATGGGGAGAGCGACTGATGTCTTGAGGCTCTCGAATTTATTCGTGGAACATATTGTATACCCATTCGTTAAATATGTCACATATCACACTCGTTCAAACTTCCAATTACTGTTGTACTAGATTTCATCTGCTTCGACATGGCCAATGACAATACAATGAGTAACAAGATCCTATGTAGTGATACACGAAAAGCCTCCGGTAATGAGGATAGAGTACAGAGCTACAATAATGCAAGAAAAGAAGGCAAGAGGGCGCAGAAATGAGAGGCTACAAGACTGGTAAAACGGAACAAATGTGATCATGGTATGTATACAATGGTACGTCGGCCTAACGGCGCGATAGCTTGAAACGCTCATAGAACCCAATAGTCGTCGTCTTGTAAGGTCCAAGCGAACTTGCTTTGATGTGGCAAAGTTCGCGAAGGGCGACATTCCATGGGAACCGACTCCAACCACCGCCCTTCTTTTCTTGATCGTAGATATAAGCGTAAGAGGCTCGCAAACGAGAGATTGAAGCCTCATCCATGATAGCCTCCATGTCCTCGAGTCTAGGCGCAGAGACAAATTGCTTGGAAAGCGCTCGAAGGACATCTTGCCGCACTTCGATATGGTTGTCGGTGAATTTCTTGTCCACACGTAGTTTGTGCTCCTTCCAGATCTCCTTAACGTGAGCTTCAATCTTCGCGAGGTCGCGCATTTTGGCCATTGTGATCTCCGACGACGCATCTCCCTCACTGACGATTCGCTGCGCTTCAACCCACGGTTTGGAAAGGTCCTGATCTGCTGTACGCCCCCAGGGCAGGCTTTTGAAGACTTCGTCCATTTCGGCAAGAATTTTCTCTTCCTGCTCGCCCGCAGCCTCTTCCAGACTATCCATGATGAACTTATGAAGGTGCTGTTTCTTCCTGAACTTCTTGGTCAGCCACGATTCGTTGTTTTTGGGTGAAGTGTCCGATTTGTCCTGCTTCCATGCTGGCCCATTCGTCCCGTTGAGATAATCCTTCCGGTATTGCTCGTAGGTCTCCTTGTTCAGCTCAAGGCCGCTCTTGCCTCCATCCAGTACTTTGCAGAAACTACGAAACAAATGAGTATGCGCACACAGCGTCGAGACAGAAACGCACATGTGAGCAAGCTTTACAGTCCTGACATTGCCGTAGCCGTGTTTGTACACCGCGATATCGTGCATCTTGGAGCACTGGCCAATGATTGCCGGGTTTCGGAGGGCACCCAGCAAGTAGCGCTGGTATTCCGAAATCCTATCCTCGGTCGATAGGCCGAGATCCGTTCGGCAAATTCGCCAGCCTTGATATTGTCTTTAGCGGAGAAACAGCTTGCTAGACCAGCAGGTTCGAGGGAATGCTTCTCGTTCGCATTTCTGAATGGCTGCACGAAGTCGGCCGCCCATATTGCCATGGCTTTGTCACCGTCGTAGTCACCTGGAACTTGGCTGTCACGAAGGTGTTCTGACCAGAATTTTCTAACTCACCTCCAGCTAAGAAGTCCAGCAAGCGGCGGCGGCCTTTCACAGTACAAACAATAACGTCTACACAGTCGCGAAGTGCAGGATGTTCCACAGCCTTGACTTTCCTGACGTCTGTCGGTAACTTGCATGGATTGCGGCTGAGCTGGATGAGTATGAGCAACGAAATCCATCCATGAAAAGGCGAGATATCATACCAGCACATCACCCACAATAACATCTGTGGGCCCGCTATCACTCAGCAGATTCCGACGCGAGCTCTTGATCTGGATCTCGTCCTCCTCTAAAACACCGAATTCATCTAGAAACAGATTAGTAATGTCCAAATACTCATTGCTATACTCTGCCTACCTGGGACCACAAATGCGGTTGCTGATTGAGGCAAGTCCCAGTTGACTTTCTGCGTCGTATTCCTTATCCTCGATTTTGTGATCTGCTTGAGCTTCTCTCGTAGGATGGGAGACGACACTGGCGAGAAGCCAGCATCAAGCAGAACAAGAACAGTCTCTTCGAGAGAGGACGGGCAGCCAGAGACGTGGTCTGGCCACCAAGCCGTCGATCGTTGCCCATGATTTGCTTGTAGGAGAACATCATCGTCATCATCATCATCTCGAGTGTCGTCGTCTTCAACCCCAGACCCCAATCCCTTTGCCCGCGCCTCTCCAGCTGCTTCTCGAGCCCGCCGGGCATAGAGCACGGCCCCAATTCTCTCGATGCAGTTCCACAGCTTATACATAGCGTCGTCTCCCTCCCAAGTCGTCAAGTTCTCCACAATCTCTTTGAGTTGCCCTTGCAATAGACAGGTGAAGACATTGTGAGGAACCCCGTTTTCAGCCAGGTTGATAATGAGCTCTGCACTTAGGCGAGCAGGAGTCTTCATATGCGATGTTCGTACGAGCTCGATGATGCGGAGAGTCGGGTCGTTGGGGTCATGGTGGTTTTCGGGATAGCGAATTTTGATTTGGGATGGCCGAACCCAGATCTTCTGAGGCTCCAAAAATGGTAGGTCGCTTCGTTCACTGGACATACCCTTTCAAATTGTTTATCAGTATGAGTAAACCAGGTTTTGAATAATCCCTACCTTGATTCCTGCTAAACGATACTGGAAGGCGGTTGGGTAGCTATCGGCACCTAGTATATGGTAGACCTGCAAGTGTGTTGACCGGTTGGAATACCCGCATCCATCTGTCATATCTCTTCCCGGGGCATCTTCAGTTGTATCAGGGGCCACTGCGAGGCAGCAATAAGCATTTACAACACTATAAAATAACAAAAAGGCTCACCAACGTCTGGAGTGTCCAGAATATTTTCCGCAAGAAGCAGAGGGCCCGGAAATGAGTTCGACAATCCCAAAGCTGTTCGAGCAGCCCACTTGGGCATTCCCTGTTTCTTGTTCATTTCAACGGGGTTGTGCCAATGTAAGAAGTCGAGAAGAGAGAAGCCAGGAAAAACATTGTCACGGATCTTGCCATCCAAGAATCCTTCATTCGTCTTGAACAGGAATATACTGCTCTCTTTGGCGTAAAAGGAGCGGTATACACGACCCCACAGAACGAAAGGCCGCTTGAAGAACTCAATCAAGTTAACTTCTTGATTGAAGAGATTATCGCCGTCAACTCGGACACGCAGGACGGAGATGGACCCAAAACGACGTGCAAACCGAGACGATGGACCTAGGGAGCACCGGTCCAAAACAATCTCAAGAGATTCTTTATCGGCGTGTGTGGTTTTACGACTCTTGAGTTTTCCGGTAAAGTTGACCTTCCCTCCGTACCAGCCTGGAAAGAGCCCGCTATGACCAAGACCGGCGTACGGGTCTTGTGAAAGTGCCGTTTCTTCCTTGTCCAATTCTTCCCAGGGGGACTGTACCAGAGTTTGTTAGTAGTTGGTCTGATCAGCATGGAGGTATGGACTCACGGTTGCAACGTTCTCTTGAGCAAAAGCCAAATCAGGTGCTGCAGCGCCAATATTGGAAGCCGGCTGGAAAAGCCTAGCTGTCTGCGGCCCAGTCTCGGCATTGGTTCCCTTCAATGACTCCAACCTCTGCGAGGTGATATCCTTGTAGGTGATCTTCTTCGAAGTCAGGAGGCGCGCAATTTCAAGAGCAACTCCGGTAGGAGTCCCTGCGCGCTTCATGCATTCCTCGACAGCCACTGAGCTTGCCTGGAGGAAACGTCAAACTCTCGTTTCCCAATGTGAGCATGGCGAACCTACCAAGATATAAGGTTCCCTCTTGTTCGTGGTTTCCGATGTCGCTGATGTCTTCGTCTTCTTTTTGCGTTTGAGGGGTGGTTCATCTACCAAGGTGGAGGTGTTTGAGATATCACTTGGTATCTTGCGTTTACGGAGCACTATTTCATCTTCTTCCTTTATCTCCTGGGTTGGTGCCGCTAGCAAGCAGATGTTAAGAAAACTCTCGCTTGATTGCCAAGGTAGCCTTACGCTCATCCTGCGCGTCTATCGCCCTGAGAAGCGGCGTGATATCGTCTATATGTCCATATTCGCTGATCTAGAGGAAGTAACGATGAGAGTATGGAGAAATGCATGGAACAAAGTCGCGTTGCCTGTGAGTTGAAGGGAAGATGATCAGAACCTATTCGGTGTTAAGCGTCAGTGACTCAGAGGGCGTGCTCTCCATTCCAATCATTGTGGTCACGTACTTTGTGAGGCCGGTGTCAATGGTCTCGACATTGCCGTTGTTTCCTTGACAAATATCGAAGAAATTGCTATTGTTTAATGATGAATGGACACTTCAAAAGGTCATGCTATCAAGAGTTCGTTGAACTTCACGCTGGAACATCAACAGACCTCTGCTTTCCAAGGCCTAGTTCATCGCGTACACTAGAATCGGTGTCACGTGAGTGATCGGCCCTTTGCGCCGCGTTCCGATCACCCATAACGCCGGCAACAGCGCCAGAGGAAAGGCCATTTCACAGTTCATGGACGGCTTCGACGACCTACTCGCACCTTCACGCAGCGCACTCGAAGATAACCCCTTTGCTGATCCATTTGCAAAGAGGTCGAACTCACCGGACCCCTGGTCAACCCCATTTGCCAGTACTATAGCCGATGACTACGAGGCCTCAACCACAGTCGAAGATACATATTCCCAACCTATACCTCAGGCCTCATATGAAACGGAGCCCTTTCATGAACCAGAGCCATTGAGCTCTCATGATCCTCTCAAGCTAGACGAAGAAGAAGAGGAAGACTCAAAACCCACGTCTATCAAGGGCAACTCTGACAATGCCTCTGCTGATTTCGCAAAATCACCTGGCTTCAGAGAAAGCGTAGACCAGGGCATCTCCGATAATAAAGAGATTCACCCCCAGGTTTCAGAGGAGGATAAAAGTGGTCACACTACCGAAGCTAGCGCCCATACCTCAAGAGCGGCTACTCCCACTCCCCAGGATTCACCCATCAGCCCTGCTTCACCCTCAAGTCCTCTCAAGTTCAGGTCTACAGAAGAGCACCATGAAGAGCCAGCTTTACCCAAACCACCCACATCTACTTCTCGCTCCTCTACCGACTTTCCTTCTCCTCTAGGATATAATCCAGTCGAATCCCTGAATCACTCTATTGCCGGTTTATCCATAGGCGGCGATGCTCTCAATAACACGGGTTGGCAAAGCGAGCGCGGTGCATGGGGTGAAGCACAAGCAGATGATGACAGTGACGATGACAAGCCCATCGGCCAAACTCTGAGATTGAATCCCGACTCTCCCAATGCCAAGCTCGTGAGTAGTTTAACGACTCTTGATTCTGCTTCAACTTGAGCTTCTTCGTAACAGAAAACGCCAACGGCTGTACAAGACGAGAATGGACTTCAGCCCGTCTTCGTAATAACTGTCGATGACCCTCAAAAGGTCGGTGACCCCATCAGGTCATACATGTTGTACACCGTACACACCCGAGTGAGTCGCTACTGTTTCTCTGACTAGTCCAAATTCCTGATTCAATCTACCGCAGACAACCTCCCCTCTCTTCCAGAAATCCGCCTTCTCCGTTCTTCGACGCTATTCTGACTTCCTCTGGCTCTATGAGACCCTCTCCAACAACAACCCAGGCGTCGTCGTCCCCCCGGTTCCAGAGAAGAACACCTTTGGCCGGTTTGATGATCAATTTGTCCGTCAACGTCGAATGGCATTGGAAAAATGTATCCAGAAAATCGCCAATCACCCAGAGCTTGGCAAAGATCCCGACCTCAAGTTATTCCTGGAAAGCGATACCTTTTCTCTTGATGTAGGGCTTTTACCGCTTTCGCGTTCTATGTTTTGTCTGACATTGGGGACGTGATTAGATCAAGCATAGAAAAGCTGAAATTGCTCATGAACGAGGCGGTTTGATGGCTTCAATTGGCCAGGCAGTCGTTGGCCCGAGATTCCATGAAACAGATGAGGTGGAACCATTCACGATATTTCTATTAATAGCACCTAATACCATTCTAGTGGTTTGACAGACAGAAGGTATACCTAGACAGCCTCGAGTCGCAGCTCAAAGGTTTGGTCAAGGCCATCGAAGTAGTCGCCAGGCAGCGGGCCGGTCAGCCATTCTTTACCCACCCTTGTGAATATTGACTCAAACGCTCCACAGAACTTGCAATTGCCACAGGCGAATTTGCACAATCAGTAACCGACCTCTCTGCATCCGATGTAGGAAAGCATCTATCCCAGTCCCTTGCCGGGCTTGCGGACGTTGGAAGAAAGGCCCAAGATCTCCAGAACATTCAGGCTGAGCAGGACATGGTTACGTTGTTAGCTACTGCTGATGAGTACTCAAGACTCATCAACTCCGTGAGGGTCAGTCCATTACATACCGACGTTTATAACACACGACCATCTCACTATACTCTTTCTAGCTGGCCTTTGCGGGCAGGATAAGGACGTATCACAACTGGAAACAAGCCGAGAGCGACTTGCTTCGCTTGAAACAGACGCATGAAAAAGATCGTGCTCAAGGCCGGATACCCACTGATCGTCTAGGGCACTCGCTAAGTCGGATCGCAGAGGCAGAAAGGCGCGCTTTGGACTGCAAGCATGAATATGAGCTTGTCTCTAAACTCGTCAAGACCGAGATGGCCCGATTCGAGCAAGAACGAATCCAGGATTTCAAAGATTCGTTGCATGCGTTCCTAGAAGGGATGATTGCTAGGCAAAAGGAAGTGCGTATAAACTTTGGGCTCAACCTCACGTTTTGATTGATACTGACTAACACGTTTAGTTGATTGGAGGCTGGGAGAGTTACCAGCAAGTTCTGCTGAAGCGTGCTGGCGGTGGCGGGCCCCAAGCACACCTTCCTCCTTAGATTGACTTTCCTTTTGTCACCAGTGATACGGCACCTATTACTGGCTCTTTCTGATCTATTCCTAATGAAATCAATGACGCTTCACACATTCCTCATGTTTGCCTATCAGAGGATGATAGATAAAAATACATTATACTACGGCTTATGGACCTGGACCTCAGACGTCTGGGGATGAGTCAGGTATCTTCACCTCTAGAGCTTTGGCGAAGAACGCGAATTTGTCCTTTGTGTAGGGAGGGTAACGAACCTCGAGGTGAGGCTCAGCGCTGTCCAAATTTTGAATGGTTAGCCTGGGTAACTGAAAAATGTGCGAACTGCAGAGATCACATACGCTGCTGGAATGTCAACCGTACTCCTCAGGTAAGTAAAGTTTTTGTAGCTGTATTTCAGCACCTGGCGACCGTCTGAATCGAACCACGGTCAGGTCGCTTGCCCAAGATTGAAAAGGTCAAAGGAATCACGTACATCCTGAATCACCCACTCCGCCGAAAGGAAGCTCATCCACTACAAAGACGCCGTTAAATTTGGCTCTCTTTGATGCATTTAGTAGCCAAGACAAACCTGCAAGTTGCTGGAAAGTATCGTTGAATACGAGATTACCGCTTGTCGTTCTGTCCAGAACTAAACGGTGATCAGCGGGTCGAAAGATTCCGAGCGAGACTTCTGAACTTACGCTTCTGCTTGGTGGCCGTATCCTCTGTGAAGGCATAGATCACAAGAGGGTGTCCACTATCACAGCAGGTTAGTTACCATGAGTGAGGTATATGTCAAGGTGTATAACCATACCCTTCATTGATGAATTCTATGGCATTCTCAACGCTATCGACAGCGATGAGCGGCAAGACAGGTCCAAAAATCTCCCTAATATCACATGTCAGTCTACACAATGAGAAAATCCCATATGCCCTCACTCTTCCAGCAAAGAGTCCCCAGCTTCGACGCCTTGAACGACGGTTGGTTCGAACCCCCTTTGGTCATCCGTCGATCCACCCAGGATGATGTTACCATTCGTTCGACTGAGAAGGCTCTTTATTCGGATGAAATGGGCGTCCGAGACGATGCGACCGTAAGAATCCGACTTCGCCGCTTCTAAAGCGCCCTCTGGGAAGAAGGATTTGTACGCTGCCTTGAGGCCTTCAGTGAACTCTTCGATCCTGTCTTTGAGGACGAGGACGTAGTCCGGAGAAACACAGATCTAGGACGGGTACAAATATGAGGGAGGCATCCAAAGCATTGAAAGGACGGAATCACCTGCCCGGCATTGCTAATCTTTCCCCACAGAGTGCGTTTTGCTGCTATAGCCAAATCGAACGTGCCGTCGACAAGAACAGGAGATTTTCCACCCAGCTCTAGAGTCAACGGTGTCAGGTGTTTGGCCGCCGCCGCTGCTACTATCCTGCCGACCCTTCCGTTACCGGTGTAGTAGACTACACCTAGTCAGCCTGACAAAGAAGTTTTGAGGCGAAGACGTACTGTGGTCCCCTGGTCACATTACAAGATCAGTATTGAGAAGTTCCAGTCAAGGGAATTTCTTACATCTTAGCTCCAAAGCCTTCGTAATCTCTGGAACAGCCCCGAGAATGATACGGTAGGCAGATTGATCCAAATATTTGGGAACAAGCTCGGCAATAAGGTTGGAGAAATTGGCGGATACTTCTGAAGGCTTGATGACAGCACAGCACCCTGCAGAAATAGCACCATAGAGCGGCTGGAAGGTCAAGATCAGGGGATAATTCCAAGGTCTGCCCGGTAATATATTTCAGTCAAGAACATTAATCCGGGGCTTCGACGCACGAAATGATCAACACAGTCCCCTTTGAGGCCTGGTGAACTGTAGGATTCCATGGTTTCTGCCAGTCTGGGACATCGACGACCTCAGGCTTGGTCCATTCCTCTAGCTTCTCTGCGCAAGTCAAGGCGCGGCTGAGAATAACACAAATTTCAGCCAGATGGCTCTCCATGCGAGGTTTCCCTAAATCTGCGACGAGAGCGTTCGCGAAAGCATCAGAGTTCTCCTGCATCATACGAGCCAGCTGCAGGAGCTGGTGTTGGCGCCATGAGAGCGATCTGGTGAGACCACTTCGAAATGTGGCGCGAAGTTCGTCACGGATCTATATCATGACTCAGTCAGAACTTCCACACAGGAGACGCGCTGGCCTCACCTTTGAAATTTCATCGACAGGAGTATAGTTAGCCATGGTAAGAAAGCTAGTCAAGAATGGACTCTCAGCTGATCTACAGGAATTGCTTTATAAATGCGTCGCCTATGGCCGACCCCAAGGAATGGAGTTGAAAACCTGCCGGAATAGTGTTAGATCGCCTAGATCGCCATTTGGCTTTGATATTTCGATCACAAGCCTTCCAGATAGTTTCCAGGGGATCTTCCCTTGGCATTGCATTGAATTCATCAGGTTCATCTCCTTGAGGTACGATCTGGATGTGACGACATCCGTAGATAGAGGGCAAATGACATTGTCCCGCATGTACGCATTCCAATATGGAGGCGTCCTTGTGAGACCTGGCGCCAAAGCCAATCGAGACGCGGGACATTCTTTCCGAACCTTGTCGGAAACCTGAGCATGATCCAGATAATGGCCGAGTCTACCGGGATGAGCCTGCTGACAGCGAAATCGACAGCTGACAGTGATGTTCTAAAGCTAATCTGCTTCACGCCACCATGACCATGCGATTGGAAGGAGAAATGGGCCTATCATTACAGGAGATCTACTTAGCCATTACCCAGGCGAATTGTTTCTATTTGTCTCGTACACTTAAGGCACTGGACACAACTGGGAGTTCCCCACCCACTCACTCATGACTCATGAGCGAAGAATCTTGGCCGCGTCTTTCCTTCGATGTCATCGAGCACATCGTAAGGGTCAGTGATCGTTCCGTGCTCTCCTCCTTCAGTCTGGTTTCTCGTCCACTCGTCAATCTTGCACGATGTCTTATGTTCGAACACCTCGAGTTCAAGAGCTTCAAGTCTAACGGTCCCGCGAAACTTGAGGCATTCTTTGATCTCCTCTCCTCTCCACTCACAACTCTTGGGCCGGCCGTGAGGACCATACGTCTCGATTACCTCTTTAATCGTTATGGTCATAACTTCCGTGAACGCGAGGGCATTGATGTAATAGCTTCCAAGCTGGTCAACCTCAAAACCATCGAGCTTCACGATTTTGCCAATGGGTGCAGTTTTCGTCCCCAAATGCTTCAATTTTTCCACCACTCGCCAGCTGTCGAAGTCGTCATTGATTGGATGGAGTTCTACGATGTCGCTGGATTGGCGGAATTTTGGAGGTTCTTGCCGAAAAGTTTACAGCGTCTCAGGCTGTATGATATCAGGATCGCTAACTCCTCCCGAAATGGGCCTTACGAACGTAATTGTATCAGCGTCGAAAAGGATATAGCGCCAGAGACCAAGCAGCAGATGGTCAATATGTCGAAACATGTACATTTAGAGTCTGCGGACTCCAGGTCACTCCTTGCGTTCAAGTGCATCTGGGACCCGTACAGGCTACAGGACTGGAACATTGATGTTCGAGTGTTCCACCTACGACTCGACCCTCACGAGGATTCCTGGACCACCTTGAATGAGTGGGCGTCATTCTACTCTCATCTACTTCGACGTATGGGGCCCACAATTGAGCACATATGTTTTGCCCTAACGGATTGCCAAAGGAGTATTTATGACCCCGGTAAGGTCGGGTGGACGATGTTATCCCATCAGCTCTAACACATCTTCTGGTAGGACCCGAAGTCATCAGTCAGTACACCAAGGTCGACCTTTCAGCGTGTACAAGGCTTTCCACGATCAGCGTTGGTATTCTCGTAGTACGTCCACACAAAGGCACTGCGGCGTACACCATGAATTACATGTGGGATATTCTTCGATCACTATCCCCCCGTAGCATAGAAGTTGTCATCTTGGTCTTTGACTTCTTCTTATACGGCATTGGAACCCAGTCCCATCTTCAAGCATACCCATGGCCAGATACCTTTACCAGACTTAAGTCCCTGCTTCCGTCTGTCCACAAAGTGATCGTCAAAGTCAATGCCAGAGACACGGAAGAGGATCCGGAGCAAGAGGCTAGTATCGTCCGTATGCTTGCAGCTCAGCAGATCCAAGTACGAGAGGGGCTCGATCTGACGGACTTCGTTGTTGAGTTCAAGCCTTGTTATGGCATAGTGTACGAGAGCCTAGGGCGGTGGGATTCACGTATGAGTACTCGCTTTTTTCTATCGGCTCAGGAGAAGGACGCTGATGCGGGTCCTTGACGAGGACAGTATGTCATGCATTGGAAAGAATTTGAGGAGTAGATGGCATTGTTGAATTCAGATCCTACGGTGTACAACTGAAAATATTTATCAAAGCCAAAAATACGAGAGTGAGAATGCAATCTACGCACCCACGCCTGGCACATCCATCGAACAATTATCTACAGCCTATGAATGTCCTTGCAAGCCTAAGGCAGGCATTCACATATAAGTAGTAGTCTTTCATCGAGTTTTACCTAACCACGCCACTCCAATTTATTCGCTAAGAATGTTAGAAATCTGGATATATTATAGATAATCTACCAGCAATACTACCGAGAGTGCACTCAAGCTTCCAAGAGTAGTCGATTCCATACACCAACTTACTCCCAATACCTAGCCACCTTGGCATCATTTTCACCTCCAACCTCCAAGAAATCCGAAGGCCTATCCCTCTTCAAGTTCCTCCTCCTATTATTCACGGGCAACCTTTGATACGCCGAATCCTGGCCAGCCTGTTGCTGTTGTTGCTGCTGCTGATTCCCAAACTGGCCCGTATTCCAAGTAGCCCCCTGTTGCTGGAACCCTTGCAAGGGATTCATATTGTTAAATGCGCCGCTCTGCTGTAAACTCGTCGCAGCGGCCAAGGCAGCTTGGAACGTCTGAGCTTGTCCAAGTTCCATTTGAAGCTGATTGAGCTGCATTTCCGTAGCTTGCCGGACTTGGTTTGGCAGGGACGGATTTTGGAGCATGACGGAGAGCTGGGCGATGGAGGCTTGGAGTTGGGGGATGTGCTCGACGAGCTGGGTCATGCCTTCGAGGCCGAGATCATCTTGTTGCGGTTGCTGCTGGTCTGAGTAAATATCTTGCTCTGTATTGACAGCTTCAGAGGTCGCGGGCTAAGAGTTCCGTGTTAGCATCGGAAGAGGATTTATGGAGTGGAAAGAACTCACGTTTTCGCCTGTCGAGTCTGCGTCTTTATTCATGAGTTCCTCGGGCAACTCTTTCCTGCTCTCCTCAATCGCCTTATCAATGTAATCAACGACTTTCGCCCTCATTGACTTATCCGCAACTAGCTTGTCCAGTGATGGAACCTTCTTGCTACAGTTCGGGCAGACGAAATCTCGTTCGAGCAGATGTGTTTGGACACATTCTTCGCAGTACGTCTTCTCGCAACAAGGAGTCTTCACGGCGTCCCGGAAGAGTTTGTTGTCAATCGGACAGACCAACGCTGCGTCCGTCGGCGCCCGTTCGCGGACCTGCTCTACCGTCAACCCAGCAGAACGGTGCGTTTTCTTCTGCCATGAAGCCCTGAAGGAAACCAAAGGTTTAGCACACGGTAATTAGCAGCAGATGAGCGTATGAACGTACAAATCGGGTTGCGCGACAACATAGCTACCCTCGGGGGTAACCATAACACCTTGTGTCATTTCTGAGCCACCGGGGTTGGCAACAGCTTTGAGCATGCTCCTGGGGATACCAGTCGTTCGTTTTATGCGGGGTCGGTTGTCGAATTCACGGTCGCTATTCGTTGGGCAGTCTTGTATCCAGTGTCCTAGTCCAGAATTAGAGGACTTTCCACGATTCTGTATCGAGAAAGCACGAACCTTTTTGACCGCACCTATAACACACATAGCTTGGTGGTAATGGTCGGTCGTTTTGGTGGTGGGCACCATGGAATGGTGTTTTGCCTCCGCGCTGGAAGCCCGTTCCTCGGGGATTTGTAAATATGCGCTGAGCACTGTAATTTCAAGACACAAGGGAGGGCAAAAAATAGTTCATTAGAGATGATTCTACTACAATAACAAAAGCCCGGACAGGGCGACACCAACTGTGACATCTTCTCTTGAGTTTCCTCCCAATTAGCTGTTTGGGCCTGGAACATGGCAGCAAGAGCGGCATTTTCATCTTCAGTGGTGATCGAGTTGGCGGGGATATTGGCTGGAGGTACTGGAGGAGGTGGCTAGCCAGGGATAAGTAACAGGGAACATGTACCACTCTCAAAGCACTCACCATGGAAGTTTTGCCTGCCGAGTCGTCCTTTCCGTCGAAGCGTTTTGACATAGCCGCTCTGTTCCATGTCGGTGGTGTTGCAGATGCTGTTGTAGCCCCAGCTCGCGAGGCATCCCCGTTTGCAGTCGGACCGACGCCTGAGACATACACTGAGGCTTTACCTTTGCCAGGTCGCGCAGCAGGGACTCGTTTGACGACGATAGATGAAGAGCGAGGGATAATATGGGAATCATCCTTGAACTCTGAACCAATGGCCTTGTGAGTTTCTAAGCGGGAAGCAATGTCGGAGTTTGCGCACCTTGCTTGGAGGTAGCATCCAAGACTACAAGGTCAAAATCATTTGCCTTACTCAAGTTATTTGCTAAGATAATCTCTCGCTTCAAGTCGAATACAGAGATTCCTGTACCGTCAAATGTCACTCGAGATTCGCTTCTTTGCGAGGCGAATTTGTAGAAGACAGATGAAGCCATATCTTATTTCAAACGACTGCGCCCAATGCTAATTAAAACGTAAGAATATATTAGAGGAAGAGGAGAAAGTGGCTGTCGTCGTTGGGGAGGAAGAGTCAAGAGCTTAAAAGGCCTACCCGGCGCATGAATGGATCTCCAGTGTCTTTGTTTGTTCTTCCCCTGTCAGCCAAACAAGGGACTGATGACGAGAAAGTCCTCACGTAAACTCATGTCGTACGATATATTCTACGCGACCAACATTTTTCCTGTTGGTTCAATCAACACCTCCATTGGCGTCAATCATGGTGGCGAACAGTACTGGCGGCGAAGGCCTTCGCTATAGGCAAAATGCCACCAACAAGACCTCCAAAGTCACAATTACAGAGGCTGGTCGTGAAATGGACAAGCGTCTGGACAAACACGAATCGTAGGTCCACTAGTTCAGCCACGAAAGCGCGTCGTCTGACGTGTTTCTTGCAGCTATGAGTTCGGTGGCCCTTTGGGCTGCTTGGCCATCATGACCTTCTTCCCAGTACTTATGTACTACCTCTGGATTTGCCTTCGGTTCTATGACGGCCAGCTTGTGCACCCAACTTCGACGGAGGAAATTACACCTTTCCTCTGGCGTATGTGGGGCCACATTGCAAAGGTACGACACTTCTATATACTCGCATGAAATTGTTGCTAAAGGTTATTCAGGACGCCAGCCCCAATGCCTACGCATGGAAGGTCTATACCGGTAACATCGTCTTCCAGCTCCTCCTTGCTGAGTTCCTCCCTGGCTACATGCAAGAAGGTCTCCCAGTCCCCTCCCTCAACTACAAGACACTCATGTACAAGTGCAACGCACTCAACGCGCTTTACGTTACTCTGGTGACTGCTTTCGGCCTTCATTACACTGGTATCTTCCGCCTGACCGAGATCATTGACAACTACGGACATCTCATGTCTGTTGCAATGATTTACGGCTTCGCCGTTGCCCTCGGAACCTACCTGTATGCAGTCCTTACTGGCACCCAGATCAGGACCTCAGGCAACTTCACCTATGATTACTTCATGGGTGCCTGCCTTAACCCCCGCATTGGCAGCATTGACCTCAAGATGTGGGGTGAAGTCCGCATTCCTTGGGTCATTGTCTTCTTCCTTGCTGTTTCTGGTGCTTGCAAGCAGTACGAGACCTACGGCTATGTTACCCCCAACATGGCATTCATGTGCCTTGCCACTGGTCTTTACCTCAATGCCTGGTATGTGCTTTATTCTAGAATGTAATCAAAGAAAGCTCATTCCCTCTTAGCTGCAAGGGTGAGGAATGTATTCCTCAGACTTGGGATATGTACCATGAGAAGTGGGGCTTCCTCGTCATCTTCTGGAATCTCGCTGGTGTTCCCTTCGTAAGTGCATCCATTGAAAACCTAACATTTGGTTCTAACGCATTTTTCCAGTCCTACGTCTACTCCGTTGTCTACATGGCATCACACGACCCTGCTGCGTACAAGTTCTCTACCCTCACCTACGTGATGCTCTACTCCACTCTCTTGACCGCCTACTACGTGTAAGTTGGATTTGCCCCATGGCCCTGATTCACGTATTCAACCATAATTTTCCAGGTGGGACACTTCCATGTCGCAAAAGAGCAGGTTCAAGATGCAATGCCAGGGTATCACCGAGTTCCGCAAGACCTTCCCCCAACTGCCCGGCTGCATCGTCAAGAACCCCACCTACATTGAGACCGCCCATGGTAACCGCCTCCTTACCAGCGGCTGGTGGGCATGGTCTCGCAAGCCCGTAAGTACATTACGAATCCCATATCTCAACTTAAACTCATGAATTCATCTGAACAGAACTACGTCGCCGACTGGATCATGTCCCTCATGTGGGGCGCTATCGTCGGCGGTGCCTCTGCCATCCCCTACTTCTACTCCGTCTTCTTTATCGTCGTCCTCATCCATCGTTGCAGCCGCGACTTTGAACGCTGCTCCAGGAAGTACGGCAAGGATTGGGACCGCTACTGTGAAGTTGTCAAGTACAAGTTCATCCCTTACGTCTACTAGAGGATTTAAGTGTATATTCCCGAAAAATGTACATTCGATACCTGTATATCACTACACGTCACTTAAAAATTTAGATGTAGTGCCCGATATCTTCCAGTAATATATCCCTTATTTGCTTGACCTAAATGAACGAGTATTGGACGGATTTGAACGAATTGAGTGTTACATGAGATTATGCTACAGAATAAAACACGAGATGAATCAGTTCGCAGGCATCTTCAAGCACGTCGTCTTCAACCCGTCCCCACTCCATTTTGCTACTTCAATGAGCAGCTTGCGCTTGTTATCTGCAGCTGTGGCTGAACGAAGTTCGTAGAGGGTAGCTGAGATCCAAGATTGAGTAGTTATCCTGTACAATCTGGCGTGGATACTCACAGAGATTGAAGAGGAATGGCTCGACTACTACACTAGCAGGTGAGGCGTTCAAGGCTGTCTCCAAAACGTGAATGCCCTGTTTTGAGTCAGCACCGTTCAGCGAAATAGGGCAACAAACTATACACACCTCTTTCAGTTTTCCTTGGCTGAGCAATGAAACAGAAAGATTGTTGATAGCCTACAATGCAAACCAATCAAGCCAGGCGGATTTAAGACCTCAACCCCACTTACAGTAAAATTCTCTGCATCCCTCTCGACCAATTCCATCATAATCTCACTCGAGCCTTCCCAATCTCCATCTCCAATCGCCAAAAGGCCCGCATTCATATCTTTCAGATCTTGAGGTGCATCAGGATCATTCGCAACTATGCCGAAATGATATGCTGCAGCGTGAATTTCTCCAGACTGAAGGAATATGCGTCCAATAGAAGAGCGTAGAGCAGCTGTGCTGGTTTCAGGCCCTTGGTTGCAAAGTGGCAGCAGGAGTTTAGTTGCTGCTGCGTAATCCTACGGGCGCCATAAGTTAGCATGGGAATCGAGAGGGGAGGTCACACCCCTTACCTTCAGCTCGACCAACTCGCTAGCAATAATCAATGCAATCCTGGCGGCTCTCTCCTTCCACATGGACCTCGTTGTTTCATCGTCCTTCTTGCTTCCTTCCCGAGCCTTGGTCTTACACTTCCCCAACAACCCTGTCAAGGCGTCAAGGTATCCCATATGATCCCCGCCCAATATTTGACTCTCGCATACATAACCTCAAGCTCGAATGGCAAGACCTTCTCGAAAACCCATGTACGCGCCTCCACAGGTTCAATGGCATTCAGAACCACAAATAAATTGGTGCATTCGGCGGAGGTTTGATTGAAAAGCCTGAGACGAGCTAAGCACGCTAGGCGGATGTACCATAACTGTGAGAAATAACGGAAGGAAATTGTCAGAAAAACTTCCGTAGATGCGGTAATTTGCGCCACAGGGCTGGCGGAATCGGATAACGTACCCCGAGAACTTGGTCGAGAGCTTCGAGCTCTGCGCTTACTAGCCGGTCTCTCGCCATCCTAGCCAAGGCTCGCCAGCTGTTCGTCATCTGTTACATTGCCAAGTTACTGTCCGTTTTTTGTCGGACTTCTTGAATGGAAACTCACAACTAGGGTATGATAATCATTTCGCTTGTAATCTCCAGTCACGTCTCGAGGAGGTCGACTCTCAGGTGGATAAATATATTTCGTCAACAAGGTAGTTAACGGATCGGTCTGATACATGTATAATACAGTGCGGTTGGCTTGTGTAACCACCAGTATAGATTATTTGAAAACGATCGGCGTACGTTCGGTATGGGCAAAAACATGCTGGGCAAAACGAGTCCTGGCAAATATACTTCTGGAGCTTCTTCCTCGCTTTCAGAGGAACTTTCTTGTTGTTGAGGTGGCGGCGGAACCGGCTTGTCGACATTAGGTGTAGGTAAAGGAGTAGAGGAGTCGACAGCAGCCGAGGAGGAAAGAGAAATTTCGGCACTGGCAGGAGGAACAGTGATAGTTTGCTGCGACTCCGAACCTGCAGGCAACTCCGTACTGGCAGAGACTCCTTCGGAGTCGCTACCGTCAGAATCGTGCAGGAAGGGATCTGGAACCTCGGGCTGGATGAGAGCCGGAGGGCTGAGGGGCGTCTGAGACGCATTCTCGGCATCGGTCTCAACGACCGACTCAGAAGGTGCATACATGGACATCGCTGACGTCTGGTCGATGATCAATGTCGGTGAAGACACTGTTCTCTGACGCTGCCGCTGTTCCCGAACACACTCTGGACACGTCGAACAAGATGTTGATGCCGATGATGAGCTGAAGCTACCACTGCGCCTGCCAAAGCTTGCTATCCTTTTCCTCTTGAAGATGCTGTCGCGGGGAGAGTCCTTGTGGACGGTAGGGAAGAGAGTGGCGGGGTCAATGACAACGACAGGCAGCGATGGGTGGTGTTGTTTATCTTCATTGTGCTCGCGGAAACTTCCGCTGATTCGACGAAATTGGTTTCTGATGCTTTTTCCAACTTTGCTGGGCAGCTTTTTCATAGAATTGGTTCGTTCTCTTTTCAGAGGACTATTAGAGGGAGATATTGTAGGCGTAATGGTGCCAGGACCAGCTGGGAACGACGTCGTTGAGTCCATGTTTGAAGGAAGCTGCAAGAAGAGCGCTGCAATGAAACGGGGGCCTTTTATGTGTTTAGGCGGAAGGGCCGCTGATGCATGCGATAATCGCGTGGGCCGTTAGCGACTTTATACTTGGTAAATTAATTATTGCCGCCTTAAGAAAGTTGAACCTGAGTTGGGTTACGGAAGGCCTATCTTTGATTAGATCGCTCCAGTGCTTGGACAGCCTCGACAGCTGGATTGGTGTCCACGCTGGGCCAACCGGGAACTAACTCTAACCGTAATGTCAAGCACATTGCAAGGGTCTAATCATATCTCAATAGAGAAGAACACATGATGTAGTAGATACAAAGCGGTATAGTTGACGGGCAGAATGCAGGGATATAATCGGAAAGCATGCATGCAATAAACAAACAATCGGTGGGTATCGTCGGGACACAGTCTAGGTTCTGGATTATCGTTCTTGACCTGTTCTCGAGCTCGAGAGTTCATGATGAGCTCAATGGCTCAGTGTCTCCTACATTCCAGCCTGCCGATTCATAACATAATGACCGAGATCCTGCCAACCTATCAACAGGAAACAAAAACATTCCCATGTCAATCAGTCTCCGGCCTAACAGCAAAAGGAATCCGGCAACTTACCACCACCGACCCGAACCATAACCTTCTTCGTCGTTGCGTCCCCACTGCCGGCATTCTTGTTGGATCTCGTCAATGTTGTTAACCGGCACGTCAACACCTTCCTCGACAGCGAATTCGAGAACGTGTATTGAGCCTTGATCTCCTCTCCTTCCTTAGGTATCTTCTTCAACGGAGGGTCCACCCTCTCCACCAACAATCCATGCACAACGCTATTCACAATCTCCGCAACCTCTACATCAAGGGGATCCTTCGGATTCGAGGGGACATATTCATGAAGGGGTAGGTTGTCCATCAATGGGGTATACGCGCCCGCCCTGGAACCGGATCGAGAAGGCGCCCGACTTGAGGGACTTTGACTGTCCTTGAAGCTTGACGGTGGTGCCTTGGCGAATCCCATGGAAAGTCGGCCTGCAAGTCGCCCCGTTGTGCCTGAGAGCTGCTTACTGGGCGTCTGTGCTCTCGCAACCATACCATTGTTCCCATAGTCTGACATGGCCGAACTGGGTCTTGAAGGTGTTGACAGGGATAGACTGGGAACTGGTATCATTGACCTGCTTGGTGGCCGAGGGGGATGGAAGAAACTAGCGGATGTAATGTCCCCTGAGGCTGTTGAGAAGGCGGGTGAGAAGGCTCGCCGGGAGGGTGGACTGTCTGCTGCTCCTGAGGAGATCGATCTACCGCTAGGTGTAGTCGGTAAATTTAGCTGCTGGGAAGGCTTGGGTATATGACTAGGTGTCTTCGCTCTAGCTCTCGGTGTGACTGGAACTGGAGGAAGGTAATTCCTCGACGGCGTCTGCGCTCTTGAAGGCGGCCTGAATGACTGGAAGTGCTGATTCTGATTTCCAGTCGAAGACTGATTCGTCGACATCGACATAGAGGTGGACATGGCCGGAGAAAATGGTCTTGATGAGGCCATTGATTGCCTCGACACGCTTCGTTTCTGTAGTCCAAGTGGGGGGACAGGTGGTAAGTCGCTTCCTGTAGATCCATAGTTTGAGAACGACGATGGTGGGCGCCTGGGAGGAGTTCCTCGAACTGTTCCAGTTCGGTCCTCCGATTGAACCTTGGTGGAACTATTCCAGGGTTGCTTATTGCCCAAGCTCGGCCGTCCTTTACTAGGTGTTGATGCTCGAAGAATCTTCGACGTTTGAGGGGAAGAGTCTGGAGTCAAGCTATGGCTATACTTGTGCAATGGCCGATCGGGGGTATTGGGTGTCGGAGGTTCGCTTCCTCGCAAAGAACTACCAAACCCGGTAGATCTCTGCCGTCTGAGCGCAGGTGCGGGTTCGGAAGAGGGCATGCGGGTAATCGTGATCTTCTTCACGGGAGGAGTCGAAGGAATCACCTTGCTTGCCGAACCGGTGATCCTGTTTGCAAGCTTGCGAAACGGTGAAATCGTCCCAGAAATGCCCATTGAGCTTGGGCTCCTGGTTTTTCCTCCGCTGGGAGGCGTTGCAAGATAGCCATTGACCATGGAAAACCCAGATGTGCTGGAACCCGCTTCACTTGGCGTGGATTCACCGCTGACAAGAGTTCTGCGGGCTTTTTCCATTTCAGCATCCATGTTGGAGATTTTCTGGCGTAGTTCCCTCCACCGCTTGGCGGACTCCGCGTGTCGTCGCAAGGTTTCGCCATTCTTGGTGACGCGATCTCGGACGCCTTTGTCGATGATAGAAAGAACTTTCGATGTGGCCGGCATGTAGTGTCTGAAGAGTTTACGTCAAATTTGATAGCTCAAATAGAACGTCATTCAAACCTACCTTTTCTTAGCCTCATAAGAATCGGACAAGGTATTGAACAACTCCAAAGTTGGCGGAGGCTGATTTTCCAAGTCTTGAATCCTCAACGAAGAGCTAGACCGATGTTGCGAGCCATAAGCCCTATGAACTTGCCAAATGAAATCCTGCAAGCATCAAATTCTATCATTTCACATAATCACAATCAATGTGGAAGTAGATCCTACCTGACATCTCATGACAGCCTTCTCGAGACTACTCATCATCCCATCCGCTTGATCCGTGACTGTCCTGAATACAGTTAACCATTTATCCTCCTTCAGCTCCTCTCGTAGCACCTCGGTTTGCTCGTGCACAGTTTCCCAGTCTGATGTCAACTCGGCGTGCTTACGGAGTAAGGCTGTAGTATCAGCATCGCCATGACCATTCATAGATCCAATGGTAGGGGTAGCAGAATTCTGAAGCAGTGGCTCGACAAACTCGTTGATAGTTTTCATGCCCTTTATGACGGTGTCGACTTTTTCTTCGAGTATCATCAGAGAATCATCAATGGAACTGGTAGTTCCGGAGGGTTCTGTGGTTGATTGTGTTTTATGCCGGAGTTCCTGTATTGCTGAGATCCATGTCAGTATGAGGTGCGACAATAGACTGGGAGTACACACCGAAGATACGCGTATGAATGTCGTTGATGGTGTATCCAAGCTCTGTCATAAGACCGGACATTGCGTTGAGACGAAAGTTCCTAAACAAGTGTGCGGTTCAGTGTATGCCCTAGGCCCAGCCGAAGAGAGTACCCACTTGGTTGCCTGCTCCTCCTCAGCGTCTCCCTTAGCCAGAGGTCGCGTAATGGTGTCATTGTCTGAAGCCGTCATCAGTCAACGCGTTCATCGACTTTATTGACCCGCCACACACCTTCATCCTCCACCAATGTCAAGTTGACTTGCGAAGAACCGGCCGAACTCAGGTTTAACGGAGTATGGAAGGAGCTCCCAGTGGTGCTTGCGCCAGAAACCGACCTGGATACTGGTAATATCGTCGTCGATACCATGCTCCACGTTCGAAAGGAATGTCGTCAAAACGGAAGTGGAAAGCGGGTATCGTTATAAGTAGACGAGAGATGAAAAAGATCTATAAAGAACAATACAAAAAGGCGTCTTGAGCTGAGGAACCGTCGGATCGTCCAAGGGTCACTGCCACGGGCTCTTGCCTGAAAGAATAAACGTCACGAGCTGGTTGGCACTAGGCTGATTGGGGGTATATGAGGCTTGTAAGCCAGGTCAGACTAGACGCCGACGGTTCCCGGAAGGCTGCAACTGCTACGTCGTTCAGTTGGCTGAGCGAGTGAGTGAGGGAAAGTTGAAGATCCTGACTGAGCCCCCAATGGGACTGCAAGCGAGTCTCAGGGTTCCAGGTGGATCGGACTTTGATGCCAGACGAGATGAAGCAACAACCAAACGACGGTAACACGATTTTCGGTCGTTACAACACCACGGGAAAAGAATAATAACGTGTGGTTTGTTTCTTATGTAGCATGGACTGTATATCAAGATACATTTGACGGTAATTTCGAAATAATAATACCCGCAGAAATTGTAGTTCGTTGGTCGCCGGCGGTCAACATTCATAGCATTACCACCCTGGCCATCCTGCAGCTTCCTGCAGCTCATCATACCCGTTCATATCAGGATCCTCACCAGCAGCCCGCATCCTCTGACCTATGAAATTTTCCGCGTCGAAGTGAGCCCTCCCCTTAATCCTCTTCCTACTTCCTTTTATAGGTGTTGGTATGCACGGAATTATTCATCCCCGGGATGCTTCCAACTCAAAAAAGTTATGCACGCAGGCGCACCTGCGCTAACAGCACTGGAGTGTTGTCCTTCAGAGCGTTGTCACCGAGAGCACGAAAGAGATTGGCAACGTCCTCCAACAATTGATGTTGGGGGATCTTCGGATAATACCGTCCATCCATCCGACTGCAGAGCAGCCCTGGAAATTGGCAGACATCGGAATCTTGGGGGCGTAGATACGTTTTGCACCTCCGGTACAGAACCCCGTAGCACAGTCACTGAAGCGTTCAGGTTCGACTGTCTAGGTCTTGGCACGACGTGACTATGGGGACTCGGCGGGCCACACACCGACACGACTGAGATGTTCACAATAGCTCGAACTCGAATGTTTTTCGGCCTCAATCCTCCCGAGCGTGTCTTCTATTCGCTGCTTAATACTGCACTGTTAGTATATTCAATTAGTGGTGGCCTCAAGGTAGCCTAAAAAGTAATGACTTCTTCACCTCCTGGAGGCATCAATGTGGTAGCAAGTGTGTGGTAGCAGGTTTATCATTCACGACCAGGATGATCCCAGTGATACGACCGTATAATAATATTCGGGACATGGGCCTTAGGTTTGGCTAACGAGTAGCCCTTCCCCACCAAGCCTCCTTCTAGCGCTGTGCGGTTGAAAATGGCTTACTGAATGGCACGCTTGAAAGGTCTGCGACGGTCTTTTCCCATAAGGATACCAAGCGGCGGAGGTACTACATCGCTGTTCTCGGAATCCCATCATAAAGCTGATCCAGAAGATTTGGACTTGATTTGTTGGTAAAGACCACGCAGTGCTAAAGAGTACGTAGTAGCAAGTCATTCATTCCGAGTCGGCCATTCGACTCTCTAGGCACTCCTGACGACGAGGAGTTTGTCCGGTGATATCCAATCGAGAGTGCTACTCTTGTAAACAACCTCAATTATCTCTTTCTTTGCAGCCCTAACTCTATAATATGCGTCATCTAATTTCCTCGGCGCCCTTGAACTCTAAAAGATGACAAGTTAGATCACTTATGACAGTCGTATGGAGTAAACTAACCTTAGACGTTTCAGCCCCATCGTCGATGTACACTACATTACTCTTCACGAATTTACCGACAGTACCATCGCTTTTCTTACCGATTGTGTCAGTGTCTTGTATGACTTTTGCCATGGTAGAGCTCTGGAAGAAAGACGTCAGAAAATTGCCTTCTACATTTGTACAGTTCCTTCAGTTTTCACCTCGAGCTCGGTAACTGAAACCGCGGGCTTCGAGCCCTGGGGTCCTAAAGGGCTCAATTGTTTGTGTGCGAGTTTGACGGCTCCAGTTGATGTGGGTTTGGGCCCAACTGGCATCCAAGCATCCAATCTCCTCACAGTCCTAACGCGATATTTGCGGTTGCCTGGTAAATCGGAACCTGTCTGGCCCTACAAGGCTGTCAGTACTTATCATTAGTGCATGCGGGGAGTAAAATGTGTACGGTTAGCAGATTGCCTTTTTGAACTGCGTATATTTCGACCGTGGTACCAGCAATAGTGTGTGGGACGCCCGCTTTGATATTCGAATATCTCGGGTAGCCTGAGTTCGTGTCCACCAGAGGATATAGATCTATGTCCTCGAGGAGCTCGCAAGCCATACTAACCTGTGAAGATTTGGTATCGAGGGTCCAACATGGATATTCGGAGGACACACCTTGAGTTCGACGGTCTCGGGGGTGCGACTGGTCAGAGTCTCACCCTGTCGTTAAGCCATGTTGCTAGAGGTGGAAGGTCTACGCCCTTCATAGAAGAATAATACGCGTATGGATAGTCGTCCTCATCTAGTTGTTCAGGTAGTAGAGCCAAACTCGGCATTCAGGCCCAGATATGACGCTGGATAACAGACATCATACACGCAATCAGATCCCTCGAACACGTAAAGAGAGTATCCTCTCTTCTTAAACCAATCGAGGAAGGCGTCAGAATTCCATATAGACACATACTCGAGCGAGCCTGGGTAGAAGGCATGATGGTTAGTTGTAGCTTTTGGGCTGGACGTTGTTTTACGCGTCGACAACCAGTGATGGCTTAGTCATGTGATCAGTCCGAAAAGGGAAAATCTCCCATGACGTCACGCGCTGCATTGAATTGACCAAGGGCTGGGAGAGACTCTCCTCTTACAGAGCCCACACATACAAATAACACCATAGAGTAGACTAGCAGGAATAAGCTGAGCAAATTTTTCAACGAAATAACTCCTACAGTATGCCTCAAGGAAGGTTTCTGGCAACGACTTATCTACTGATTTGAAGGGGAAAAAAAAAACTGAGGCGTTGGGGAGATTCTAGGTTGAATAAATTATTGGTAGAAAGCCCCTCAGAACGTCGACCTGTGAGCCTTATTGGACTTCAGGAAGCCTATCTGACCAGATTTTGGTGGCTGCAGGAAGTCGTTCAGTGGCTGTGGCGCAAAACGAGCTTCAGGAGCTCTACTGCAGCTCTTCGAAGATAGAAGCATTTTTTATCCAGGGCATACAGAAGATTAAATCCATAAATTTCTCTTTAGTCTTTACGTCTTTTCATACGTGGTTCCCGAGTCAAAAAGTTGGCGTTCACTGAGTTTAGGATATTGTTTACCCGAAGTAAGTGACCCTTTTGCTATCTTGTTTCTCTCCAAACAGAGTAGGGTCGCCAAGAAGTGCCTTAAGAAATTCCCAAGCCATTTAACTGTGGCTCAAAAGGAGCGCCCTTGTGGCTCGAAGTCGCCAACAGCTTTAGCAGCTATGCGATGATCTCGTATGCTTCCTTGATCTCCGACTTAACATGGGAAGCGCCTCAACCCAGGAACAAGTCTCGAAATTCATCATGATGCATGATACCGAGGATCAAGGATTGAGTCTGTCTAGGGCTTTACCTATTTTTTGAATCTCGTGATTCTGCGAACCTTAATCCCAGTGCCAGTGGGTGATGTCTGAGTGACTAACATTATAAGTAAGGCTCACATACTATTCGTACACCGTTAAATGTCCTCGAAGCTCAACGAAGCTTATCATGGAAAGAACAAATCCCTTTATCAGACATGTCACAGTGGCGCAAACGAGAAGGCAATAGGTGAGTGTTAATCTTTATAAAAATTTGTGTACGCGGAGGAACCGCCCCCTGAGAAATAAAGTCATTACCCCATACTCTGCGTCGTGGAGTTCCCGAGTCAATTGCTGTTGTTGTTTCCAATGCTTGGAGTACCCTACCGGGCCCGCGGGGCTCGTTCTACAAGCACAGGATGATCAGTTAACGACAAAGTATGGTGTATGGTGCCCTCAAGCCAATAGATGTGATTCCGTAGATTACCCTCGGAGGTGAACACGGCTTTTAGCCAGCCGAATGCCGGTTCATCGGCGATGGATTAGTCAATGAACAAGAAATTTGTGAAATAAGAAACCGTATAATGAAGGTGAGCTGATTTGTAATAGGTTTACGCTGACGGACAACACAGGGGAAAAATGAACATGTTCCATGTGCATAATATATAAAGTATATTAAGATATATCGACAGCGATGTTGAAAACTAATTACGAAATAATACTCAGTCAGAAATTGTTAGTACAGGTCAACATTCATAGCATTACCACCCTGATCGTTCTGCAGCTGGTCGTACTCTTCCATATCATGATCTCCATCTCCATCGGTCTCCTCCTCCATCCTTTGATGTTTGAGATTCTCCAGGTCAAGGTGAGCCCTGTAGAGCGCCTCCTCCATCATCCTCTTCCTACTTCCTTTATACGTCGTCGGATCCACGGAATTGTTCACTCCAGGATTCAAACCCTCCAACGCAAACAAGTGACTATAGGCAGGCGCATCTGCACTATCAGCAGGAGTGTTGTCGCTGAGAGCCCGGAAGAGATCGTCTTCCAACAACGGGTGTTGCAGTATCTTCGGATAGTAACGCCCACTGATCATGCAGAGCGAAATCATCATCTCGTATTCATCTGAGAGCAGTGGCCGGAATGCGAAACCCTGCGGTGGTTCGGGAAGAGTATATTGGAGCTTCGGGGCAGAGACCTGCGGTGCAGTCACCGAGCTTGAAGCGTTCGGGTTCAACGGACTAGGCCTCGGCACAAATCTGGGTGGAGGCGGGGCAGACACCGACATCGACTGTTGCGCCTGAGCCTGGTCTTCCCTCTCCTTCCAATCCACATCCGCAAGTTCATACACCATCCCCCTCGCCCTAACCTCCTTCACAGGTCCCTCCGGCGTCATCACATCCACAACATACAGCCCCTCTAGCCGCATGAAAGTCCCTCTATCCCCAGCCCCTGGTTCATCACCTTCAACATCCCTCCCATTCGCAGCCATGAATGATCGGGTCGCTTCTCCAGGTCCGGATGGGCGCCTGATGTGTTCAGTGCCTTGAGGAGCCAAACGACGACGAGCGACCTTCAGCCGCACAAAGTCGTCCGCCCAGATCCGTTCAGCGCCCCACCAAAGCCCCTGGAATTGAAGCGACCGACGTTTTTCCCCCGGAGCTGGTTGAATACCATTTACACGGGCCTGGAAGCTTCGCATCTCGTCTTGGGTGGGTGTATTTGTGAATGTGGAAATTGACTGGGGGAGTTGGGATTGGACGGGGGTTTGAGAACTGGAGGGGGTAGAAGGTAGACTGGATTGGAGAGCAGAAAGAGACATGGAATTGCTAATGCTGGCAGCTTGGATAGCGTTGACTAGAGAGTTTGTGCTAGGATCATTTGCAGGTGGCCTGTTCTGGGGCTGGGCAGAAGGGAAACCTGGCCTTGCAACGTCTACTTTTCCCGCGGGTTGGGTATACTCGAACGTCCACTCGTCGGTGAGACTCCAGAAATCCGAAAGCCTGGCACCAATTTGCATGGCCAACCCTAGAGGGGCAACCGCCTGGTCAAAGTTGCCTGGCTCTCTGTTGTTTGGAGGAAATGGGTCGAAGTCAAGCATCAGCTCCCGATCGAAGTCGAGCTTCTCGGCAGGAAATGATGCTAGTTCGTCCATGAGCTCAGAATTGGGGACGTAGGCCTGATAAGGGAGTATGAGGCGATCTGGTGTGACGATGGTCCGGTTAACAGCCAGGAGTTGGACATGGTAGTTATAATACTGGGTGATTTCCCAGGGAGGTTTATCTTCGTCTTCCGGTAGTTGGGGACCTTTACCCTTTGAAGTGTCTTGCATGTGCTGGTCTTGACTAATAGGGGTGGTTATGATGGCGAGGTTGGCATCCTCAACAATACCAGGCCAGAAGCGTATGACCGCATTTTCATCGAACCCCTTGATCGGTTTCGGGAGTGCACACCAAACAAGTTCGCCAGTCCTGTACCATCTCTTGAGCTTCATGCTCGTCCTGGCGTTGACGGCACGAAGATCCTGATCCCGTTCAGCAAGGACAACCTCATCCTGGTTTTTGTGAAGGTTGGGGGACCTCGTGTATGTGATAGGCACAGGTTTGGGCTGAACAGCTGCGAACATCTTCGCTTCGCGGACAGGCTGTTTTCTCTTCTGTAACTGGTCGCGTAAGAGTTCCTTCTTCTTTTCCTTGTTTTTAGGCCGTCGATGGAGCCCAGTCGGGCCAGGAGACGAGGATGAAGCAAACACGCCGGGAGGCATACTTTGGGCCACTTCTTTTTGTGTCTTCCCTGAGCAATACTTGCAATCACAGTTGGCAGGATCCAAGTTAGGATCAGAGAGCAGCCAGGCGCCATGAGGTATAAACTCCCGGGTCGAGCGAAATCGTGCTTTTTTCCAACCTATATGTTCATTAGTTCCCGTCAGGAGGTACCAATTTTGGGTATCTACGCGTACCATAGAGATAAGGATCAGACCTGGGCTTTTCCTGTTTCCCCTTGAAGTGGGTATAGAACCGATAACCGGCGGGGAAGTCCTTGAGACAGTAATTCCCCGCTAATAGAGTTTTAGCACCATACAGCGAGCACGAGGTAGTAGAGACATACCTGGATAATTTAGCTTCACCGCTATCCCATTCGCTATGGCTTCCCTCCACCTGATCGAAGCAACATCATCCAGAGGAACAATTTGCATGTAGTTGACCTGTCCATCAACGACGACTCTCGAGGTGTTCTTAGGCCAATTTCGTTGATCGCCGTCAGTTCTTGGGAATTCAATCAGCTTTGTGTCCGCAGGCAAAGGATGCGGCGCGCTCGATACGCCTGGCATCTTTGGTGGTCAATTGCATGCACTGGCAACTTAGAGTCACGGTACAGGTTCAGCCTCGAACGCGTCAGGGTAGGCGAAAGCATCGCCTTCTGATTCAAACACTTCCAAACACTTCGACAATACATAAACGAGGCCAACAATTTTATGGGTTTGATGGTCAATGCCCCCGTTATTAGTTTTTTCGACGCTCCTGTACTCTGATACTCTTACAATTGATATTTCTGTTCGTTTCTATGTTTTCTGTCCCATTGAAATCTCCGTATACGACCGTTCCTGGCTTGCCGCGCTTATCTACGCACTGCACGTTCTTTTCGTGTGCACTGACGTTAAACTACGCGGCTATATTGATTCCTTTCGAGTCTTTGCAGATCGTCTACCTTAGTACTCTTGTATTATTTCATGAGTTAGACGTTTTGAATAAGACTTACAATTCCTCCGTCCATCGCCTCGCCTGCCGTCGGTTGATGACACAGAATGACGTCGTAACGCCTTTGATCACTGCTCGTGGCCACCTTGAAACGCGGACCTGCGGATTCACAACACAATTCAGTTCTTTATCTTATACCACCACCATGGCAGAGAGCTCAACGCTGGCCGGTCTTCCAGTAACGTCGAGAACGCCCAGCGGTGGCTTTCAGACTTCAAGGGCACCCTATACGTGTCCAGGCCATTCCGGTCGAAGCATCATAAGAAGCTGCGCGCTTTAGTCACCTTTGCACCACGAAAGTCGGCTTTCGACATCAGCAATGAGTCCTCTGGAGTCAACGAATTCCGAGTAGGCCACGTCTCTGTCTCAGGATAAACCTATCTCATCGATCTCCTCACGACAGGGCTTCTTCTCGCTATTCTGGGTGTCAATCTTCATTTGGACCGTTCAGGTCTATGTTCGGGGAATCGAGAACACCGGACAGCCTTTGAACCTTGCATTTGCAACAATGTTTTCGCAAGACGCTCTCATTCTGGCATTGAGCGATGCTGCGCTCGTTCTCACCACTGGCATCTGCATCCCATTTGCAATCACCTTGAAGAAGCGATGGATAAACTACTACTGGACGGGGCTCATAATGCAACATCTACTTCAAACTTCTATTCTAGTTGTGACCATAACATGGACCTTCAATAGGTAAGCGCCCTCTCTTCTAAGCCACAATCCATTCAGATTAAATCTCCGCAGACAGTGGCCTTGGGTCCAATCTGGCTTCCTTACACTACATTGCTTTGTACGTCATACTATACTCTCCCTTCTTTCTGTAACTCACTTGTCAAACAGGTTATGATAATGAAGATGCACTCATACTTGGCTGTCAACGGACACCTACAAGCTGTCACAATCCAATCCGCCGGCACTCTTCTCGACCTTCGCAATGCAACTGACTCAGTAGGCGGTTGGGACCGGGCGATCGAAGTTGCCAAAGTCCACCGAGCAGAATTAGACAGCAAGCTGTCCTCTACCGACAATACAACCTCAGGCGAAAGCACCCCAGCAGGGACTCCTGATATACCCAGAGGAACGACGGTGACCTACGTCGACGCCAGCACCGCGAGTGCATTGAGGAGAGACTCACGAAAGTCGCGATGGCTGCCGAAAGCAACATCGATGTCCGGCCATTGAAAGATACCAGAAATAATTCTGATACCTCAACTCCCACAATCAAGGTTAACGGAAGAGGCGTAGATCCAAGCGAAGTCAGTGGCAGCACCGCCTCCTCAATACCTGGCACTCCTGCGAACGAGGAGGAAGAGACGCATCGGCATGTTCACGAATCGCATCCACTGGTGGACCATCCAAATGAGAAGGTTGCAGATCTTGCGAGAGAGTACTCGGAATTGCAGAGCGAGCTGACAAGTCCTGGGCCGGAATATGTCACCTGGCCAGCGAACGTCACAGCGAAGAATTTCATGATGTATCAGCTGTACCCAACGCTGGTCTATGAGCTGGAGTATCCCAGGACGGACAAGTAAGTCTTCCCCAGAATTTCATTTCAGCCGCCTAACATTATGCTAGGATTCGGCCTTTGTACGTCTTTGAGAAGACGGTTGCGACCTTTGGAACATTCGCACTACTTTATACTATTACGGAGACATTCATCCTTCCGTATGTTCCCAAGGCTTCTGAACAGTCGATATTCCGCTCGTTGCTTGACCTTGCCCTACCTTTTATGATCTCCTACTTGCTGCTGTTCTTTATCATCTTTGGTACGTACAGAATGCCGTGCTTTCAACGCATTGACCTCATACCCTTGCCCAGAATGTATTTGCAACGGCTTCGCCGAGCTTTCATGGTAAACATTTGTCTTTGATATCCGCTCATACGCCATACTGACCTTTGCCGAATAGCTTCGCAGACCGCCAATTCTACGAAGACTGGTGGAACTCTACCTCCCAGGATGAGTTCTCCCGGAAATGGAACAAACCCGTACATGCCTTCCTCCTCCGCCACGTCTACGCACCGCCTATACTAGGATATGGCGTATCAAAAACCTGGGCCATGTTCTGGACGTTCCTACTCAGTGCCTGTGTACACGAGTTGGTGATGGTCATTGTTACGAAGAAGATTCGGTGTGTTCTTCATTGACATGTCTCATCGCATCTGCGAGCTAAGTGTTTGTTTAGGATGTATCTCTTCGTCATGCAGATTGTGCAAATACCGATGATCTTGATTAGCAGGATTCCGATGGTGAGAAGGAATAAGTTGTTAGGAAATTTGACGTTCTGGCTTGGGCTGTATGCTGGGTTCCCACTACTTTGTGTGGCTTATGTCGCACACTAGAAGGAGCAGCCATTATGGATACTCATACACGAATACCCGGGCCTCTGCCTTGCCGCGCTATCGGTGAGGTAATAGGGGAAGTACAGGAGAACGCACTGGTGGAGGTGCCTTATTTATTGTTAATTCTCGCCATCTATACGCCGCTTCAACTAATACCTCCACCTGTATCTTCGTTACTCGATATAATGCTCTTTTAGACACCTTGCGCTCATGAGCCGACGTTCTGAGCACTGAGCAGAGCCACGAAGTAGGTTGGCGCGGAATCCCGGACCGGACCAAACGGGCCTTCGAATTAATTAATTAATTACTTTTTCTTCAGAGTGCATGTCAGCCACTCCAGAAACTCAGCAAAAAGCAGAAACGTTTCACGACAGTGGGTGTTTGTGTCATGCTTTCGGGGCGCAAGAGGGCCCAGGTCTTTGTCTTGGTTCTCTGAGGTCTCTGGCTCTGTTGTGGCTTCTCTCTGGGATCTTTACCTGGGGCATCTGCGGTGACAGCTGGGGTTTCTGGGACTTGATCAACTAGGCAACCCACTAAGTCATTTGGTTCTACTCGTCTTGGTTCTTCTGGCACTTGCAACTATGGGCTATAATGGGACTAAGAGCTTGGGTACTCTGGGGCTTCTGTCTATATGGCTTAAGGTTGAATTCTCTACGAACTTGTACTGGCATAAATCAAGAAGTCAAGATACAACTGCATCAAGCAACGACTCAAGATCAGGCAACAGGCAGGCAGCCTCAAGAGTGGGAGTTGAATGAGAAATAAGGTGGGTGTTTCTTTTGCATGTGGACTCGAGTCGCTCATAAAGTGGGTCATTCAAAGCGTGCAAGATTCATGTTACAAGCAAACAGTTATATCTCTAAGTAGGTGATTTACAGATATCAAGCAGGAGAACGAAAACCGTGTGTATTCTAGAAGTATATCAGTACAAAGGATAAGACCTTACCTTGGAGAACCAAAACGGTCTCTCGTGTTTCAACCCGACAGGGCAGATGTCCCCATTTCCAAGGTTGACAGAAGAATAATTCAGGATGTTGAGTTTGTTCCATCTGCCGAGTGGGCGGGACACTAGCTCAAGTTTCATCTGGAAGGTGTAGCGCATGTGTTGGATGGCTTCGGCATGTGCATTGGTTGACATGTCCTCCATAGCTCCGCTTTGAGGGATGTAGAATCGCCCGCTGGCGTCAAGTAGGTTGGAAAGGGTAATGATGGTGCCATCGAGCTGCCACCGGCCAATGTAGAAGCCCTGCGCAAAGGTCACGTATATTTCAAACCAGGGGAAGGGAAGAAGTTGACCTTCATGCGGAGAGAAGGCTTCAGAATGGGAAGAACTTGTTGCGGCGCGAACTCTTCATTAACTAGGAGCGAAAGAACTTGACCGTCGGGGAGGAATCGCCTGGATGAAAGCACGGTGTAAGCAGCTTGGAGACGCAAGCAAAAGTGGATGATACACCGCCAAGATTGGTTTGAATTCAAAAAAGAAATCTTGATCAGTCAAACCGATAAAGATTTAGTCGAAGGTCGCTCGCACCCGTGAGGGGAGGTTACATTCGCTGGAATTCAAACCAATCTCTGCAGTGCTACTTACAGGTAGCGGTGGTAGGTGATCAGATGGCTAATCTGCGACAAAGATGGCGTCAGAAGGTGCCAAAAGCGCAAAGACAGCCTACTAACATTGACCCAGTGGTTCTCGCTTAGGCCCGCCCGTCTGTCACGGAGCAAATGAGGAATGAGTGGATTGTAGCGAAAGACGGGAGCGATGTGACTCACACGTAGTGGCAGGTAGCGATGTATACGCCGTCATAGCGAAGCCTAGGTTGTTCAATGAAAACCCGGCGGTAATCAAAGAGTGACCGCAGGATGATGAGCTCTAGGTCCTCTAATTCGTTGATCTGTGGGGATCTATAGATCCCAACCACATATCGCCTAGAAATTACAGTAGTTCAGCAGGCGTAAGGATCGCCAAGTCTGTTGCGTACCTCCATATAGCAGGTTCCAACGTGAGCAATCGCGCCTTTCTGCAGGTACTTGCAAAGCGTTCGAGAATAGTTGGGTGCAACAGCAGAAGTATCATAATGAGCATCTCGTCAGGGAGCATGTTCAGGTGAACAGGTTCCGTTTCCAGCTCAGGTTGGAACTTCAGAGCCGCTGGGAAACCCTTGACGAGAGACGCAAGGGTTCCTGAAGCCGATGGGATCGAGACGGAGGTTTCATTGACGTGGAGAGACTTCTTCATCTTGCCAACAAGTTCATCATTGACCACGTCGACTGACTTGTTCCTGTGGTGCTTCTTCTCGGTACTGGAGGTAACGATGGCCGCAATCATCTCTTCTCTAGCGTAGGCCTTGTCGACTTTATCGTTCTAATTATGCTCTCAGTATGTCATCGTAATAAATTGAGGATGAAGATGAATTACCATGCGGAAAGCCTGACGGTAGAGGATCATTGCCTCGTCTAATTTGCCTCGTGTTTCGTGCTCGACAGCTTGTCGATAGACCGCAAGAGCATTGGTAAGACTAGGATGGGCAACTTGAGGAGGCGAAGCCAATGAAGCTGAGGTCACAGTAGCGAAAGCTGCCGGGACGCCTGCGATGACTTGGTTTGAAGGTCCCGGCACTGTTTCATCTGGTATACCAGCACTGGGAGGAACAGTTGCTTTGCCTTTGGTAGAGGCAGAACTAGTGCTCGGCGCATTCAGAGCCTGTGCGACATGTTCATCGTCATCCGTAGTCTTGCCAGGTTGGCTTCCTCGTCTCTTTCTAAGTTCAGCCAGCCACTCCTGCCTGAACCTAGCAAGCTCTGAGGATTCATTCTCCTGTCCAGGAATCGAGGATTTCATGCAATGTGCTTGAATTGGAATGACTAAAGCGCCTCCGGCGATCAATTCATATGTCTTCGTGGCGATTACATAAGCGGACCCTTTACTGTTCCCACCTCGAAGAACGACGGCGACTGCAAATTTGGGGCCGTCAAGACTCTTCTAGACTCTGGAAACCACTGGTCATCGTCGATAATGGAGAGCAACAGAGATGAAGCAGAGAAGTGCCTGAGAATTGCGAGGAAACACCATGATGCTGGCAATCATTCATCTGCACGAAAGTTCTGTCAGAAATCCATATCCCTCTTCGAGACGGTAGAAGCAGTCAAGTTACTTGCTGTTATTAATGCTGCTGGTGCCGATCAACCAGCAGCATCTACATCCTCAGCAACGGAGGAGCACCCATCGGCAGCTGGAGTCAAGCATCGGCATGCACCACAAGCACAAGCGTCGAGTTCAAATGGTTCTGCCAGTGGCAGCAATGGGACAAGCGAGAAGAAGAGAGAATATACCCCAGAACAACATGCCGTCGTGAAGAGGGTTCGCACATGTAAAGTCACTGCGTACTACGAGATCCTGGCTTTAGAGAAGAGCTGCGAAGAAAATGACATCAAGAAGGCATATCGCAAGGTACTGCGTTCCCGCGACGTCCCCAGCGGTTTTTTGTGCTGACAACACCTTTAGCTCGCGCTCGCTCTTCATCCTGACAAGAATGGGGCACCAGGGGCTGACGAAGCATTCAAACGTAAATTCATTCCCTAACAAGGCTCGATGACTTCCTTACTCAATTCTGGGGTTTACAGTCGTCTCTAAGGCTTTCCAGGTTCTGTCAGGTGGGTTGCAGTATGTTTTCAGCACTCATAATCTCATATCTCGTACCAGATCCCCAGAAGCGTGCGATATATGACCAGAGTGGAGTCGACCCCGAAGACCGATATGGTGGCAGGTCATCGTCTGCGCCACCTGGATTCGCAACTTCCTTTAACGGCGGCGGGTTCGATGGCGAGATAAGCCCAGAAGACTTGTTCAACATGTTCTTCGGAGGCGGAATGGGTGGTATGGGCGGCACCACCTTCGCAACTTCAGGCTTTGGCGGCCCAGGTGTATCCTTCAGCTTTGGATCTGGCGGCGGATTCACAACGACGCGTATGGGAGGCATGGGTATGGGAGGTCGGGGATTCGAACGGAACGCTAATCCCACGGAACCCCGGTCAATATTAATTCAGCTCCTCCCCTTGCTCCTGCTATTTGCTTTCTCGTTACTTTCGGCTCTCCCCAGTCTATTCAGCACACCCCCTTCCCTGATCCCAGGTTCTCCTTCGATGGTTCTACACGGTTCAATGTTCAGCGAACGACACACGGCCTAGGAATTGACTATCACGTCAACAAGGGCGAATTCATGTCGCATCCCGTCATTGGTGCTGAGATTGCAAGGCAAGCAGCCGAATCATCCGATAAAGCTGCAACCAAGCAGCGGGGCCCTGGACTGATGCAATTTGAAAATAATGTTGATCGTGCGTGGACACAAGAAAAATATTCAGAGTGCCAAAGAGGAATGGATAGAAAGCAAAGGGACAGGGACCAGGAAATTGGGTTGTTGGGTATTGGGACTGACTGGGAGAAGGTGAAAAAGATTGATGAGAGGAAGGTTGAGGCTTGCGAGATACTGAAGAAGAAGAATATTATCCGATAGACGCTCTTTGGCCTTGCTCTGTATCCTCACTACGCTATTTATTTGATCTAGTAATCATGGATTTAATACTACCTTTGACTGCCGAACTCGAACATACATATACCTATGAATGATGAATGTTACATATGCTATTGTTGCGAATTTCGAGCCATATCAACTAGCCCAACAGCTACAAGGCCAAGCTATTCTCTAAAGTTCTGGGTTTGATAGTGATGAGCGCTTGAGCCACATGGCCACTTTGGGCGCCTTTGGGTGGCGATGGGAAACATGTTGTCATAGAACATACTGGGCGTCACAGCGACACTTACCTTCAAGTTTATGCGCCAATATCGCCGCAATGTCTGAAGCGCAAGCGGAGACTCGCCCACTCCTGCGACAGTATGTTCGTAATTCGAGCTCATTGTATAGCTCTAAGTACTGTCATTGAGCAGTGAAGACGTTGAAGCGACAGAGGTCTTTCCAATAATCCACCTTATAAGATCGGTGAGCCTACGCGTGCATTGGTTGCAAGACAAACGGTACTGACAATGCTTGCAGGATATAATTGTGAGTATAGAAGGCTTAAGCAGTGTTATGCGCCTAGAAAGAAGAGCGATATGCGGCCTTTATGAGCTCGGCTCCATGCCTCGTGCTGGGACTATGAAGCAATTCTGGCCAGCTTTCCAAAACTCTAACCGCTTTTTTCTCTTTGACAGCATTTTATCGGTGAGAAACCCTCTAGCGATCCAAGTAGGATGTTTGCTGACCTCAGGAATTAGACACACCATTGACCTATGAAGCCGTAAGCTCCCAACCTCCTTGGCCGAAGTTGATTTCTGACAAGACGAATCGACCAGTTAACCGCCCCAGACATCACCTACACCCTCGTCCAGCCTCTGGTAGAGAAGTACCTCTCTATCCAACGCTCCGGGAACATGGCCGTCGTGTTTTGCCTCCTCCTCAACCGGGTCCAGTTCATCCGAGACGATAATCCCCTCACCGCCACGGTATCACGTTCACGGGCCCTCCTTTGCGAGCTTCTAGCCACTCGAGTATTCAGGGACTATGGAGGCAGCACGATGCACCTGGCTCTTGCCTTAACGACGACCTGGCCTGTGTACAATGGAGCCGACGCCAATGTGATCAACAGGGCTAGGGAGGAGAGAGATGATGATTTGGAGGAAAGAGTTGGAAACGCGATTGAGATGGCAATTCTGGGCAAAGCCAAGCGATTCATAAAAAGCAGTCAGTGTCAACGGGTGATCAATGCCATATGGTCGTGAGTGTTGTGCTTCTATTTCTTGGGTGTTTGCTAATGCACGCTCCAGAGGCAAGTGTGTATACCAGGCGCAAAGTAGCCATTCTATCCTCTCCGATGTTAGTCCCTGTTTCCTGTCTTTGACCATGCGGTATCCTTAGGCCACCTTCAGACCTACAAGCGAACCCCAATACACTTCTATGACCCTCACAAAGCTCCATTGCTTGACCATTACCGGTGAGGACATCACGCCTCCCTACTCGTTTTCAACCACCTCTTATGTTCTTATGCAGTCTGAAAGTACCAGCTATTCGCTCGGTTCTCGAGTATATGAAGTAGAACTCGTTTCTCATCTCTAATTTCCTAGCTGACCGGATTCACAGCTTCCTAATCTTGTTCATCCTGTTCATCTGTGCAATAGAAGTTGACAAGTACCACTATCGGATTGACCCGATTGAGATCCTCTTTATGGTGTACGCCCTGGGTTTCACGCTAGAAAAGGTAGCTGCCATGCAAGAACATGGTATCAAAGGTAAATTCTGCGTTTGCTTCGACGGCTTCCGCTCAAGTAACACCTCTTCACAGTGTATTTCAAAGGGACATGGGTGAGTGCTTTCGCCCTTTCCTGAATTATTGGCATCTAATTTGAGACAGAACGGATTCGATCTCGCATTCAGTCAGTCTTGCCCCATTTTCTTCGACCGTCATTTCTAACGTCACCGCATATAGTCACCATGTATGCAGCATATGCCATCCTCAGATTATACGGAATCCATTACCACGGTATATCTCTTTTTGTCTTACGCCCAATATTTACTCAAAAACTCGGGCATAAAGCGAGATGGGCCGGTGACACGGCTATCGACTCCCTTGCGCTCATTGCATGTCTGCTGTTCCCTCGGTTTGTTGAAGATTCTCATTGTAGGCCCGTACTCAACTGATTGCTATTCTTACGTAGGCTGGCGTTCGTAACGCTGAAAGACAATCTAATGGTTCTCTCCTTACGCGCAATGATTGTGCAATTTGCAGCCCTGATGTTCATCGCCGTATGGTGCTTCTGTGGCTTCCTGTATGCGCTTTGGACGTATGTGATGCTTTCTCCATCTCGCTATATACACCTTCTGACGTTCGTATCCTCTAGGTTGAGTCGTAATGAAGCAAAATATGGAGCAGGGTGAGCTTGTTTATTTGATGCCTTTTCCTTCGTTGCTAAAGTCCCACTCACAGGCAAATTGCATGGTGGATGCTCGATCTCTGGTTTGGGCTTGATGCTAGCGGATTTGATCGTGCAAGTAAGGGTTTCATCATTGACTTGTCCATGGAGCCTTCAGCTAATATCAGCCGATCCTCATTAGCTGAGTTCCACCCGATATTCGGACCAGTGTTGATGGTGACTTATGCTTGCCTGAGCAATACACTGCTGCTTACAGGTGAATTTTAATACCTATTTATGTTAGCATTCGCTAAAAGACACTATTGTCCAGTTCTTGTCTCCGTATGCCTCCTCTAGGGACCCCACACCGTTGAGCATGATTGACCATGTTACCACCAGATACTCTCAAATACATTTGCAACGATCAACGAGGACGCAGCAGCTGAGGTATGCATATAGCTTTCTTGTTCCTGACGTAGCTCAACTCAATGGCCACATACAGGCAATGTTCCGGAAGGCTGTCTTGACAATTGAAGGGTACGCATACCACTACGAGTTGCTATTGGGATACTAAGTGAAGATTCTCAGCGTCAAAGCCGACTTCTTGTTTTCTTACCAGCCACCTGTGAACCTTCTGGCAGTGTGCATCATGCTGCCAGCAAGTTACATTCTCTCCCCAAGATGGTTCCACAAATTCAATGTTTTCATGATCAGGTATTTATACTCAGTATATCTAATTACTAATTAATGTTGATCTGTTTATGCTAGGCTTACCAGCTTCCCTCTCTTACTTATGATATCGTTGTACGAGAGGCAATCTAAGAAGAGTGGAACCATGGGATTCTACGAGACCCTCAGTTCTGTAACTGACTCGATTGTGGACACCCTTCCAAGAGGATTGAAGAGGATGAGTGAGTCGAAAGCCCGTATTTGATGTTCAATGTCTCATCGTTTTGTCAGCTTTCTTCGAAGGTTTGGCTGGCTCATATGGCGATATCAGTGCAGTGGGTTTCCCTGCATCTCTCTACCCGACAAGCAGCTCTGAGCTCACGATTTGGGCAGATATTCGAAATTGAAGATGAATTTGAGAGTGCCTTGGACACTGGCGAAGAGGATACACCCTATCCTTTCCCACAGCCAAGGGCGCGTCGCTCGTCACAATTCTCTAACGGCCAGCCAGCGCAACCCCAACGCCAGCAAAGTGAAGCTCCTCCACGACTAAGAGTCAATTCCGTGTTCCAGCGCGGGCTGACAGATCAGAATTACGGTGCCAGCCCGCTCGCGCAAGTCTTCCAACCGTTAGTGGTAGACATACCGGAAGAAGGTCCCTCCGAAAATGACAAACCTCCACCAACGCCCGCGTCCCCCATAGTGAGCTATGGCCCTGCAAGCCGACGAAGATTGTCGTCGATGGTGTCTCTGCACCAGCCAGAAGCCCTGCGGCCACATCAAGCGCAGGCACACTCTACAGCACTCAAGAAATTCCCGTCGCTATCTCCACAGCCCGAACATCCTCCTAATCAGCATTATCTGTCGCCACTTGCCAGAAGCTCATCAGGTCAACAGCCGTCTCCACCTCCTTTCACAGGGAGTCCTGGGAGCGTGGGATCCCAGACATCACTGCCTTCACCTGGACGACGCAATCGAGCTCCGCTTGTAGGCAGTCCTGAGCAGGATTCGAATATCAAAACCCCTCCAACTGCGGCAGAGTTGGAGGACATGGAGGAGGAACATCCCGAACAGCTACAATCTGACATGGATAGACGGTTAGAAGAGATGGAGAAGAGGCAGAAGCGGATTGAACAGTTATTGGAGAAGGTCGTCGAGGGGCTTGGAAAGCGATGATAAATCTAGCAGAGATAGGTTCTTGCAGATAGATTTTGTAAATATTCAGTCATCATGAACACAAACTATACACGGGCTCGGCGATATGTCCTTGTTCGATGCTCTCCGTTAACGTTATTTCAATCAGCTTGCTTTCTAGCAGAAGTTGCATGGTCAAGAAAATTTCATTGCTTGTCAAGTTACATAACATCATAATCATGAAGAAAGACTAATTGCGGAACAAAACGAGTGTTGAATACATTTGGTACTATGACGAAGGGAAAAGATACTGAAGATTTTTATGCATCGTACTGGGAAAGACGTCAGAACTCAATCATCGGGCCTACAGAAACATGCAACTTACCAACAAAGTGAGAGAGTGGGGCCAAGCCGTCGAGAACATGGTGTCGTCGAGGTAACACCAGCGGAGATCAGGTCGAGCCTCATTCCTGAACCTTTGAAGCTGGCCAGATCCACCAGGTGCACGGCGCAGGTTCTTGAAGCCATAGACGGCACGAAGAACCTCCGAGACAATCTTAACGGTCAAGGTCTCTCCGACGTGAGTGAAGGCACCGTCAGTGAAGATAGTGGCTTTGCGGTCCCTTTGGACGTTGACAGATTGCGGCGAGGGGAAGATGGACTCTGAAGCGTTCGCAGAGACGACATCGGCAAAGACGCGCTGGCCTGCTGTCACCGCAAAGTCGCCGACCTTGGCATCCTTGTTGGCGGTGCGGTAGACTCCCTGCAAGGGCGGGTCGATACCTAGAGAAAAGGAGAGTATTGTGAGTACAATTGAAGGCGAATGGTCCGTAAAAACACGTACGAAGAGCCTCGTAGATATAGGCATCAACATTGCCCGTTTTGCATCAGCGAGTTGAGCAGAGAGCGCGGCGCCGTGCTCCTCAGTACCGACAAGGAGGTTGACAACATTCGTCAAAGCAAGAGAAATCTCGATGGTTGTGCCAACCATAAGAGCCAAGACGGTGTTCGCAAGTTCATCGGTGGAGCCACCGAGAGTAGCCAAACGCTTGATGATCTGGTGTTGGTCGCGCTCGTCCTTGGTTTGCTTCTTCATCATGGTCTGGACAGAGCCGAGGAGGTGAGCCATCGAATTCTAGGAAAGGACGTTAGTGGTGGCCGCAGCATAGATGTGGAGGCTACTCACCCTCCTATCCTTGCCCTCGTTATGAAGGTTCTGTTTGATCTGACCCAGGAGGGTCTTGACGTGACTGACAACCTTCTGGCCGAGAACCATGTTCTTTGAAGCCTCGATGTCGAGGAAGATGAAGCTATCGAATTGCAAATAAGTCTCATGTCAAAGAAATCTCAAGGAAGCCACTTACGAGTAGACCTCGCCCAAGACATTGTAGAGTTCCTCAGGAGTGTAATCTCCATCAGGGTGCTCCTTAGTCTTCAGAGGAATGCCAGCCAAGTCGGATGCAGCCCACATGACGGGAGCGGTCTTGAGAACATCCCGGACAACATCAATGCCGTGGGTCTTCTTGCCGACGAGGCCATATGAACGAGTCTCGATGAGCTTCTTCGCGAGGTCGTAGAAGTCGGTGGTGATGTTGCTGATCTCCTCGGGGGTGCTAGCAAGTGCCTTCCAGACCTTGGCTTGGGCTTCAGCACCTTCGACGGTGTAGAATCTGAAAGATCGTAAGACTCCATCCCAATGAATTTATTATAATAAGAAAAACTCACCCTTTGCCTGGAATAACACGAGCTGCACGGGTTGCATAAGGAGCCTCGAAGACAGCAGGAGAGTTGACAATCTCCGCAACTTGAGAGTACTCCTTCACGGTCTGAGTGGGCGTGATAGACTTGGGCCGCTCAAGGTCATACTGATCAAGCACCTTCAACTTCGTGAGGCGAGTCTTCATCGAGGGAGGAGTCATCAAAGGGAAGAACGTGTAGACGCTCTTCTCGCCGAAGTTGTTGGGGAGGGTACGGAGGAGGAGCCTTCCAAGGGTGCTTCCGAAACCGTATGCGCCGGGATCACGCTGGCAGTCAGCGAAGCCCCAGGAAGTAAGGTTGAAGGGGGTGTAGTCATGAGTGAAGTGCCTATCACCACGAGTGAGGGCGATAGCATCGCTGAGAATAGCACGACTGATGGTGAATCCAGGGCAAAGACCTGCACCCTCCATAACGGGCTTGGCCTGCTCGGCTTGAAGACCAACGTAGAGCTCGAGGTTGTCGATGTGGCCGTAGAGCTTCTCGGCAGCTTCGTGAATTTCTGTTTCGGGGTTCCATTCCTTGAAGCTGGTGTAGCGCTTGAGGCCGAGGTATTGGCGGAAGTCGTTCAGGGAGCAGACACCCCAGCGTCTGTTCTGTTCAATACCCATGATCTCGTGGAGACGCATGCAAGCGGGAGTACCGCGAGCACGGAAAGCACCAGCGGGCCGGTCGGTGGCATCTTGGATGATCTTGGCCAAGTCGTCATCCTTGAAGCTGCCATCGTCCTGACGGGTCATGCTACAAAACAAAGGGTTAAACTTAGTTGTTCACAAAGCAAATTGTATCAAACTTACTCTCCGAAAGTCCAGTGGTGGATATCTGGGCGCTGTGCGGCGATCTTGTGTGCAGCAGCCTTGAAGTCTTCAAGGGAGCAGTCATCGGGGCTCTTGTTGTCGAAATACTTCGCAAAGGTGCTGGCAACCCATTCCTCGTCATGTTGGGAAGTAGTTGCGTGCCAGCGGTAGAGACAGTTGAACTCAACACTGCACACATTGCCCTTTCCACGCTCGAAGACGGAGTGGTCCTCGTTACGGATTTCCTGGAAGGGATCGAGGGACCAGTTGCTGCCATCTCGGACGAGGCCAAGAATGCAGGAGAAGTAGTCGGAGAAGACGACGGAGCCGAACCAGCCGCAGTTGACGAGGCGGGCAGTTTGGAAGATCTCTTCCTCCTGCTTGATGAGTTTCTCTTGGCTAAGAGACGCAATGTCGGCGCTCCAGTCACCACGTTCGTTGATCTCCAAAAGCCTCTTGGCGATGTACTGGAAATGCCGTTAGATATGGACAGCAATCAGAACTATCAAAACATACGTTGTGGTTCCTGCTGAACAGAACGAGGAGGGCACAGACGGCCGGAGGAAGGAGGAGCAACCTGTCCTCAGCAAAGTTGTCGGGGTACAGAAGACCGCGACCATCCCTGAGACGAATCCTGTCTTGTTCTTCCTGATTGTGACCATACAAAGGCGAAAGATCGACATAAGACGAAGTCTCGTTGACGTTGACATCAACGTGAGAGGTACGGAAGACACTGTGATAAACTCAGATACGTCCAAATCAAGCATGCGGAGATCAGGCACGTACGTATGGATGACGAGGGCGGCAAAGGAGAACATCAAAGAGGAAAGACCAGCGGGATGCTCCTTGAAGCCATCGCGCTTGAGGAGACTATTCGTTGCTATAAGTAAAGTAACTTTCAAAACCTGTTGAATGAGACTGACACATCGAAAATCAAGCCAGAATCTGGCAACCTGTTCTTAGGGAGCGGGTTGCCCTGCTGAACTGATCGGGCGTAAGGTGTGCCAGCCTGATGCATCCTGTAAGCCAAGAATTCCCAATTATTCGAGAAATAATCGTACCTTGCCCATGTCAGGGAGGTCGGGGTTGTTGTAAGCACCATCCGCAGCACGGAATTGGTACTTTTCGCCAATGCTGGTTGCAGGAGGATGCGAAAGATCGTTGTAAACTACAACGGCAATGAGCAACAAATTTCGCGGAGTTTCAAAACCACCTGGACATACGGAGCTCAACGATCTTGTTCTGGATTGTGCTACGGATTGGACCATCGTCAAGGCGCGCAACGAAGGTCAAGGCATGCTCAAGCTGATGGCGAAGATGAGGAAAATATTTTTTGCTGTAGACTAGCAACGTACCAGATATTTCCTATCGTCGATAGCTTCTTTGTGGCGAATGGCATCCACGAGCGATGACTGGAGGGATCGTGAATCCAGATCCTCGGCGATGTTATATGGAAACGCTCACCAATACTGAAGGGCTCAAACTGAAAGCACTTCCTTTGGAAGCCTTGAGCTGCAGAAAACCGTCAACATTTTATCCATGGTTCAAAAACAATGAACACACCTGTTCCCTGAAATCACGAATGACTTGGGGTTCCTCAGTAGCAGGGCTCTTAGGAGTCTTCTGAGCTGCCTTGTCCCTGGACGAGGATTCCTTTTCATCGCCAGAAGAGCCAGTCGACTGCGCACACCATTATCAGCAAATGACACAACGAGGACAAGCTACACCGAGTGTTACTCACGCCTTCACGCTTAGATTTCTTACCACCGAATACAGATGGAAGCCGGTTGAGAGACGACATTTGTTCGTAAAAAGTTCGTGAAACTACGAGAGTAGGAGGGGTTGGATAGTGGTATTGGGGTACAAAGACCTAAAGAATCCTGAATCCGAACCAGCAGCCAATAAATAGCCCCGCATTAGGTACGAAAGGAACCGAAGAAGAGTACGCGGCTGATACAAACATTCTGTCTGCCATCCGGCTATCCTCAATGGAAGTTCAAACCGAACAAGGCACCACTTGACCGATTTGGTCGCCGATGAAGCCAATGATAGATTGCACAATTCACAGGTATTATCATGAACATGTGGAAATAATTCAAGCTGTCTGTTCGTGGTTGTAGCCAAGACAGCTTTTCATTTTAAGCAGATGACCCCTGCGCTGAGCACGTCATGAGGACAATGGTGGGCCTGGCTTGTCACCAACTGCCATCCAAATATTGCCTTTTCTGAAGTCTCTCCAAATTGAATGGCTACATCATGACCAAGGGCAGATAAACGGGCGTTTACCATATGATCAACTGACATAAATGAAGAAAACATCATCATCCCCGGAAGCATATTTCATCATCGCTCTCTCACGATTGCCAACTCTACTGGAGCATCGCCGGATCCCGAGGTAGGAGTGATATGAATAACGACAGATAGTGGCACTATATTTCCATACGATCATAGCCAAGGCTCTATGCAGCTATTGGTGGTACAGTGAATTTTGCGACGCACTCATCGAAGAGCGCATCTTTCTCTTCTACGTCGGTCACCAGCGGATGTGATGGGTGTTCGGCCACGAGTCGCCTGCGATATCGATCAGTCATGATGAACGGGAGTCTGCAAAGAAGGTTCCAAGGAGATAAACTTACGTCCATGCTTCTTCCGCTTCGTTCTTTTTCATGGCGCCCAGACCACCAGCTACGACTAGAGCGGCAAGGGTGTCGCCATCATTCTTAACATGTTCGAGAGCTTCGTCAAGATCAGATTTAGCAGCTTGAACGTCGTTTTGGAGAATCCGGGTGACACCACGGGCGGTCAAGAGATGTGGTGAAGTTAACGAGGGGTTTGCGAGTTGTTCAGTGTAGAACGAGCTAGCATTCGCGTAGTTATCCTTCCCAGTAAACAGGATGATGTTGGATTCGATGAGTTGTAGTAGAAGGTCATCCTCCGCCCAATGTTTTGATCGTTCAAACTGCTTTTTAGCGAGATCAGGTCGGTCGATTGAGAGGTATATATGCACAATCACTGCGACGCTGTTGGGGCATGAGATATTGAAGGCAAGCGTGAAGTGATCCAACTCACGCCTCGAGGTCCTCTGTATCTGTGCCGAGGGTTTCGAGAGCCTCTTCAATCTCGTCTGCCCTGGCGAACGCAGTTCCAGCAAGGACACGCACGAGAGCCTTGTCCCAATCAGTGCCTTCCACGTCGTCTCCTTCAATCTCAACAGCAAGATCCCTGAGTTCTTCTAACGATGCTTCAGCCACGCCAGAGTCTTCAGCTTCCTCAGCAGCTACATATTTCGCCAAAGACGTTGCTGCCTTCACAGCAACATTCTCAGAGCCGCTAGGCAGCACCTTTAATGCGGCGTTAGGATCATTCAGGGCGATCTGAGCGCGCGCCTGATACAAGAGAGTCGGGGTATAATCCGGGGAATTTGGATCTGGTAGGCTGAGGTTCACCAGCGTCTTGTAAGCACCTAAATCACGACATATCAATAACTCTTCTCATATCATAGATGCTAGTCAAAGTACCCAAGAAGAACTGTTGTTTGATATGGTATAGCTCTGTGGATTGCATTGGAAGTATAAGGGAGCTGGAGAGATGCGCTTGAAACGTGTAGCTTTCGGTATTATGTCGTGACCGCGCTGTCACGGGTAAAGGCGGTGGGCGATCAAGGGGGGTTTCCACTGGTTACTGTTCAACCACCGCGAATCCTTCGCTTAGACTGGCCTTTAGTATATATACCTCTACTAATTCAAACGAACATGTCAGAACTTTTAGCTGGTCTAGGTTCTCAAGCCCCTTTTCTTCAACAATCCCAGGAAGCTCTCATGCGAGGTGGGCGCCTTTTTTGACAGCTGAAAGGCTCTTTGAGCCTTAATCTAACTGACATGTATTTCTACAGTTACGACCTTCACGAAATCTAATGACCTCCGTTCTCCCCGCTCCCCTCGTTCGATGACGCCCCTTCCTTGCAATGATACAGTCACCGAACGGTCCCGCAAGCAGATAGACCAGGAAGTTTTACGCCTGGAGGACCACATTCGCTCCCTCAAATCCCAGCGTAACTTCCTGGCTCCCATTTCAAACCTTCCACCGGAAATGCTAGCAAAGATATTTGCATACCGTGTCTGGGACGACGCGCCACCAGGCATAGCTTCGCGCCTCGACTGGATCAAGGTCACCCACGTCTCACGTCATTGGCGCTCGGTTGCCTTTGACACCCCTTCGCTGTGGTCTAACATCCCATTCACCCACCCCAGGTGGGCTGAAGAAATGTTGAAGCGCTCTAAGAGTGCAGGCCTTACCATCAAAGCCAGCGTCGGGATGAGCACCCCTAGGATGCGGGATATCTTGGAGCTGGCCCTTCGTCAAGGTGCCAGAATACACCACCTCGACCTCAATGGTGGTTACGGCATAATAGAAAAGGTCCTTTCCGACCTTAACTTCGAAGCTCCTATGCTTCGCTCGTTTGTGCTGTCTGGTCCCAGAAGCTACGAGACCGACAACATCATCATCCCTGAGAAGGTTTTGCAATGCGAAATGCCCTACCTTCGCTCTGTAGAGTTCACCAGGTGCAAAATCCATTGGGAGACTCAAAATTTGGCCAACCTTCATCAGCTCAAACTTCAGGACATCCCAGCAAGTTGTCGTCCTTCGACAGAGCAATTGGTGGAAATGTTATCGAGGATGCCAGACCTCCAGGTCCTCGAGCTAACAGATGCATTACCAATCGTCGCCACTGCCCCTGCACCAGCAGATGTTGATCGTGTCATCGAACTACCCCGACTCACCCTGTTGGTCCTCTCTGGAAAGTTGCAAGCGTGTCTCGACCTTCTTCGCCGTCTCACAGTCCCCTCAAATGCTACTCTACGACTAGCATGTACGACTGAATCTGCAGCTGATAAAGACTTCTCCAGGATTATCGAATTTATATCAACTAAGCAACGCTCCAAGGGTGCCCAACATATCCGGTCCTTGCTCCTTCAAGACGTGGGATACAATGGCCTTTGCATGCAAGCTTCTCCAAAAGCCAATCCTTTGTCATCCTTCACGGGACAAGACGACCTTAACCCCCTCGGAGCCATTCAGCTGAAACTATATTGGGGAAGCGCCTGTCTCGACGGAAGCCCCCGAGAGAACCTCGCATTATCAGTCTTCAGAGCACTTCCTCTTGTACGCCTTCAGTTCCTCAACCTGTCCGGCCGTTGTGGACAGATGAACATGGGGCATTGGACGGAAATGTTTGGTCTCCTCCCAAAGCTTCACACCATCTATATCAGGGGATTATCGGCGCATACATTCTTGACCGCCATGATCGCCGAGCGCTCAGATGATCTCACGCCGACAAGCCCGACACCCCGAAACAGCGAGCTGCTGTCCATAAGGCGACCTGGCTTGCGAAGACGCAAGTCTGCCGTTCCTGCCGTCTTCTTCCCTGCTCTACGCAAGTTATCGCTTGAAGATGTCGATTTTGGTACACCCATGGGTGGCCGTGATTTCCATGAGTTCCTCCGGGACGCGCTGATGGAGCGGTGCGAACGCAAGGCAGAGGTTCAGACCCTGGTCTTGAGAGACTGTACCCGTTTAGACGAAAGCGGGGTGGAATTACTTGAAGAAATTGTCGCTGATGTTGACTGGGATGAATATGTGATGGGTTATACGGACGAAGAGGAAGAAGAGGACGAAGATGATTATTACGATGGTGGTTGGGGCTATGACGATTACGACGACTACTCGGACGACTACGGTGGTATGTTCTTCTAGAACCATATGTCGACAGACGATATCTCGTGTAGCCTCATCTCATAATGTCAACTTCATGGGCGCTTCTCTGCACGTTCCTTAACCCGGCAAAGATATGTGACGCAGCTGCGTCAGGTGGCATATTTGTTCAATACAAACCCAGCGTGAGCTTGATGGCCGCCGAAGCTAATTCAGGTTTAGCGATTTCACGTTCATCGTCCAAGTCCCGAGAAGAACAAGCTTGTAATGCTGAACGTTGGATGGTATCACACGGACAGGTGTCACTTGATTTGTTCTTTTCTCTTCCTTGTCTATAGCGACCACGCGGATAGCATCACTCCTGCCTTCCAACCAACCTTCTCTAGGTACCCGTGATGGACTTGCCAGGGCTTCGTTGCTGGGACGGCTCCGGTATAAAACTCGATTAACTGCTTGAGGAAAAGTGGAGTCGCGCATCGCTCCTTCTTTGCGTCTATCCTTCGAGCAATGGTAGGTTAAGAGTGCAATTCAGCCGTTTCTTAGGAATGCTGAGCCTTTTGATCTTAGTTCTGCACCACGATCCTTTCTGCTCTCGCGTTCGCTACGCTCAATGCCCTCGCGGCTCCCTCTCCAGAGAACATTGCTCTCGCGTCCAAGTATGCCCCTCAGTGGAGGTTCCATCCCAACGAAATCTACTGGCCCTCCACCGTCGAATACTTCCTCGCTGGCGTCAAGGTGCACAAATCCTCTTGATTGACACAAACCGCACATCACTAATCATTCCTTTCTGATCATCTCCATCTAGTTGACAGATTCGAATGGCAATGTCGTCAACAGTGCACCCAATGTTAGCAACCTCGACGATGCTGCCAACCAAGGATCAGGCTTGTTTTTGACCACGGACGTCAACGCTGGAAAGGGTGGCTTCCTTCGAGGCCAGAACCCTACTAACTCGAAGCCTGCCGTTTACACATTCATTGCTCCAAAGGTTAGAGCGCCTTGTCGTCCCGATCCGTTGACTGTGGATCTTATTCTTTGCCACAGTCCAATGGGATCGTCGATCTCTACTATTGGTTATTCACTCCTTTCAACCAAGGGAAGAACGTCCCACTGGTTGGCGAAGTCGGTGACCGTGAGTTTAGTGCTGCTTGGAATAGAAGCCATTTGACTAACCATATGGGAACGTAGACGTTGGCGATTGGGAACGCATGACGGTTCGAACTGTCAATGGTGTTGCCACTCAGGTTGACTACCACGCTCACGACGACAAAGGCAGCGGGTATGCTTTATTTCGCGACCGACGTTTGTTCCACATGCTAATTCTAAACCTATAGCACCATTCCATTCGATCAAGCCATTAAGTTTGACAATGGACAGCGGCCAGTTGGTTACGTTGCCCAAGGCTCGCATGGTTTCTGGTCGAGCGCTGGCACCTTCACATATGTCGATGCTGTTGTGTTCAAGCTCCAGGATGTCACCGCGGACAATGGTGTTTATTGGGACACCAGGGATGCCCTCGTAGACCTGAGTTACCCTGATACATACAGCGGCAACTTGGATTGGCTCAACTACAAGGGTACTTGGGGTAACACTGGCGAAACCGACTGTTGGTGGCACATCTTTTACAACGAATGTGAGGTTGTCACCGGTCCAGGTGGTCCCCTGCGAGACGATGTGCTAGGCTCAGCGGATGCCAAACAGTCCACCAAGCCTTCGACCAGCAAAGGCTTGAAGGTCGAAGGACCCCTGTCTGTGAGTCTGCCGTCACCTGGCCTCTTCCGTCTCTCTCTAATCCGTCTCTTCTAGCAAACCCTCGGTGATGTCTCGACTAAAGATACTTCTTCGTATACCATCTACCTGCACGACTCCGTTCGCCAAGCCGCTTCGAAGGCCACCTTCCCACGAATTGCAGTTCAACAGGTCTGCAAGTCCACTGCCCAGCCCGATACAGGCGCGTCGGCGGAGGAGAAGAACGTTCCCGAGAACACTACCACATTTGGCACTGCTACCCTCACCAAGGACTCCAAGTTCACGGTATGCATCGAATGCTTATGACCATCGAACTACTTCTGACTCGCTTCTTTCTCCTGCCCCAAATAGATCTCTGTGGCTAAGTGTGGCGAGAAGACTGCCGTGGACGCGTATACCATCGGTTTCTGCGCCGATGAGACGGATGAAGACTGCATCTGGTCTACTGCTTCGCGCAAACTCCGTGCATTCTCGTCTGACCCCTCTCGCCGTGGGATTCAAGTGACTCCTGCTATTGACGTCACAGACCTTGACACATGGGAGTGGTAATTCTGTGCACACGACTCGAATTCTTGTCTTGTACATGAATATTTATTTATTTACAAGGTTTTGTCACTGGGTGCTTTACATTGATCACATTGTTTACGGCCTGTCACGACCTGTTACGAATACCTTTACTTAGTTCTCTTCGGTCTGTCAGGATGCCAATGTGTGATTTGCGTCGTATACACTTCTTCTGGTCATGCAGTCCGTCCTGACGTCCCGTGAGGTATGTCAAATGACGGTCAAGTGAATATCCTTGCTCAGTACGGTCCGCGGCCCGGCCGAGTACTCCGGAGGGCAGACCGACCTCCGCACCCCATTTCACTTTTCGCACCGACCATGATGATCCGAAAATAAGCCCACTGCACCTCGCACCTCAGCAGATCTCAACTGGACAGTTTGGGCGATTCCGAGAACCAACTTTTCCCATATTGAGGCAAACGCGGATAATCCTCCTTGCGATGAACGGTCGACTTGAATTGCATCTGCTCCCAGCTCTCCGTCGATAGCAACCGGTAACAACGTTGGCTCTATGCAGTCCGCCAGCGGACCGCGTTTTGCCAGTGGACGCGCATAAAAGAAAGACATTCGTCAATATGTTTCGTGCTCGCCGGAAAATGCAGAAAATTCTGGTTTACTTCTTTGCCTTCGCCATCCAGGCGTTGGCTGTTTTTGCATTCACCAACCCAATCAAGAAGACTGATGGATCTGACCCGTTCATGGTCTACCATGAAGGCTATTACTGTGAGTGAATTGAAATACCTTGGGAGTTAATTTACTGTACTGAGATACTACCAGACCTGACCTCCACTACCTGGTCCAATATTCAAATTACGAGGGCAACAACCATCAACGGCCTCAAAACTGCTACACCAAAAGTTATCTGGACGGATAGCACGGCGTCTAGATGCTGCAATGTGTGTACGTCGGGTCTTGCTTTTCTCGTCTTAGATTAGAGGTACTCACACATTCGCAAATTGAAGGGGCCCCTGAAATTCATTGGCAATCTTCAACCAGCTCTTGGTACATGTGAGTAGCTGGAACGTTTCCCCCGGTCATCCACGGGCTTAACTGGGCCCCACAGTTACTACTCTGCCGGTACCACTGGAACCCTCGACAATCAACGTATCAATGTCCTAAAAGGATCTTCCAACATAATCTGGGATTCATCCTGGAGCTATGCTGGTTAGTTCTTAGATTTCAAAGATTGACAGAGGTGCTTATGCACTGCTTTATACCAGGACGCATTGCGATCCCCAACCGTGACGTCTGGTCCATTGATGCTACCATCTTGGTTCTTGGAACGACTCGGTACCTTGTTTATTCTAGCTGGGATGGCGCTAGTAAGTATTTCTACAAAATCAACGAGTACGTATGTGTGTCTAACAATACTTCCATCTGAAAGATCAATGCCTCTTCATTGCGTAAGTTATCGATTCAAATTTTCTGAAGGCTGCATGGGCTGACTAGGATGTGATAAGTCAAATGACGAGTCCCACTGCTGTTGGTAATGCTGTCAAGATCTCAACGCCCACCTATGACTGGGAGAAGGTTGGTTCGAATGTCAACGAAGGACCTGGTAAGCATCACCTTTGTCTCCCCTTTCGTATCCTTCTAATCACTGATCTTAGCTGCTTTGTACCACGGCGGTCGCACATGGATCGTATACTCTGCTTCTGGCTGTGCTGGAACTGGCTACAAACTTGGAAGGCTTGAACTGACTGGGTCTAATCCTCTCAGCGCAAGTTCCTGGACCAAGTACTCTCAGCCGATCTTCGTATCTGGAAACGGGTTTGTGTTTTCTAATCATTTCGTTTTAATACACGCCCTAATAATTGCCTTGATTGCAGGCAATATCAAGTACGTATATCATGGCCTAACTCTTTTCCCCCGGACCCGCTGACCACTCGACCTTAGCCTGGCCACAACGGTTTCTTCCAAAGCCCTTCTGGCAATCAAATTTGGAACGTATACCACGCCAACACGAACTCTCCAGGAAACTGCGATGGAAGTAGATACACTGCTGTCCAGCCGTAAGTTTTTGCACCATACTTCAGCTAATCTCTTGAAATCGAAACGGCTTTTCTAGGGTCAACTGGAATTCAGATGGAACCCCGAACCTTGGATCTCCGACCTCGCTCAGCACCAGCATTAGCGAGCCCGTTTAACAGATTGGCTTACCGTTAGACACATTTCTTGTTTTAAATCGTCGTGCAATTCGTTGTGACTTTCATGTGTCTTTTCAAGCCTCAAGTTGACCCCCTTCCGAAAAATAAATAAATAAACAGATCGTATTTGTTCCGATGGCCGACTCGGAAGCCCCTTCCGATACCACATTTGATTGGGAGGCTCTCAGATTGTTAGCCACCCTCCTGAACCAAGCGAGAAGCGTCAAGCGCTCTTGCAGCTTTCAAGGCAAGGCAAATGCTTACTGAAAACATCTCGGGTCTCGATCTCCCCGGGAGTTGACTGACCCTTTCTTACATTGTGGGAAGTGGTCAGTCAAAGCTCGGGGAGAGCCTGAGGCTGCCTAATTTCGCACTCGTCCTTTTTCCGTGGCGGCTTGCGGTCTCCGACAATGTCAGTCCGACCCTGATGTTGAAGTTGAAAAGGTTATGTCTTGCATGACTCCGTTTAACACTCGAGAGGGACGAGTACGAAACTACCTACTCCCATATTCTGGGAGTAGGTAGCCACCAGATAAGGCAGCTACGACCGTCTTTCCCCCCTGATTCAGGACAGCTCCAACGATTGACAAGGGCGTAGTGACCCGACGAAGTAGTGAACGGTCCCTTAGCCCTTCGGGGCGGGATATGCAAGTCATTGCGAAATGGTTGGACAACCGGGGAGAGGCAACACGATCAAGGGTATTCCAGGCCTTGCTACACTCATACCGTACCATGGCTCTGAGGAACCTGCAAGAGCAAGATGTCGCGTCTGAGTCGTAACAGAGATCATTTTTGAAAGCGGGGATCATTGTTACAGCATTGGGCTGGATGTACTTTGAACGATATCAACTATCCTGGACGGTTTCACCGATCGACCTTAAGCTTTAAGTCTTCTGGATTTGGCGCGATACCTTACTCAATTCTTCTTCGGCTGCTATCGGTGAACAGTCGAAGCTGACGCCGGGCGACTGAACCCAAGCATGATGCATCTGTTTTCATGCCCTTCGGCTCCGTGGGTATGAGATCTGTATTGGACTTCGGCAGTTCATGCCACCTCCGGTTCTACACTAGCCCACGAACACACTGTTAAGTCGTCCTCTGATGTAGTCATCTGAGATATAGGATTGGTCGCGATGCAAGATGATGTCGAGGCATTGGTCACTGGGTATAAGAAGCCTTCCCGTTGACAACGACCAGCATGCTCCCTTCTGCTAAGCATCAGTCTCGAAGCACTCGAGATGGAGCTTCTGAATCGACTCGAGGCTAGCTTACTATTGATGGTCCTACCTTCGTGGCCCATTTGGGCATGTACCACCAGAGAACGAGAAAAAGGCTGATTTCCGACCTGAATAGTCCGTTGGGCACCACCTTCGGATGCAAAAGACAACTCATATGATCTAAACCTGCGGCAACATACTCGTGGCATCTCCCTGATCCATCTGGTGGAAGTGGTGCTAGCTTCAAGGCCCTAAGTTTTATAAAGCGCGACACATCCGAGCCAAAAGTCGAGCAAACATTATATCCTGCTAGGATGTACAAGATGATGCTAGGAGTATTTACGCTTCTCCTACAAGCTCTTTTCGTGTTTGGGTTTACGAACCCGATCAAGCAGAGTGGACCTGACCCCTTCATGGTCTATGACAAGGGGTACTACTGTTCGTACCATCCATCCTCCTTCTCCAATGCATTTCTTAATATCCGAATAGACCTGATGTCAACCACTGGTGGCGACCTTCAGATAACTCGAGGGGCCACCATCGACGAGCTCAAGAATGCCTCTCCAAAGCAAATCTGGAAAGACAGTGATCCGTCACGATGCTGCAACGTTTGTGAGTTTGACATCTTCAACCCATTTTTACGTTGGTTCTGAGTTATGAATCGCAGGGGCGCCTGAAATCCACTGGTAGAACTTTTCCTCTTTCTTTTATCAATTCTCTCAGGCCTATCGGGATGTTTTCTAGGCAAGCCCCCGAGAATGCCTGGTATGTGTAAGTATCGTTCACACAACTCTGCCCACTACCCATCTGAAGCTCTGTAGATACTACACGGCTGGCACCGCCGACAACAACCTAGACAACGAACGCACGCACGCTATCAAAGGCTCTTCAGCGGATATATGGGAATCTACTTGGTCCTATGCTGGCCGAATTGCCTTCCCTAATAGGGATGGCTGGGCAATCGATTCTACCGTCCTGAACTGGAATAACAATCGCTATATGGTCTACTCAAGCTGGGATGGGCCCGGTAAGCCGTATCTCTCGCATTATGGACTGCTGATGCTGATATCGCGTGGAAGACCAATGTCTTTGGATCTCGTACGTATTCCCCTGATGACAAGAGCCTTCTTAACCTCGACCACAGGCAAATGAACAGTGCAACAACCGTCGGAAATACAGTCAAGATTTCCGCGCCCACCTTGGACTGGGAAAGGGAGGGAAATAACGTCAACGAGGGTCCTGCTGTTTTGCAACACAACGGACGCACGTTCGTTGTCTTCTCAGCCTCCTTCTGTTCTGGTACTGGCTACAAACTCGGTCGACTTGAACTTACTGGCACGAATCCTCTCGATCCGGCCTCTTGGACGAAGTATGGTCAACCCATATTTACTTCCGCTAATGGGTGATTATGTTTCGGCCTAAGTTTGAATTGTATAGACTCATCGGCGCGATGTAGGAACTACCAGCCTGGTCACAATGGTTTCTTCAAGTCTCCCTCGGGAAACCAGGATTGGATTGTAAGCGAAAAAAAGGTTTGAAGCATGTTATCCAAATAATTGAGACTTGATTGACAGGTTTATCATGCTAACCCTACCACGCCTGGAGGTTGTGATGGCTCTCGTCGTACTATGGTCCAACCGTATGTATATCTCATAACTTCCACTAAGATCGGTGTCTGACGCAATACTTTCTCCCTACCTAGGATCTCATGGAACGACGATGGGACTCCGAACCTGGGATCCCCTGATCCTCTCTCCCAGAATATCCCCGAACCTGTGTAATCCCAGGCTCAAACCCATGTTTACTTGGAAACCATGTCACCGTATACTCTGTACTGAATCTGAATGAAATTCTTGTCCTCGGTCAAAATTTCTGGGAAAACTTTGAAAAAAATTCCACGCACGGCAATCAAAACAGACATATGTTACTTCAACTTTCACTTTCCTCCTCGAGGCTCGGAGGGTGAGAGTGCCTAGCGGTGCGTCATAACGACGCAGTCCTTCCTTGGACTCACTCCACGCCCCGTGTGGATTTTCGCGTCGTGAAGTCCTATTTGACCGGGAGCAGTTGCGCTCATGTCAAATATCGCAGCATCGTGGTGGAAAACATAACGTAAATCGTAACAGCTTGCTTTTCGGTGTAACTTTCGAGCTGGACATCCGTGCCGCGGCGAGTTAGTCAAATTATCGATTGGAAAATGTTTGGTTTCAGTGGCTGATTTGTCGCTCGGTGAGGGTTTGGATTGGTAAACGGGTACCGGGTCTGAAATTGAATGTCCCTTCGAATGACGGAGCGCGGCTTTCATTGAATTCGCGGGAGCGGTCATCTCGGATTGACAGACATGAATAAACGACGATGAAGAGCAGAGGTCATCTCATTGACACCAATCTATGAGGGTTATATAGGCAAGGTACATGAAGACCATTCCTGGTCAGCGAGGTCATGACATTGGTAATGAGACGAGACTATGTTATCGTCAGACCAACGTCAGAAACTGTATGAGATCTCTTCCCTCTACTAGCCACACAGGCTACTATGAGCGACTCGATTCGCCCACGGGTCAAAAATTATCTCCATCGGGAGCACATGCATTTGCTTGTTTTCGGCTGGAGGTGGGTGCTGAACGTCTCACCGGATTTAACGGGATGTCGACCCAGTTGGGGCTGAAGGTTATGATAACGAGTTTACCGATGCTCGAAATTGACTGTGGCGTGCGTAGTGGGTACGATGCTCGCTGTATTACGGGCATGACGAGAACGCGATAGACTCATAGAGTACCATCAAGGGGGTGGAACGGCCACGTGTGGATCATCTGGCCAAAGACGTCCGTCAACAACGTTTGAAAGGTGATAGGATATCCGCCGTATATACTTACTTTGGGTGTCGGAAGCTGATCTCTTCCTTCTGAGGAAAGGGAAGTGTTTAAAGCGGACTCTATACTTGTGCAAGAGGAGAAACCCGGTGTGAACAGTGGGGGAAATCACGGAATAAGTTGACGGTAGCGGCGTAGATAGTTCACGGTGAAAGATTCCAGATATGCCCCAGATAAAGACAAATGGATGTGAACGTTGTAGCCATGATGAGAGTCAATTATTGCTGGCTGGAGACAGGAGTCAAGGTCAGGTTAACAATTACCGGTTGAAACAATTACGCAGAGGCTATCGTTAACTTATAATAGGCAGCGCAGCAAAACGAGCCTAGTTTGTGCAGAACAGCCTGAAGAGGTGAAGGGAAACGGCTAAGCAGCACGTGATCATCTGGAGCTGCTATTTTGCGGAAGAGCAGTGCCTTCTTGTCGGTTGCCTTACCCCGACCATCTTGCAAGCCAAGTAGCGAGCAGAGCGTCCAGCTCGTTTTTGTCGTTGACAAGAACAACGAGCAAAGCCATTCGAGTCTTCGGTGAGGCATGACCGTGAGCAGATCAAGGACAAGGACACTGACAGCCGAGTCGGTATGTGTAATTGTAGGAAACTCACAAGGATCGCGATTGTCGCCAGAGAGACGGCCTATCCGCAATTATCCGTCGAGCAGGGTACCTTTGATTGTTGAGAGGCCAGGTTTGCGATCTTTCTCATCGCTGTACAGAAGAGAACCTTGACCTGTTACTTTCGTGTGTCTTTTCAAATTTCATACAGGCAAAACATTCCCGGATTCTCTGGGCCATGTCCTCGTCCCAAAGTACAATCAATCAACGCTCATTTCCGAATCAGCAACCCCGTCAATCAAAAATAACTGTAGAGTACCACAGACCTTCACGGGAATCGATCCAGGAATACAACGCTCTCCTTGCTAACGCCAGTCACCACGCCGCAGAAGCTGCCAACTACCAAGCTTCCTTCGTGCCATCTAGACAAGCACCTCCACCACCGCCTTCTGCTTTGAACAAGCACTCGGCTGAGTCCACATCAGCACATTCCAGCCAAGGACCGACGCCACCTCGCGTTCGCAACTCGCTTCAGAAGCCTCCGCCAAAACAACCCAGGCAAAGCTTTGCATCAGCCTCGCCAGTGGCCCGTGTCACAGAACAAGACCCTTTTGCTGCCAACGCTCATAACTCCAGCTCATCCATCCCTCATCTCGATTCTAGAACTAACGGAATGAGCGGTGCCACATCTCCCCCTCCCAGGCCTTCTCGTGCCAACACCGCCACACTGAACGATATCTTCCCTACTCAGAATGCCCTGGCTAATACTCACATCTCATCACCTCCGGCTACGCACGATGACCATTATCAGTATCCGGAATATAACGACCATGCTCCCCCTACGCCTTCCGTCGAGTACAGTTCAGCTACCTTCAGCCCCAACAGCCAGACAACTATGCCTGCCCGATCGCGTAGCGGCACGACCTCCAAGTCAAAGAAGGGCATGCTGGGCCTGATGTCCATGTTTGGACAGTCGAAACGGATTGAGATCAGTACACCATATGATCCTGTCCATCTCACACACGTCGGTTTCAACTCTTCAACCGGCGAGTTCACCGGCCTACCCAAAGAATGGCAGCAACTTTTGCAAGAGAGTGGCATCTCCCGATCAGAGCAGGAGAAGAATCCGCAAGCCGTGATGGAAATCGTCAAATTTTATCAGGAGGGACAAGCCGATAAATGGGATAAGATTGGGAACATGTCCCCGGCTGCACCAGAAACCACTTTCCCGTCTTCAAGATTCGATGACTCGTTGCAGAATCCTGTATGTCGCAACCTCGTGTTGCGAATGTTCGCTGGCTGATATTTTCCATCACTAATAGCGATCGCCCCCACCACCACCTCCCAACAAGGTCAAGGCACAGGCCCCCGGGGCACCCAGCGCCTATCGGCCCGCTCCCACACCTCCTGGTATCGCAGGACCTACTCTTGACCGGTCCACCTCACAACGCATACCGACCAAGTCACCCAAATCCCCTGACGGTCTCGGCCGGGCAAACACAACTAAGGATAGACGTTCGCCAGCACCAGGTGCTCCTCAACCTTCGCACCTCCAGCAAAGCCTTCAAAAGCCGATCAAGACTTCTCCGGGCTCTTCGACTACCGATCTTTCCGTCAGGACGCAACCACACTCTGCGTCAAGTGCAGGCAAGAACGGTGATGTGCGATCACCGACTCAACCGCAGCAGAGTCCGGCCGTGGCTACCCTTGCGAAGACTGCCGGTGTTGCTACTCCGAGGAGAAGAGAGAAGAAGGTGGACAAGAGCAAGGACGAGGATATTGTGAGGAGATTGAAGCAGATCTGTACGGATGCCGATCCTACGAAGCTATACAGGAATCTGGTCAAGATTGGCCAAGGGTAAGGATAATGTCTCTGAGAGTGACCACCTTTGCTCATTGATTATTTCAGAGCCTCTGGTGGTGTCTATACCGCCTACCAAGTTGGCACCAACTTGTCAGTTGCTATCAAACAGATGGACCTTGAAAAGCAACCCAAGAAGGATCTCATCATTAACGAGATTCTCGTTATGAGGTCATCTCGCCACCCGAACATCGTCAACTACATCGATTCGTTCCTATATAACAATGACCTCTGGGTGGTCATGGAGTACATGGAGGGTGGTTCGCTTACAGACGTGGTCACAGCGAACTTGATGACAGAGGGCCAAATCGCTGCTGTTTCAAGGGAAACTGCTCAGGGATTAGAGCACCTCCACCGCCATGGTGTCATCCATCGTGATATCAAGAGTGATAACGTGTTGTTGAGCATGGTTGGAGATATCAAGCTCAGTAAGTTGTCTTTCTCAATCTTTACGATGTATCCATTGACAGATGTTCCACAGCTGATTTCGGTTTCTGCGCCCAAATCTCTGAGGGGAATGCTAAGCGGACCACTATGGTCGGCACTCCCTACTGGATGGCACCTGAAGTTGTCACTCGTAAAGAGTACGGACCCAAGGTCGATATATGGAGTCTTGGAATTATGGCTATTGGTACGTAGCTGCGATATACCTCCTCGGGGCCGTCTGGGATCTAACCACGTATACAGAAATGATTGAAGGAGAACCCCCATACCTTAATCAAAACCCACTGAAGGCCTTATACCTTATCGCAACTAACGGAACCCCAACCATCGCAAATCCGGAAAATCTCTCCCCCATTTTCAAAGATTACCTGGCTAAGACACTGGAGGTTGATGCAGAGAAAAGGCCCGGCGCGACTGAACTTCTTCAGGTAGGCTACCTTACATCCCTAGCGTCATGCGCGATACTAATAAGCCTCCAGCACCCGTTCTTTAAGTTATCCGAGCCTTTGCGTACGCTTGCCCCTCTCATCAAAGCGGCACGGGAAATTGCAAAGAACAAGTAATGCGGAAATTCACCTGTGTAATATCACTCCATCTGTCTTCCCAGCCTCATATACCTGCCTTGCTTGTTTTTTATGCGTACTCACAACATATATACTGAACTCCTTTATTTGTTTCGATTATATTTGAATTTACATTCGTTACTTTGGAAATGTCAACTCGCAATGCATTAAGGGAGTCTCAGATATGTATGATTGGCTAAATGCGGTAGGGAAAATGCAAATTAATGGTAAGTCAGCGGGTGTCGAGGATGCTAGAGCAACGCGTTCCAGCCTAACGGAGAAGTTTGTCAACGTGCCTGAGGACCAGTCTGAAGAAAGGGTAATACCTTTGAAGATGCGTGCGAGGTTCCTCACATCGGTAGCCTCTCGGATGAGTTGATTGACTATGTATTGAACACTCATGGACTTGTCGAGCTTTCGCGCCACAGAGTTCAGGGCTCGATCGGCTGCTTCCTCGGCTTTTCCGCTGCTCATGTCGATGCCGATAGTGCTACCCGGCCGCTGAATGGTCTCAGAAGCTGCGGATACTTGTTGAATGCGCTGAACCTTGATTTTGTCGACAGTCCTACGGAACCATGAGAGAAGGTTAGAGTATGGTATCTTCAGTCAACTCACCAATTATGCAGCGGATCGTGCTTGAAGACCTCCAGAACGGTCATTAGCAAACCAGATCCGTCTCGAATCACCCTCAACGTTTCTTCAGCACAACGGTGGAAAATACCAGAAGTCCCTGCCATCCCCATCCCATCAACCATGTCCCTAGTCATCCTGAAGGGAACCAACTCCGGTACAGGCAATACCTTCCCCTGCACGAAGTTAGAAGCGGATAAGTCAACTGGCGAAAGGCTACTTGCCTGGTCAAAAGCAATGCCAAGATCTATGTGGACAACATCGCCTGACACGTTGTCTATTAGGATGTTGCTCGTGTGTCTGTCTCCAAGACCCAAAACATGGCCGACGATGGATGTCGTAGCCACGCTCCGCGTATAATTCAGGCGCATAGCGAACCAAGAGATAGGGACCTTGTGCTTCTCGGTGAAGTAATGGCGCATGACAGGCCGTATTCTCTGCTTCAGAACCTCGAACTCTTCATAGAGCCTCTCTGTGTCTCCGTACTTCCTCTGATTAGTCTGTATCAGTTCGTAGGTTTCGCTGGGCCTGAGGTCTTTGGGATGATACCTGTGGTTCCGGTGAGCTACGGTCGAGAAGGGCCACTGATTTACTTACCGCCTATGTGCATCATCTAGCCACCCCTTCAGAGGGCTTGTGTTTTCAACAAACTCCAGAACCCCGCTTTGTGCCTCAAGTGGAATGACCTTGTATTGGCGGATGGAGAGGTTTCGTCGCTTTGTTTGCCTATCACGCTCTAGCACTGCGTTGACCAGACCAAAAACCTGTTCCATGACGGCGTCTTGACGGAGATCATCCCCCTTGAACTAAACATTTGCTAGGTAAATACGGAGGATGCATTTCAGCACATCGAACGCTAGCCTCACCAGCTGCTGATACGATTTTCCGTCCGACCCAATACAAATGGTAACTTTTGGCCACGTATTGCCACCGCAGAGCTTGAATGTCGATCGGAACCGCACGATAGTACAGAGGTTGTCATATTGCAGGGTACGATCAACCGATAGCTGAGAAGTCATTATGGGCACTGGTATACCCTTGATACGGATGAGATCCAATGTGTCTGGTATGAGGTGTTGTTTAGCCTTCGGATCGATCTTATACTTCGCCCACTTCATGGATGCTAAGGATAAGCGTTCTATATTCTTGACCCTCGCCGCTGTGGCTGGTTCTGAGCGAAGTTGATCAAAAATATCGGCGGCTGCGAGCTTGCGCTCGTTCTGACCAGATACTACCTGTGGCTTTCCCTGGACCTGGGCCATTGAGCGGAGAATCCCAGAAGATTGATCGTCGCCTTTGAGACTATAAACTTGGTAGAGGCTGTGGAACGGATGCTCGCGGCACATTCGCTGAATTAAGGTCTGAAGGTTCTCTTGACATCGTGGTTTTTCTTTCCTTACACCTTGCTCTACCAGCGTGGACATCCGCGCGGATAATTGATGCTTGAGACAGTGTAGTTAGTTGGGAATGGAGATGCTGGCGAGACGAGCGACTGACTGAAAGTAAGATGAATTTATGGGAAGGAACACGTTCCAAGGCCTTGGCAATATGTTCTTGTATGTCCTCGGTATGGAAATTGGCAAACCAAAGGGAGCAGAGTCTGGTTGCGGCATCCTGGTCGTAGTCATCTGAGGCGTAGAGGCAGCGGGAATACATTTCAATGGCACCCTTCAGGAAAATGTCCAACGATGTGTGGTGTGTGGTGTAGAGATGCACATCCTCGTTGTATAGTTTCTGTAGCTTCGCGAGTTCACCCTCCAGCGATAGAAATGGTTTCGTTCCTGGTTGGAGATTTAGCAGGTCACGTTTGCCTGCCTCTATCTCCTGGAGTTTTCGGTCCCGGTAGATCTTCCACCTTAGCACGTCTGGAGAGTTGTTGATTGAGTGGTACTGTTGCTCGGCAAAAATGGCATATTGGTAGTAAATCTCCGCCGAGCTATTCTGGGCTTCTGGGTCCTCCGCGTCAGAGGTGGAATTCTTCAACAAGTCGGCTGCTCTTTGGAAATAGTCCTGTTGGATTTCGTTTGGTTTCTTTAAGCAGGCCTGAGAGGACCAGCTACCCTGTGAATAACTCAGCATCATCCACGAATCATATCATTGATGGGCTACCCACCAGCCGTGCAAGGATGAGAGCCATTCGGGTAGGAGGTATAGGTTCCTGAATTTGTATCTTGTTCTCGTTAGAACACAGCCGATCGAGATACTCCACGGCAGATTTCTCTTCCTTTTGACACCAAAGCACGTTTGCGAACTCCTCGAAGACTGCCAGTGATGGGCTTTTTTCCAGTTTTTGTGCGCGGATGATAGAGTTCAGGGCAATCTGCTCTTGATCGGCAGTTCGAGCCGTTCCGGAGAGGTCGAGGACACATCGCTTCTCCGCCTCGAGTAACGTCCGCGTTAGAGGGGACTGCAAGGTGCCAATCTGCTGACGCTCCGCTTTCGACCTAGCCGCATGCAGGATAGACATCCTTGTGGAGAGGACACTCTCTGCGACCGGAAAGCTGAACATTCCGGAAATGGTTAGGCCATAGAGGTTAAAGGGGATGATCACTTACTCAAAGGTAGAGTCAATCTTTACCAGTGCCTGGAGAGGTGCATACTGGCCTCCAGTTGTGTTCGGTAATATGCTCCTCCATCTGGCTACCTCGCCCAGACACAGTAGTTCTTGAACAGTCTCACGAATTTCGGTAAAATTCTCTGTTCCTAATCCGCGAAGGTGGTTCATTTCCGTTGCAATCCCTTTTCGTATCTGATTGTCAACAATGGATTCATCTCGTTCGCGGTGTATTGCGCGCAGGGCCAAGTATAGTGGAGCTCCCCCTTGATGACCATCGAAATCTGGGAGATCCCATGTTTCTGTCCTCCAGTGTAAGCGATAATTGATTCCGGAGGTCGATTGCTTGGAGAAGGATGACAGTCCTTGAAGGACATCATTGGCCAGTTGATTTAGTCCGATGGCATGAAAAGATTGAACGAGACCATTGCTATGGTCCTCTTGGATGTCACCAGCTTCGAGGGCCGCTCCATGAAAACGAAATGCCCGATCCCATTGCTTCTCGTGTTCAAATCGTTTCATCAGGTTTCGATGCGGGTCCTTGTATGAAATGCCGTAGAATCCATCCGGCTCATCTATGTGCTGATAGATTTGATACATGATATCCTCGGAGTCCCCGAGAACATCTGCCTTGGAGAACTGTTCGTTCGCTAATTCCAAAAATAAGATTGCCGATGTATACATGCCGCAGGCAATGGCCTTGCGTGCTAGCAGGAGGGGATCAATGTCAAGCCAGGAATTGTACGACAGTGCATCCACCGGGGCCAAAGGGGAGAAATTTCGCAAATGAAGAACAGTGTTGATGATCAATCGAGAACAATCAACATCTGCAGCGGGGGATTGAAGGAGAGACGTGAAGTACTGGGACAACAGCTGACGGTTGGGATGAGGATCTTGCGATTGTTGTTCTGCTCTGAGCAGAATGTGAATCAAGACTGGCAGGATATCACCCGCAAACTCTACGTCGCTCTTCAACGTGGAGATGAGGCAGTGATAAAAATTTTCGACCGCAGACAAAATTTCTGCAAGCAGAGTTGTTATCCATGTTGTCCATCTTGCAGAATCGCTTGCAATTGTTATGCAATCGTCTGATTGCAGCTCTTGCAAACTGCGATCGTTCGAGTCAATAGGTTCTTGGTAGTGTCGCTGCGCGAGGAACCGGAGCTCTGCTGCATGCTCGGGTATCCATCGCCCAGCTTCGGACAGGGTACTGATCTGGCGAAGGGTTTGGTACGCTGCGTCGGTGTGGTGAGCAGAGTCGCCATGGAGTCGTCCCAGTAGGATGAGAATGATTGAACACATCGCGGTTTCGCCATCCTTAGTTGCCTGCACTCCGGTTGCCTTGGACTGCCTTCGCTTCGTTTCTTGTTCCTTGCTAGCAACTGCCTGCATAGCGGCTGCGATCTGCTTTCGGCGGCTCAAGACGGACGTCTGATCTTGCTCGTTGGCGAGGCCATTGAAGTTGCCTTTTGAGAGGAATAGCAAATCCAGGAAGGCATCAACATCAACAGTATCCAGCTCTCCGACTAGTGGAATGCAACGTTTCAGGCGCCAGAAGTCGAGGCTGACAAAAGACGAAATGTCATATCCACCGATCTCCGTGTATTGTTCCAGACGGGACACCAATCTGAACCTGTTGGTAGAGGTTCTCAAGCCTCGCAATGCAGAGGAAATGTCCTCTGAGGTTATAGCATGATATGTTTCATCCAATGGTGCAACAGGCTGGTGTGGCCATGCTGAAAGCGCCTTATTGGTTTCAACAGCGAGGGCGGGAATCTGCGAGAATCTGAAGACTTGGTCATCAATCCAAGCTAGGATCTCTCGACCAGCCATTTGTATATCAACCTCGGCAGGGAGTTTGATACGCTCATTAGCCGTACAAGCGAGGCGAAGGAGCGTGTCCGATAGCATGGAATGGGTTGACCCTATCTTGCGGAAACGGGCGAAGCACCAGTCTAGAATAGATTGACAGGCTTTACGCAAGTCGATTTGTTGGAATAAACTTGTGCTTCCGCGAATGAGGGATAATAATAGAGTCTGGTCGTCGAAATCACTATGATGAAGGGCAACCCATAACGAAATGGCGTTGATTAAACGCAGCTGTTCATTGATCAGCGAGGATTGTTCAACCTGTGCAAACAATTGCTGGAGGACGTGATAGGTCGTTGAAGGCGCGTCGACTGAGTTTATGTGGTAGCGGAGCCAATCCAGAGCAGCTAGAATGACGGGTACAGGATATGTAGGTAGATTGGGAGGATGGGGGGCAAACCCTAAGGAATCGCGAAAGCGAGTAAGGTCTCGAAACGTTCTGAAGACGGCAGTATCATTGCCGATGGCTTTGAGGGACGAAAAATATGGCCCGTCTTCGGAGACATCTTGATCACCAAGTGTATGAAGGATGAAGACCACGATGGAGTCAACATTTTCCTCTAGGCATGTGTCGAACTCGTCGCCTGGCACTGTTCGTGATCGTAGGTGGTCCGCTAACTCCCCGGGTTCGCCGTTAGATTGAATCCAACGAGTGATCTCGTACCCGACAATGTCACCAAAGCAGGACATGATGCCTTGTTCTCTCGTTTTGCCAACAGCCTTGCAATGGTCGATGAACTGCTTCTGGCCATTATTCCATATATTCGTGGGCGAAAAGAAGCGAAAAGTTGCAAGGGCAGATTGAAGTCTATTTTCATACCCCAATATGCGATATGGAAACTGGACGATGCTGGTGATGGGACCATTGCTTTCCCCAGAGGTTTGTGCCCCAACCTGGCATATCGAAAAAGCAAGTTGGGCGGCGTAGGCCTCAAACAGTAAAGACAGTGACGAAAAGCCAAGGCTCTGTGCAACGGCGCGAAGAACAGCGTGAATGTGTGTTTCGTAGTTGATGGGGGTTTGTTCATTGTTGGTGTAGATGCATGTCTCTAAAAGATGCCAGTATGGCCCTCGACGTGTCTCCGAACTAACGATCATTACATTCCCAAGTAGAAGCATGCGTGTAAGAACACGCTCATAGCTAGAAGCGTCACGTCAAAAAGGTTCTCTTTCAAAGGATTCAAGGGAAAGGCGCTCACTCCGCAGCATCTTGGGTCAGATGGCGCAATATTTTGGTGTATATGCTGGAAGGCGATTCTGATGTCTTCCGAGCGTGTGCGAACAGTCTAGTGCATAGGAAGGCTGCCCTAAATCGCACTCGCACATCACTATCGGCTCCAAACAAACAAAGGAGTTCCATGGCTGATTCATCTGACTCCAAGTCCCCTTCGCACCAAGTAGTTTCGGAGGGGTTCTGGTCAAGGTATTTGGCGATGAACCGGGCAATTGCATCGCGCACGGACCAGTGCCTGATACCCTCGTTTCTCAGCTCCTGAGCTAGTAGGTGACAAAGTATCTGGATCTTGGATAATGTACCAGGGTGTATGGTGGTATCTTTGGGTCCCCAAATGCCTAGCGTACATGTGAAAAGGTGTATCACAAGGAGCTGGGCAGTTGAATTCTTCGTGAAGCTGAACATGTACTGTGTGAGAACAGGTTCCAAAGAATCCAGGGCATCACCGAGGTTTGCTGCGCTAAAATGGAGGTATCCTTGCTGGACTATTCGGAGGAGGCTGGGGAACACGAGGAAAAATAAATCTGTGGAATTCTCGGCGCAGCTGAGGAAAACATCCACCAGTTCTTTCTTATGAAGGGGTTCGCCTGATGTTGACTGTAACGTGGATCCAACGGCGAGAAAGCGGACGCAGGAATCAATGAGAGTGACTTGAGAAGAAGAGGCGTCAGGGAGCCCCAAACCGGTTACGGATTTGTTCGTAGAGATGGTGCCAAATCCATCCCTGTCATCCGATCCCCGAGAATCTGGGTTTGCGTGTATGGATATACGTAGGACATCCCACACGTTTGACGAAACCTGGGTGAATGCGTCCTGGATCTACAAAGAGTTGTGAGATACGTGAAGCCCACGGCACCGCGAATCGTACATCACTGTTCTGCCATATGATCCTCAGGAGACTGACTCGAAGGACGTCATGATCGCTGCCCTGCGGTGCCGGCGTGCCCTCTGTAATTTGCAGAGTACTAGACTTAATACCAGATCCGATGTCGGGGGAAGCCAGAGCTTCCCAGTGTGCTTCAGACCCGGGTCTTGGCTCCGTTGTTGACAATGGGTTAAACCCCGATATTATAAAAGCTTTTTCAGCTGTGGTCCAATGATCGGTGAGGAGTTGGGTCGTCAATTTCTTGATCATGTTGCATGCGGAACGGATGACGCGACGATCCGATTGAGTCCCATTCAAGACAAGAAGGGCTTGGAAGGAGATGGTAATAACTGCTAGGTCAATGCATTTGCGAGCAGTGTCCGCAACGGGACTGTAACCTTCGTCCCACCTCATCAGGGTTTCTTCAAGAGCCTTCATGGTGAAGGCTGAGATGCGACGTTCCTTCCCTTTCTGCTCCATTAAACCCGATTGTGTCGGTTGCAACGTCTTGAATTCCATGCGGCTCTGCTCCTTCTCCATCGGTCGTGGTTCGGGAAGCTTAGCGTGCAGTAGGAAGTCCTTGATCGTAGCGCTCTCAGCTTCATCGTAAAGCACCTGAGCAACGGGAGAACTGGGAAGTGACCGATGGGAGATTAAGCTGCACTGTCTGGGGAAGCTACAAATTGTAGCCAGCAACGCTGTGAAGTCATGAATCGTGATAGATGATGGCACTTTCTTGGTTACATCCACTGGTTTCCAGCAGTCGATCAACCAGCTTAGAACCTTGTCTTCGAGGTGAAGCCGATACATCCGCATGTCTTGGCTTGAGACCTGAAGACAGGACTTGAGGAAAGCACAAATCGAATCGTGGGGGATTGGTGGGCCTTGGACGTCGAGATCTTTAATCATGGATTCTATCTCTGAAAGAACTCGCTGTTGGGATATGGGGAGGGCCGTGATTCCTCTGGATGATGCTTGCATGTGAAGGAGAATGGCGTGTGCGGCATGACAGGCTGCTCTACAGACGGCCGGTGTGTTTGCGCGGCGAATGGAGTTTGTCCATACCGAATCCCATGAGTTATTGCCTTCTCCCGCTTCTGTGGCGGGCTTCCTTCGGGTTTGGCGATCACGGGTCTCTGCGTCTGCTATGGCGGCAAAGCAGAGGAAAATCCACGACTGAACTTTGGTGTCATCGACAGAAACTAGTTGAAGAAGGGTATCGACTGCATCCCCTTTTAATGCACGGTGTAGAATACCCCAATGGGAGCTGATGAAGAATAAGAGGGTTTGCAAGAAGCAGCACCGTGTATTGGTGGCTCCATGATCTTTAATGCTTGCGAGTAATGAAGTGATGGGATTTTGAAGATCCAAACGTGCGCGTTTTCCTCTGCGGGTTGGAGCTACAGGTGATGATTGTGTATGGGAGGACTCAGAGACGTGGTGCAGCTGCGGTGAATATTAAGTGCCAGTGTTTACTATGAATGATAATTGAAATCGCCAACCTTTGCTATGCAGTCTGAATGAAGGCTGAAGATTGCCCAAGTTATAGCATGTGTGGGATCGAAACTGCTTCCAGCGCGATAAGTACTTGCAGTAAAAGCTGTGTTTTCCCTCAGGTGTTGTTCGCTATGAGCTTCGGGGAGCTCGAGCCGTAGGCAATCGAGGTTTAGCCCTTCCCCCATTCCTTTGCTCTCTACTTCTTTGTCGAGTAAGGAAGCGAGGTCATAAAGCATGCTCGTGCGATCCAGCTCGTTGCTGTCCTCCGCAATAAACGGAAACAGTAGGTGTAAGATGATAATAAGGCCCTCCTTGACCCTTTTACTCTTCGAGCCCCAGAGACGGATTAAAGACCGCCAGCATTGGGGTGCAAAGCTCCTGACCTCGCGAATTCTGTTGAGAGACAGAGAGGGAAGGATGGATGATAGAATGAGCACGTAGTCGTGAAGAAGAGAAGTATCCGCGGAATATATGTCGAGAAACCTCTTCATGCGGCCGAGAATCGAAGAGGGAAGGTATAGATATTCTGTCGATAAGAGGGGAACAGAAGGGGATCGAAAAAGAATGGAGAGTAGCGACATGCACTCAAGTTGCTCTTTTGAAACGATTGGCCTTTTCCTCTCTTGTCTCCTTTGACTGGAAGGCTGGGTGAAGGGGTCCGAGTTGCTGCGGTTTCGCTTTCGGTGCTTTCGGGAAGACGGTTCACCATCGGTCACCATCTCGTCATCGTCGTACATATGGGCATCATCTGCTTCCACTTTAATAGGAGGGTTGTAAGCCTCTTCCTGGTCATCCTCGAATTTGGCCCGTAAAGGATCCTCGAGGACGAAGTTAAAGCCTAGCTGGATCAGCCGAACCCACATGTCCTCTTCAATCCAATTTAAATGTGGCGAGTAGCTGGCCAAAGATACTAGAGCCTTGATATAGTCGAGAGCGAAGAGGCTGCGAAATTGACCGCCATTTATGATGGTCTGCAGCAGATGCTCAAGCAGAGCATTGACCACTTTTTTGTTAAGGAAAGCACTAGCCCTATCCGTTAACCACCGAACTACACTCGTAGCTTCCGTAAATCTCTTCTCGATAGTGGTGGTTGATGAAGAGGTCTTGCTTTTCAATTTCTTCGTCAACGCGTCCTTCTCCGTAAGCACTGCTGTGAACAGAGCTTGAAAGACAGGCAGCCATTGTTTGGGTTCGGGCTTTCCGTCAAGGTTGATATGCCAGTTGGACACAACCCTATCACTTGAGAAGAATTCCCGGACGCTTGCAAGCGCCTCCTGCCTGAGCTTGACACTTCCTCCCTTCAAGTTGTCGAGAACCTCGCGCATGTTCTCTGTTGACATCGTGGAATCCTGACGAATCGAGAGACTTTTGAGACACGTCTTATCAGGCAGCTCTGAGAGTACGTACTTATTTTCAGAGAAGCGTTGTCATCGACAGTAAAGTGGGTTTATTCCGTGTGTCAGAACGAAGCCAATCGAAATACAAGAGCTGTTGGGCGCTTAGAGAAAGTCAGAAACGCGGTGCCCAAATGGGATTGCCGTGTCATGTGACACGGCAATCGGCCCTACAAAAGTTGCTTGGGCTTGTTTGCTCTAAACTATAAGTTTTCAGTCCTCACCACAACCTTCGTGCAATTTAATCAACAAATTTTACAGTCTCTTCAAGCCTGAGTCCTAGTCTTTTCAATTGTATATGCATATGTTTTCGTTCCAACAAATTTTCCGCGACTTGACGGCCACTTTCTGCCCGGGCAGTACTTTGTACCTTGCTGCAACCGGTTCTGGTGATGTGCCAATAACGACGCACTCTAGCTGCCTAATCAACAGCGGATGGCCGACTCAAACACTTTTGGACTTTGGTTATTTCATCCTTACAACTGTCCTTGGAGTTCGTCCTATATTTATACGACTTTCCCAATCATTATTATTAGACCCTCGCAAAATAAAATTCTGTGTTGCACGATAATTGAAAATGTGATATTAAACATTGATTAAACGAAAAAAGAGAAGGAAATAAATATCTAGTGCCGTGTTGAAGACGTGTATGCCAATAGTCCAAGAACTTCAAAGCATCGCGTTCTTTGACTGAACATGATCATCCCAGTTAGGCCTCGTCGTTCGCTCAGACTTCATAGGCGAAAGGATCTTGTCAATCTTGCTGGCAAGTGGTGATCGTTCACCCTCCAGGGCCATGCTCAAGAACCAAGGTTTGCTCATATAATTCCTGATGCTGTTTGCCATGAGCCGAATTCGGCACCGATAATTCAACAGGTGAACTTACCCATCAGCAAACAGAACAACGACGTTCAAACCCCTGGTTTGCGCTATCCTGCTTCCTTCTGGGCTGCGAAGCCATTTCAGAGCACCACTAAGCGCACTTCCACTGCTGCCTCCGACTAGCAAGCCCTCATTACGCATGATAGACTTGACAGCAACAAAAGACTCTTCGTCCGAGCTCTTTACCCACGAGTTGACGTCAGCTGGATCGCGTGAGAGCACATCGGGGACAAAGTCGTAGCCAATTCCTTCAACGACGTATTGGGCGCCCTCTGTCGCCGTGTTCAGGCTATCGGGGAACGCGAGAATGCTCCCATTCTAACCAAATATCTGTGAGCTACGCATACCACAACCAGAACTCAGTGTAACATACCGGGTCAACACCAACTACTATGCAATCTTTGTTGTGCCTCTTCTTGATCGCTCGAGAGAGACCTGTGACAGTGCCTCCCGTTCCTGCGCCTGCAATCATGACATCAACTTTCCCAGAAGATGGATGGGTTGCAGTTGAAGGTGTCGAGACCACAGCGTCGATGATCTCTGGGCCCGTTGTATATTCATGGGCGAGGGGGTTATTGACCTGGATGGTATTAGTATACGGACGGATGTCATGATAGTGGAAGGGGAGACAAACATTACGATATTGATCGAGGATAATTCCATGAGGTATTTCTCGTTGTAGTTTCTGAGCGACACCTAGAGATCGTTAAGGAATTCAGCCACGAGAGGTCCTCAGCGGCAAGTTTGGGCTCTACCTATATGGCTCTCTGGGGAGTCCCAAGCAGCTTCAGTCGGTGTCCGGACAACTTCAGCACCTAATGCGCGAAGCGCGGCTTCTTTCTCCTGTTGACATCAAATGGCGTCAGAATGGGTTACTCCGAGGTAGATAGGGGTGCAGCAACTCACAAGAGACATCTTTTCGGGCATGGTAATAATTACCGCATACCCCTTATCTAAAGTATTCAGCATCCGGTCCGTTAAGTGACAAGACGACACCTACTTTGATAGCGCAGGCCATTGCGAGACCAATGCCTAGAGTTCGAGTGAGTACACAGCGGTATTGAACATCAAACAACGCCCATACCTGTGTTCCCCGACGTCGGCTCGATAACAACACTCTTTCCCGGGATGAGCTTGCCCTCCTTCTCGGCAGCCTCTACCATCGCCTTTGCAATCCTATCCTTCACTGACCCACCGGCCGACATATACTCAACCTTCGCCACTGTCAAAATGCTCTGATGAGTTTCCTGAATAGCTGGCACATTCGGAGAAAACTTACATAAATTGCATTTGAGTCCGTTAGCCTCGGCGATTCTATCAAGTCTAATAAGTGGCGTGTTGCCAACAGCGCCGAGAGCATTATCGAGGATTTGAGGAGCCATGTGAGTCTAGGGGAGTAGGTAGACAAAACTGAGCTGAGGTGGGTGGATGTAGCTGGTTGGTGGACAAGTCTAAACTCTCGGAAATTGAGATCACCGTCCTTTTGAATTCCGGGCGGTGCTCGGACGGATCCTCAACGATAGCCCGCATGGTACGATACTTTGTAAAGGAAGCGAAAATTGGCAGATTGGTCAGATGCGGCCCTGATTGACTGATAACGCATTTTGAGCTTGGGCGGAATTCTAAACAATGGGAAACATTCACTCAAGTGAAGCGGATATGTCAGGACGGCACAAAGGCGCAAGCGAGCTGCACTCAGCAAAAGAGGTTTATAGTTAAAATAAAATAGAATTTAGGGAAGGTCCTTGTCGATTAGTGGTTAAATCATCTCGTTGTGGCTTGACTACTCCGAGAAGCCGGAAGTTCGAATCCTCCCTGGGACACTTTTTGCAAATTTGAAGTTCCTTCTCATACTCATTTCATCTAATATTTAATATTTAATAGATACACAAGCGCCACACGGATATTATAAGTGGTGTATCAATGGGCCTTCAACATGTTGGTGTGAAGAGGCCATGGCTTTCCCATCCAGGACATCAACTCCGTATGATCCTTGAATGCATCGTTCGTATTGGGATGGATCAGCACACTGTAATTTGTGGTATGAAATGAGCTCGTAAACCAGAGACACAAACAGGTTCGCACGTACGAGCATGGCCCCCGGTTGACAGTCAACCAGGAGAATAAAGCACCAGTTTGATGTGGCGTAAAAGTGTTAATCTCGAACATTGCCGTCGGGTGAGGGCCTGAAGATTAGAGATCCGAAAATTCAGCGACCTGTTTTTCGATATATTCTTCAGTCCGTCTACACTCACCTACGGGTTTCTCCCAGAATCTGTATATGCGGAGCTATGGGGGTATGATTGGATGTTCAGTAGGCTGGTTGCATACGCTGTGTGCTGAAGGTACAGCTGTCAGACAAGACGTCCGTACCTCGGGGAACTCTCTTCGAACTCTTTCATGCAACTCGCGTGCATACTTCATTTCAGACTCGATCGTCGGCATGTAATATACTTGGAACCTGATCAGAACAATCCGCATACCCTGCTACACATCGATAATCAAGCAGTTCCATGTCAAACTCACCATGGAAATCAAACCCATTGTTGGATGAGTCAATTGGTTTGGGGAACTCTTCATACGAGGAGGACTTGACATTGGTAGGGGGGTTGTATAAAGACTTTCCGTCCGCATTTACGGTGTTCGGAAGAGGATCGGCGTTCTCGAAACCTTCAAGAGGCGATTTGTAGGTTGACATTTCGGCTTTCTTTGAGAGATAATCAGATAAGGTACTGCGAGATTGATAGTTTATCCGTATAAAGGTGGGGATCTATATAGGGTTCCGAACTAGCTTACTTTTGAGTATTACACTGGGCTTAGTGAGGCTTGAAGGGAGTCTGCGGAGCTTACTGATGCATTACGCCTGGTGGCAAGTGTCATCTCCTTCCAAAGGATTGGATGTACATTCACACCTTGAAATCAGGTTCGTGAATGGACCCAAACTCTGGCCCCGACTGTTCTCATGCTGAGAAGATGCGTATCATACAGATACCTCTGTGTCCGAATTTCCCGACCGAATGTTGAAGTCGTGACGTCGGGATCACCGTCAACATATGTTTTTCTTGAGTGATAGCCATTGGAAGGTACGTCAGATATGGAAGACAGTTGATAATCTGTCGAACAAATCATGATATTCCACATCTGTCGTAGTGGTTACGCTGGAGGCTGTACTTCCTCTCTGATTTGCTCAGGATCATTGAGAATGCCAGCACTCGCACGAAAAAAATCCGGTATTTCCTGAGAAGGGTTGGCTCCCAATTTGGTCTAGTCGGTATCAAGAACTGCAGAAGCCAACAGAGATGGGAAACTAGGTAGCACGCGGCCAGCCCGAAGATGATGGGGGGATCAAAAAAAGGAAACAGCGGACACATGCCTGACAGAACGGAGTAGTGACACGGTCAAAATATCTCCAGAGACAAGGGCTGGGCTACAAATTGCGATGATTTAGGCAACCGTTGCTCTTTAAATGTAGTATTTTTTGCGTGTAATTTGAATGGGGAATGTGAGGCAAATATGTATATGGATTGTGGGAAGCGACGTGCAGGCCATCAAAGATGCTAAATTGCTGCTACGAGGGTCACTGAACTTTCCATTGACGGGTCCCAATTTTTTCCATCTTTTCGGTCAGAAAAGCGACTGTCAGTAGTTCATGAAATCAGGTTCTGCAGCCAGTTGGCTGTCGAGGAATCATCGAGACTCGCCAACTCCCTCCGATCATTCCAACAACTTGAATCAAGTCCCTCTCACTCCAACCTACATCTCCCCACGCCTTGCCCCTTCGCCCCCGAGCGTACCGTCCCCGACGACTAAACCTTCCTTCAAGTCTTTTCAAACAGTTTTTCGAAAGCAAGCAGCCAATAAAGCGCCATCTATTCATTCTGCCTATTCGGTTTCCTCAGCCACAACTTCTAGTGAAAAGAGTCATTCCTTACATCCATATTCCAACATGCATACCCCGCCGTTACCCGTCGTGTCGTCTCGCGAGAATATGGACGACGAAGCAGAGTGCCCTGTCTGTTTGGAGCCTCTGAGCTTCAGTTTTCGGCTACCTGGCGAAAAGCCACATATCGTCCCAGAGTGTGGTCATGCTCTTCATGAGGTATCATTCATATTTCATTTCCAGCCGCTCATATCGTCTTAACTAACAACAACCACGTAGGCATGCTTTACTGCAGTTTACGGACCACCCCCAAGCCAAGCCAGAGGGACTGTGCCGCGAAAGTCAAATCTAGGCGTCTGCGGCGTATGTCGACGGCCGATGAAGGTGGGCGATGGGGATGGAGGAAAATCCAACAGTGAATAGATTTTCTGCACAGTTGGACCATACATTGACATATGAACTCATAGAATTGGCTGCTCTGACCGGGATGGGCGATTCGAAGGCCGCCTCTCTATACCCAGGACGCGATACCCCAGTAACCGGGCGTAGCAAGCCCGTACCCTATAACCCGAACGACGACGACCCCATTGACCACGCTCCTTCTGTCAGGTCGGGCGGCGCAGGTGGCGAACACTCTCAGTATATCGTTGCACCATCGATCCAAGTCCGACCCGAATTTTCTTCCCTCACTCGAACAAGCGATCCTAATCAACCTCTCACATGTATTGTAATCATCGAACTGCCCGGCAAACGTCCCGGGAACGTCCCTGGACCTGTCATGAATGAGAGCTATGGGCGCAGCAATGGGCACCATCCTAAGCATGAAGCCAGCTCTGGACATTCTAGCCCTCACCCGGATCCAGTGGCTCTCCCGCGCCAACGCCAGCAGCAACACCAACAGCAACATTCCCAGTATGACCATGACTCCCGTCAGTACGATAACCAGGCACTACCACAGCCACAAGAGCACCCCCACTACTCTGCATCTTCCAATGGCCACGATTCGTATCAGCCGGCATCTGTCTTCCAACATGAAGACGACTCGCCATTTAGCGCTATCACAGAGGACCTACGAAACCGCATCATTGATTGGAAAGGACACCCCCTATCAGACCTTGGACCATTGCAGATGTATGATCTGCTTTCAGTTCGACGCGACTCTGCGATACGCGAATTCTACGTATACTTGTTCAAAGAAGCCATTATCTGCGTTGTAGAGGAGAAGAAGCGTGGACTCGGACGCCTTCTCTCTACCGCATCCGAAGGATCGTCTCTTTCCAGCTCAAGCCCCGCAAAAGGTGTCTTGCGGCTTAAAGGTCGAATTTACGTCCGCCATATCAAACATGTGACAGCTTCTTCGGCTGCAGGAGAAATGAGCCTCACAATCGACATGGAAGACGAACTGGCCTCATTTATCCTTATCTTCAAGGAACGGGGCTCTCTGGAAGCATGGAAAAATAACATTCAAAACCTCGTCAACTCCTTCCAGGCACACAATGCCCCCCCACCGGCCCAAGAACCTACACGATCGTTGGGCATGGAGGAATTTGGAGGAAGTCAGAAAGCAATGCGAATGTTGAGTGGTGGAACACAGACGACCACGGTTAGTACGACGGACAGCCTTCTGAACGGCTCATCCCGGTCTACATTGTCCTCTTCCACCTCACATGGCTCAATGCCACTGCGACATCAGGTCTCGCACAATAAACTTTCACCATTGGGTGAAGGCGATGAAGCAAGCACATATGATTCGCCAACATCACTCGTTACTCCCTACACCTCCTCTGGACCTTCAAACTCGCTCACGCCCCTTCCTCACCCGCCGACGGATTTGATTCTTGTGATATCTTTGCCCCCACCAACCGCTGTTCCTAGCACGGCGCAACTTAAAATTAGGGTTATCCGGACGACTTTGGACTTCATGCTTGCATCGTTGTCCAACAGGGATCGATTGAGCTTGGTGACTTTCGAGGTCGGACCGGCCGGTAAAGTCAGAAAAACGCCATTCCTCAATCCAAGCAAAGCCCGGAGCCGAGCTAGGCTGGAAAAATTCATAGACCAAATTGGTGTATACCTCGAGGATGGACAGGACGAATTTTTGGTCCGAGGATCGAAAGACGAGAAAACCGACGTTGTGACGGCTGTTAACCATGGTGAGCATCTTGACCCGTCTGTCATTACTTGGCTGAAGAAGTCTGGCAGGTCTTGATGTTGTCCTTCAACGAAAAGCGCGTAACCCAATCTCAGGTATGGTGCTTGTTAGTGATGCTGCGGAAAGCACGCGACGTGCCCAAATGGACCTGGTTCTCGCTCGAGCAGAAGCGGCCAATGTCCCCATACACTCTTTCGGCTATGGTCGATCCCATGATCCAGCCTCTCTCTGGCTGATGTCCAATCACACCAGTGGAACATATACTTTCGTCAAGGATTGGTATGACCTCAGGGATTGCGTCGCCGGATGTGTTGGAGGCATGATGTCCATTGGGTTGCTCAATATGAAATTGCACATGAAGGTGGTGGACGGCAACCGATTCAAGATCCGGAAAGTCTCTGGCGGGCCCTCCTCCATCCTCTCATCCGACGGTCAAAACGTTGATGTCGACGTAGGTGAATTGCGATATGGCGAAAGGAAGGAGATGCTTGTTGAGCTCGAGCTTGATAATACCGACGTCCAAAGGCAGGTGCAAGCACAAAAGGCCCGTCAACGCCAATTGAACGCAACGGATCAGTATGTCCGCAGTCTGGGATTGGAAGACCTTAGCATCGAGGACGACTCTGACTTTGCATCAGGCATGATGTCCGGTATGATTGACGAGGTGCCAGTCGTTGAGGTGGATGGATCGTTCTTCGATCCTGCCGCCTCCAAGAACGTTACACGGCTGGTCCATCCTGTTTTGCTCACCGTCACGCTGCTCCCTTCAAGTAACACGCCTCGTGTTGCTCCGCCAGTCTCTGACCCAGTCATCGTGCGACGCCGAATGGAGCTTTTGGCCTCCGACATGATTACGCGCGCTCTAGTGCTGGTATCGAGGAGGAACTTCCCACAAGCACAGAAGATCATGGGCGAAACCAGGCGTATTCTGCAGACTGTTCTGCAGAACATCTCGCGCTCACTCGCACCTCAAAATGGAAATGGAGTTACTGCAAGAAATCGCAAGGACCTTCTCAATATTGCTGCTGTCCGCGCGATGCAAGCTATCTTGCAGGATCTGCAAATTTTGACGGAGGCTTTAGACGATAATGTCGAACTCTTCGCACATGATCAACGGAACTTCGGTGCCCAGCAGGTCAGTATGCGGCAACTTGTTCGTAAATCTCTGTACTAACGCAATAATTTTCCTCAGGCGATGATCCTTCGTGATCAAAAGAGCTGGAGTGGCCGAAGTGCAACGGAACGTCTTTTCTGGACAACGGACAACTCTATCGAGCTGGTCTCTCGCAGTACTGATTGGGTATCTCGTGATTAGCATACCTTCTTACTTTCTCAATACCTCTTCTTCTCGGTTTTCTTTCTGCCTCTGCTGTGTACAAGTTTATGGAATCCATTCCCTCTCGTCCGTCTTTAGTGGTCTAGTATTAGTACCAACTCCTTGATCCTCGCCGCCCTCCTTACTTTATTCACTTATCTTTGGAACTGCTAATTTCGCTTAATACGAAGCTACCGAGCTGTTCGTTGTTTATAGCTTTGCTTGCATCCAATCAGATATCTTTTGGAATTGAACACGTCGAAAAGGCCAATTGCCTCTGCCAGATCGTCCTTGGCTTGTGCCGACGAAAGGCCGACAATCAACAGCGGCTTACCTAAGCAAAGTAGTTCGTGGCAGCCAACGCGAAGTTGTGATTTCACTAACTCTCTTCCTCCTCAATGGCGAGTCTGCGGCAACGGCAGAAACAGCCTGTGGCTGGCCCCTCTTCGCCGAGCGGCTTCATTGACAATGGTCAAGACGATGAGCCTGCTCGTGCAATTTATCAGAACCCGGTATGTTGAACGCGTTCAATCTCGACCACGAGGGCAAGGTCAATTGACGCTAGAACGTGTTCGCTAGAAAAACAGGAACCAGATTGAACTATGGCTCGAAACTCATACAGGCAGTGTCATTGTCATCTCTATACTGACAATCCTGGCATTTGCTCTGCGCTTCTACAAAATCAACCACCCAGACCAAGTTGTGTATGTCACTTTCGTTCTACCTTGTATACGTTCCATTGAACAACCATATTCAACAGCTTCGATGAGGTGCATTTCGGCAAATTCGCTGCTTGGTACATCTCCCGGGAATACTACTTCGACGTCCATCCACCTTTTGCAAAACTTCTGTTCGGGCTAGCTGGCTGGTTCGTTGGTTTTGATGGGCAATTCCACTTTGAAAATATCGGTGACAACTACACGGACGCACACGTACCCTTCGTTGGAATGCGTGCCTTGCCAGCTGTTTTGGGCAGTTTGACGGTACCAGTTGTTTATGCCATTATGAAGGAGAGCGGTTATTCTACCGTTATCGCTGCATTCTCAGCTTCATTGATTCTGTTTGGTACGTGGATTCATTTTGGATACCATGATACCTAGGCTTATGCGACTCTTATAGATAACGGACACATCACACAGTCCCGTCTCATCCTTCTCGATGCAACTCTCATATTCTTCATGGCCCTTACCATGTATTGCTACATCCGTTTTAGGAAGCTTCGTTACCTGTAAGTACCTGCATATCTAGTGCATATGCTGGGTTTGACACCCTCGCAGAGCATTCAGCTCCGAATGGTGGACTTGGCTAGTTGCCACTGGTGTTACTATGGCTTGCACTTGGGGCTCTAAAGTCAATGGAATCTTGACTGTCTTTGCTATCGGCATTGCCGTTCTTATTGACCTTTGGGATATCCTTGATATTAGGAGGAACCCCTCTATTGTGAGGATTTCCGTCCAGCTTTTGTAAAAGCCCTTGCTAATTAGCAAACAGGATATCTTCTGGAAGCACTTCTCCGCACGTGCTGTTGGTCTAATCCTTGTTCCCTTCATCATCTACCTCTCTTTCTTCTATGTTCATTTTGCCATTCTCACTCACTCCGGATCTGGTGACACTTTCATGAGCCCCGCCTTCCAAGAGACTCTTTTGGGTAATGAGATGCTGTTGAACAGCCACGGTAAGCAGTTTTCCCCTGGATATGTAACCCTTTCTAATAAATTCAACCATAGAAATACGCTACTATGACACCATTACGATCAAGCACAAGGACTCCAAAGTCTTCCTTCATTCACACATTGAGAAATACCCCCTGACCTACGAAGACGGCCGTATTTCTAGCCAGGGCCAACAGGTTACCGGCTATGCCCATAACGATACCAACAACCACTGGCAAGTCGTCCCAACTAAGGCCCTTCCTGAAAGTGGACGTGGTCGCGTCGTTCGTCACAACGATGTCATCCAACTCCTCCACGTCAACACCCAGACCTACTTGTTGACCCATGATGTTGCCTCTTCTCTCATGCCTACCAACCAAGAGTTCACTACTTGGCCCAAGAATGATCATTCCAGGCATAACGATACGCTTTTCACCTTGTCATTGCTCGATGGATATGACGGCAATATCTGGAAGACCAAGAGCGGATACTTCAGGCTCGTCCATGTTCCTACTCGTGTTTCTCTCTGGACACACAGTGGGACACTCCCTGACTGGGCATTCAAGCAACAAGAAATTAACGGCAACAAGAATGCCGCTGAGAGGACCGCTACCTGGTTCGTTGAGAATATCATGGAAGATGAGTGTATGTGGCCAAACTACTCCTTGCTATCTAGTTGTTGACTTTTCTCTCGCCTAGTTGGTTACGACCCCATGCTCCGTGTTGAGCAAGCCCCCAAGAAGGAGCCCAAGAGCATGAACTTCTTCAAGAAGTTCGCTGAACTGCAACTCCTGATGATGCAACACAATGCCGGTTTGACTGCCTCCCACCCTTACGCCAGTGGGCCCATCAACTGGCCTTTCGTACTTACCGGTATTTCCTTCTGGACCCAGAATGATGGTCAGAAGCAGATCTACCTTGTTGGTAATCTTGTCGGTTGGTGGACATGCTTGGTCGCTCTGAGCATTTACGTTGGTATGCTCGGCGCAGACTTGATTGCAAGGAGAAGGAGATTCGATCCTATTCCCGATGGTAAGAACCTCTACTCTTTATCTCGACTTTGACCTTCTAATGACACCGTCATTGTAGAGGTCCGCAACCGTCTCTGGAACAACGCCGGATTCTTCTTCCTTGTCTGGGCTGTTCACTACTTCCCCTTCTTCCTCTTCAACCGTCAGCTTTTCATCCATCACTACCTTCCCTCTCACCTCGCCTCTGCCATGATTGCTGGCGCAGTCCTCAACTTTGTTCTCAGCGAGACAATCAACTACCCTATATCTGTTAGAGGCCCAACCACCGCGGCCAAGCCCTCTCAGTATAGCGACCTCGGTCTCAAGGGACCCATCATTGTTGTCGTTTTCAACGTCCTGATGGCTTGGATGTTCGGATACCTTGCACCTTTGACTTACGGAACACCAGGGTATGTCAATCCCACTTTTAACTTCTATTACCAGTTGCTAACAAAGATTCTGCAGATTGACTGGTGAGGAAGTTAACAGCAAGCGCTTACTCAACACCTGGACTCTGCACTTTGCTGCGAAGAAGACGAATGATGCCTGAGGGGTGGACTGAAATGGACTGCGAATTTGATACGATTAGTAGGGTGCTTAGTGGTTTTAGCATAATATTCAGAATACCATTTCCTTTTTAACCACCGGATATTTTGGTATGATTGAGGAAAGAGCGAGCATCATGTCGAAACGTCAAACGTCGTTACCAAATCAGGTATCGCAGCATCATCAAGCCCGCGTAGCCTTGACCTTGAACCACGCAGCCTCGCTGAGACCCCAGACGCTGGGGATTACACGGATACCCATCTCTTTCCCTTTCTACCAGAGTTGCCTCGCATTTTCTCATAATTAGTATAAGACGATGTTCAACGCACCACGAGCAGGGCAGCGCTACGGCGCGACATCCGGGTTCGGAGGACTGAGTGCAAGCTTTGTCGATGAGAACCCGTTGGCGAATTCCGTCTACGACGATGTGGATCCCTGGAGTGCTGCACCTACGCCTCCTCCTCCGCCGTTGCCTCGACAGACCCAGTCGATGGGAACGGGGACCGGTGCTGGGGCTCCAGGATCGGTGCTTGGTGAGTAAATGCTGTGGAACTGATAATTCGGTTCGTTGATGGTGGTTGGGTTTCTTTAGGTGATGCTACTGCACCTGCGATATATCATACTGCGTTTGCAGCTGTTGCGTCGAACGACGGTATGGCAGAGGAAGCGAGTGTGAATGCTCTTTCGAGGGTGTTGAACACATCTGGATTGCCTGCGACCATCGTTGATAAAGTTGGTATCTTCATCGTTTAGCTTACCTGCTATCATATCTTATACAATGACTGAACCCCTCTCCCCGTTCCGCAGATCGTGAACATGGTCTCCACCCGTCCACGCGTTTCCAAAGCCGAATTCTTCATCGCCCTGGCCCTGGCAGCACTCGCCCAACAGGGCAAAGACGCTACAGTCGAACAGGTTGCCTCCCTCGCAGCATCCAACGACCTCCCCTCACCCTCCCTCGACCTTCTCCGCCTCCAGCCGTCCACATCTACTTTTGCCTACCCTACCCCGACATACCCAGCAAGGCAGAATAGCTCGCAGTTCCGCCCGACTGCACCACCGACTGCACCATCGTATTCGCAGGATGACGTCTGGAACACCGGGACAGGCGCAAGAAATGGGTACGATGTTGGTCCAGGTGGTCCTCCGGCTGGAAATGAGTTCGCTTCTGGAGGAGATTATACCGGCCGAGCGACAGGTGCCGGAGCTGGTGGATCTTTGGCTGGGACTGGCCTGCCAAAGGAATGGTGGACGAAGCAAAAGACCTGCAAAATCCGTCTGCTTGGGGCGCAAGGATTTATTCTAAATCGATATATGGTTTATGAGATCACGACTGAGGTTCGCCCCTAAGCCCTTGCTGCTCTGAATGTCAACTTAACCTAATTCTGGCGTTGTAGCGTGGTGTTGTTACCAGAAGATACTCTGAATTTGCATTTTTATGGGACTGCCTGACGCGGAGGTATCCCTTCCGACTATTCCCTGCTCTCCCGCCAAAACGTGTGGCTGCGGACGAGCATTTCCTTGAGCAACGGAGGAGGGGACTCCAGCGATCCCTTACATTTATCATGCAAGTTCAATGAATTTACCTTGAGAAGCTCTCTAACGATATTTATCAACAGAAACCACCCGATTATTTCTATGGACGGCCTCCTGCAGGTATTCCTAACCGAAGCCTCGTTTGAAGCGTGGAGGAAGAATACGCCAGTCAGTTTAGACGAAGAAAGTGCAAGCAAGAAAGTGGATAGGGTAGAGGAGATGAGTGTACCCTCCGATCTAGAGGATAAAGTCTCGTATGTATCCTCGCTCCCATTCGAAAGAACAAAACTTATCCCCCGACACAGTTCAATCCGAACACGCCTCCCATCACTCATCGACCAATGGCAGAGGATCTGCGTACTCTCTGAGAGAATCATAAAACGGCGGGAAGCAGCAGCGGTACGGTCCCTCTCTTCCTCCTCGAACTCCCTACTACGACTCCCGACTCATCTGAACTTTGGTTTCCGATCTTCAACTTCCATGTCGCTCCCTTCCTCGCCCGCCCCACCAAACTATGGCAATTACGCTCCGTCTGTCATGTCGGATTCGACTGTACTCTCGCGGTCTACGGCAAACGCTAATGCGGGGATGGGTTATTCGACGTATTTGCCGACTTCGCCTTTGTCGTTCTCAACCCCTGCGTTACCGGGTTCAACTTTGGCGGGACAGAGTGATTTGTCGAGGGTGACAAATATCTTGAGAGCCGTGAATGAGACGAATGGACAGTGTTGGAGGGGGGATGACTGTGAGTTGAGTGGAGGAGTGAGGTTTGGGATCGAACAAGTCGCTGCTCATCTTGGCCGGGCGGCGGAGGTTGAGGAGTCCAGGGTAAGCATCCAACTTGGACCAAAAGGAAAGAAAACTAAATGTATTACTTTTTACAGACACAAGTTCTACTAGACACCACGCTTGAATCGCTGAAGTTGCAACGGGACCTCTACCTTGCAACAAGAGACTTGTTCATTCGGCATGACAGGCTATCTGTCGATTCCGTTGACAAGCTGAAGAAGAGGGTTGACACGAATAGTGTCAAATTGGACGGGATACGCGCCGCCGCCAAGGAAGGATGGGAAGAAGAGGCTGAGAAGCTGGCGGGGACGATAGAGAAGGACAAGGCGAGTATCGTAGCGATGATGAGTAGGAGGGTGTTCATCAGGGCCTGGTGAGTTTCCTCTGATCATGAGTCTACACTATTGAACTGATTGTACGCGTAGTTTGTGGCATGAACTCAGGGTGATACTGCATAACAGGGAAAATGCCCTGTTGAGTGCTGCTGCCCAAAAGTTTGCGAGGGAGGAACATGAGTATACGGAGCATTTTGCGAATAACTGGATGAGCCTTGCGGATAGCGTTGAAGGTATGCCGTTTGAGTAACAGTATAAGGTCTTGTAACGAGTATCATGATTCTTGGATTTTCTTCTTGGCTTCCATCCTGACGATTCCGTTTGGTCATCTTACTTTAACTTGAAATGAACCGGAAACATCGATGAAGGAAGGGTCAGTGCTTCAAAGACTTCGACCGCACGTTGACAGGCTTCTCGTTTGCCTCTCTGGGGAATCACGAATGCTTGAATGGAACCAAGGCTTGTTGCCAAATTCCGCGTATCGTCATCTAATGTGCCCCTCTCAGAATTACCCAGGAGGATCCCCTCTGATGCAGAGATCAACGCCTGAGCTGTGGTTGGTATATAATCGCGTTCAAATTCAATCCCCGAGTACCACCCCGTGTCAATCATACTCGTTCCTCCATCGATTGTCACCATGGACTGCTGTAACCTGCCACCGAGCCGCAGTCACCATCGAATAAAATCCCTAATGCTGTACAACTTCGATGTGGCGAGAAAGGAGATGTCCGCACTGCCCCTGACTCACGCTTCTACAGGACCGGGAGATAGTGACCATGTCTATTCCGCGGCCTCGGCATGGACTCAGGCTCTTCCCAAGTACGCAAGCAATTACACCATCTCTCCAACCCTTTCCTTCGCAGGTCTCTTTGAGCAGATTATCTTTTATAACAACGTCAAGGCTCAAATAACACCTTATTCCACGAACGGCAACACTCTGGCCTACTATTATGAACCATGAGAAAGGAAGATACTACCCGCTAGATCCAACAGAATTCCCAGTGATTCCTGGACCTTCTACTCGCGCAGAGGAAACATATTCCTGAGCATCCTGTGGTTGATTACTACGCCTGCGGCACCACGAGACTCAAATGTTAAATGGTCTCGAGAGTGTCCTCCTGGGCCTCAACTTGGGCCTCACCTAAAACAGCACTACCGAGAACTCTATGTTGCCGAAATGCCGTCCTAGAAAGTGTCCTCCTGGCATAGATACTCGTCCAGCTGGTATGATGTCAATCCACCTCCTAGGAGTGGAGTGGTGTTTCATGAGCGCTCGTGTACCTGATTTCTAGGGCGCCAACGGTGGGCGCCAATAAACCTGGCTTACTTACATTGCATACACCGAGAGCCTTCGTAGATTTGGCTCTAGCGTCCAACTGGTAAGAGCGTCAATGTTGCGCCTAACTGGTAAGAACGCTAATGTTGCACTACAGGCGCGCCAATTCCTGCTGCCAGCGCCAATGTTGCGCCTAATGCCAATATTGCCCTACCGCGCCAACTCCTGGCGCCAGCAGCGACTGAACTCAAGGTGTGGCCGCCCGGTGTGCCTATATATGCCCATGAAAAGTCCTTACATCCTCAACAATTTCCGACCCCCTCTGGTATCATGTCCTCTTACTCTCATTCCCCACTCCGAGTGCCAAGTGAGGGCTATACTGCGGCCGACTCCGCAGGATCTCTCGCATCTGAAGGTATGCGTGTATGGTAGACCATCTAAAGCCTCTCATGCTAAGTAATCTGGCACCTTCGAGCAGGACCCCAAGACGTCGTCCACTTCGATTGCAACACTTTGGCAGCCTCGAACAACCAAGAAGGATATACGCACATTTTGGCGTCCGGTAATGGGTAAACTCCCTGTTCTGAAATACATCACAAATGAAAGCTTACCCTTGACCCTTCCCAGCTCTGAATTGTTGTTTTCCAACGCGGATCTCCGCGATCTATATTCTCATGAGTGGATTCCCGTCAACCTCCATACGTCCTCTGCCTATGAAATGGCCGGCCGAAGTTCAGTCCCGTCGACAATGCCGCCCGCTCAGTTATCGTATTACACATCGACCACATATAGCCCATCGTTCACCCAACCCTTTCAAGGCCGTCATGGGCTCTTCCAGGCCGACTGCACTAACACATATCCTTCTTCCTCCCGGTGGTACGAAGGCACCTTAAGTCGAGACGAGCCATTCGTTGCGACCGCCTTCGATTCGTATAGCATGGATGGCCCCAAGGCAATGCAACCCTTTCCAGTGTTCCCTTTCGAGCCTTTATCGATCAACCTTCCTATAAACTCCTTGAACCCGAGTGAAGACAAAAGCAGATGGCATTCCAGCTCTCCTCTGATGGCCTTCCAGCCGTGCCAGAACAATCTCGCGAAAGTGACATCTCGTGGATCTCGACCATCAGCATCGTGGCCTCCGGACTGCCCTGTCTCCGACCAAACCGGATTTGGGTCAGTACCCGGCACTCTCTGGTCATGGACGTATGTTTGTAAATGGGAAGGATGTTCGAAGGTCCTCTGTCGCGAGGACTTCGATACTTGTGAAGCCTACTTCAAAGCGGTTTCCCAAGACGTCGAAGATCATAGCGGAATAGTGGATGGGAAGACTAGGGCACGCGATCGTGTTCGACATATCCTATGCCACGTTCCTTGGTACACTATATGCACCAGATGCGCGAGGATCCTTGCAAGGCCGGACGCAAAGGGAACCAAAGACCGCTGTGTAATTGGTTCTTGTCAGCCTCCAAAGAAGCTCCTTGGGCGTGCACAGAGAGCACACATGGAATACGGGAATTCTGGAATGACTATCGCAGAATTCTGCAATATCGTTTACGCTGACGCCAACTAAACATCTCACGAATTTCGCATATGTTTTCAACGCTGATTATTACGGTAGATAATGGACTCTGGAATATATCTTGTACACTTTATACGACCTGTAAGATACTCCGGGGACTCAGGACATGCATCTTTAGTATGAGATTTCTTCTCGAAGCCCTGAGCCTCGACGATATTATTTGCTTCCGTTGGATGGGCTTTCTTCTTTGGTCTTCAAGGGCCATCATAAAACCTTAGGGATAAGCGCTAAGCATTAAAATGGTATGAAGCCCCCACGTTTTATCTCAGCTCTAGATACATATGGAATGACACCTTCCGATTCCTTGGATAGGCTGGAAGGACCTGTGAAAGGTGGATGGAGTCCACGACATTCGTAGGAGTGGCTTCAAAAGCTGGGTCCTCTCTACCTCCAAGCTGCACCTCGGGGGCCGACCGTTCCAAGCGGTCTGCGGCTTGAACAGGAAGGACTGCTGCCTTCTGCTGGTGAAATCGGTTGACGAGAGGCTGCCTGCTACACGTCCTTGACAAGCTATTGAGATTTCTCAGCTTGCTGATGGGTGTCCTCATGGTGCTAATACTTGTGGTGGATTTGACGAGTTGGACACGATTTCCGATTGAAAAATCCGACGATCCTGACGTAGAGGACGCTGGTTGATTGGGTGGGCCTTCATCTGATTCTATAATGAATGAGACTTGAGCTCACACGGCGGGTGTGGCGTGTGGAACGATTGAAAACTCGTGGGACAAGCAGAAATTGTGTACAGAGCTCATTTTCACGGGCGGGCCTCTGATGGCCTCTGTAGCGTGTGAATGGGTGGATTGAGGACCTGAAGGACGAAGTTGGCTCGTGGAGCTACCAGATTAGGCTGGTGCTCTAATTCGTGTCTCATGGTTACCAAGGATAAGCTTGCAGTTAGGAAATTAGCCCATGGCTGTCAATGGTCCACAGTAAGCGAGATGTTACTGGCAATCGATGATCTGCACAAGCCTGTTCTATCCTTGCCTTCATTGTTGATAATGGATGGCTTCAGTGTCCTCGGTGGCCCATAGAGGCCTTTCCCCCAAGCGTCGGCTGGTCTCATGAGGTCGGTGGGCCGCCCTCGGGCTGGAACAGGATAAAACCACCTACCCTCATTTTCTCTCCCCAGTTTCCTTCCTTCCTACTATGATTCATCCAACTTGGGCCGCTCCTCGCCCTAATGACTACATTCCATTCGAAGGGTATACCTTATACCCTGGGGGTATGTATTCATAGCGAAGGACATGAATTATCCTGAACGCCTTCGTTCCTCTTCATAGGCCCTCGCGTTCAACCGAAGTCGGAACCAACCCTGCATGATTTCACTGGGAACTCAGAGAGTAAGCAAGGGTAAGTCTACTGTCCAAGACACCACGAGAGAGTACTCAACCCCATCTTTCTCAGTCTGGCAGCCTCTGAATCGTCGGAATACAGTTTTAGATTTTCCCATACCACTCATTACGACTCGCAACCACCTCCCAGTTTGCACCAGGAGCAGCTCTCTGCCAATGGCTTTTCGATGTCTGCAACCCGCTCCCACCCAATAGATGATATCCCAACCCTAGCCACTATCAAATCTGAATCCATCCAATTCCCTCAATACGTTCACCAGCCCCATCGCACTTTAGACACCATGGCGGCCCTTATGCCCCCCACATCGGCCGGTCCGGTACCGCCCTGGGTAAAGCCATTCTCGTTCAATCTAGACGACGGCACAGCCATGCAGATTATACCTCCTCCAGGTGGTCCCCCAAGTCCCAGCGTATGAATCTATGGGGAATGTGGGACATGGTCATTAGCAAGTTTATTCCTTAGAGAACCTCATTGAAAAAAACTCAATTGTCATCCCTACAGCTCCAACTCTTTCATTCACAACCCCGCTCATTCCAACCAACCTTACTATCAGGGTGGCCCTGTTCCCCCTGCCGTTCCTTTCAATCAACAACCACATCCATCTTTCCATTCGTCACCTACTACTAAATTCCCTGCGCATAACATATCACTCGCCGGCGGGCATTCTTCGATCACTCCGACAAGCGCACAGGCTCATCCTGACTCTATCTTCGTTTTCAAAAAGGAGCCTGAAAACTACCAATCATATCTATCTTCCCCCGCCAGCCTCCCTATGCAGGCCACCGTTGAAAAACCTGGTCAGGTCTGGACTCCCGCGACCAGCCCGCCCATTCCAACGCACTCCCTCGCGGACGACTCGTTGCAATTCCGGAATGATTACATATCTTCGCCGTATGTGCCATTGCCGTCGGCCATGAACCCTGCGCTGGCTGACGTGCAGAATGCATCCTCCATGAGCGCTTTCGCTGCCATTTCCCAATCTGCATCTACGATGCCGGCCATCTCTGTAATGCCTCCACCGAGCAGTGATGCCATCCACCCCCTCCGAGTAGGATGCGCAAAACCGTCCATGCATCCCAATCCAAGTTCTCACTCTCATGGCCGCCGACCATCCAGGACATGGTTTCCAGATTACCCTGCCTCCAAAGAAGTCAAGTTTGGGCCGGTACCGGGCATCCTCTGGTCAGAGGAGTATGCCTGTAAATGGAAAGGATGTTCCAAAGCCCTCTGCCGCCGCAAGGACTTCGATACTTGTGAAGCCTACTTCAAGGCCGTTTCTCGCCACATTGAAGACCATGGTAGAATGGTTGGAGAAGAAGGAGGCTGCTGCCTATGGGACGGCTGCCACAGTACCACCAAGCTTGGCGAGGCCAGATTTCGCGATCGCGTTCGACATATCCTGAGCCACCTTCCTTGGTACACCATATGCACCCAATGCGCAAAGATCGTTGCAAGGCCGGATGCAAAGAAGAATCCGTGCAGCACCAAGCCTTCAAGTTGTCAGCCTCCGGCTGGCCTCCGTGAGCGTGTAAATGAAGCACACGAAAAGTATAAGGGCTCCAACATGACAGTCCAGCAATTTTGCAATTTTGTGTACGGTTAAGATTCTTTATCCATCTAATGTTTTATTGTTATTTAATGTTTTCACTCCCGGCATTGTTTTCAAACTAGATAAAAGAAGATTCTGTAGCATAGATGCATACTCACCCTTCATGTTTCCTGTTACCCCTGTACAATACCCACAATATCCACTACGCATAACACTTTACATATCTAGACCCCTAGATTATACCAATTTCTTTTCTATAGTGTATTTCTCAGATCCCAAAATGGCATCAGCTTTTTTTCAAACAGCAGCTCCAACGTTGAAGTTGAGAGCCTTACGTACTGCTGGACAATTACTTTGCTTGGGCGACACTACGTCCGAAGACTACATATTCTTCCCAGAGATGTAGCGCAATATCAGAAAGAATAAATTATTGACAATTGGTTACATGGCGAGTAGAACATTATGTAGTTACTGTAAGGACAGAACAAAGCATCTACACTGGGAATGAGTTAACAAAATCGTCGTCTTGACCTTTATGTTCCTACGTTGAAACGAAGAGTTAGTGAATGTTGATTACGCCAACACAAGTAAACTCACCTTCGTATTCGTTCCAGTTCGCCGCTGATATGTCAAGCTGGGCACTGTTGAAAACCATTTCCGAGACATGGTGGGAGGTTTGCATATTCTTCTTCTTTAGATATTTACGGGAATTAAGCCTAAATGGTCAGAGGATCAGTTTTGACTATCTACCGCCCAGGCAGTAACACGCACATAGCAACTGAAATATTAGGATCAGTCAAGGAATGAAGGGCCTCTCGATGAATACTCACAGAAGGTGTTGACGTATAGCCTGGTGACAAGAAGATGTGGTGTGAGCCAGTACATTTCCTGGTTGAAAGCCCAGTTCACGACGAAGAGCAGAGTCTGGACGATCGTCACCAGAGCCCCACGCTGGAGGAAGAAGAAGACGAGGATCCGGACGACCCGTTTTGTGCTGTTATGCCGAATGAATATCGCAGACGATTATTGTATAGGTGATGACTTACCCTCTTGAAACGTCCGGGTTAGATCTCACGAGGAACACGCACATGCAAATGGTGGAAACAATGTCGAAGAGCATGGCAAAGCCTTTCGCACCCGAGAACCCAATCTTTGAAAGTGTGAGTTGGAGGTTCGAGACGATATAGAATAAATATTACCTGGATCGCTAGAGCCCAGTGCTCCCAGTTTTGGTGCACAAACATGAACGTAAAGCAGACTGAACCATGATGAGAAAGTCGACACGGGAAAGGAAGATGCATCACGTACCACAACCAAAGACTGGGTACCATAGGAGAGGAAGATAAGAGGGAGATCAGTTGTAGACTAAGGATTACCTACGTAGGGCCATGATCGCAAAGAAAGCCTATAACGATACGTTAAACCTAGTGGAAGATGAAAGCATTTCCAACTTACCAGCACTCCGACTAAGATGTCCCCAAAAAGACCGCGAGGTTTAACTAGTATACAACATGAGTTCCTGTAATTTATTGTTGAAGAGTAGCATCTCAAGGAGCTTACCGCAATAAATCTGGTAGCCAAAATAAAACTGTGCGCTGCGGAAGGGTTTCAGCCGGGTCTGCATTAAGAAGCATAGTTAAAAGAAATAACTGACATGAAAGTGATAAAGATCGCGAAGACACACTCCGCAGCGAGCGTTCTGTCAACGCGAGTTAAGAGATTGGATTACTACTCTGACCTAGGACCTACGGCGTGATCTCCCAGATGTGCGTAACATCACCGAAGCGAGGAACCTAAGCAACTATTAGAATAAAAGCTAGATCACTAGTGAGCGACCGACGAACGAAATATTCATAAACTGCTGCGATAACCAATGACGTTGAAACGAGGTCAAAGAGGCTAGTTAGTGGCCAATATTCCATCAGTTTCTGCGGTGATAAAATCCAGTAAGAAACTTACAAAATAACCCCTGCCTAGAATACCGTCAGGGTGAGAAGTGCTTCTTTTACAAGTCGGATTAAATAGGTACCGTCCATCGCAACCACGGCCTATCCGTATTCTTTCTGAAGTAGTAATGCGCTTGCACGATGCTTATCCCACAAGTACTGAAATGTCCAATCAGCTTCGGTGGTCAGACAGACCGTTATAAAACCCGCTTACAAGACGGATAGCACCAAGCCTAAGTAGAACGGTCGTTAGGTGGGGCCCTTTTCAGCATTCCAAGATTGACTCACCCCAGTACATGGGTGCCACCGTCTTAGAGGGGTTGGGAGCGCCGGCGCGGGCACTGAGGACGACGTACTCTGCAAGCATATTTCCTTGCAATGAACGGGGGACAACTGCTAAGCGAAGAAAGAAGGGGACTGCTCAGGATAACGACGGAAGCAGTTTTGTTAGACCACTCTTTCATATAGATCAAAAGTGCCTCCGGAGAAGCTTGATTCCCATTTGTCCTTTCTTGGGTCCGCCTGACCATTAAACGTCGAATCAGGACCCTGGAACGGACGGAATGGAATACATCACATTACAGCGGCGCGATTTTGGGAGCCAATCAATGCAAGAGATGTGATCATGAAAGCCTCGTCGCCTTGGCTTGCGACGTCACGCTCAATGACATCCACGGAACGGCTGACAGAAGTACGGACGGGCGTGATCCATTTACAGCTGTTGCCCACATGAAATGTTGGAGTTGAATTGGTTTGAGGAAACCATCTATAATACATATTCATGATCACGATTATTCCGAGCGGTAAGTGCGGGGCATGATGATCAAGAGACACAGCTTCGGCTGTAACAGCGGGAGATAGTTCCGGCTCCGCACCACAGGGTTTAGATGGTCGCGTGCTGGATGAGATAGAAACCTGCATTACGCGGAGGGTTCATGAGATAGTTAGCGAAAACACTGTATGTATACCTACCTGGCGTGGATTCTCTCTTCGTCTGCCACCATTCCAGCTGACACGATTTGTCATGGGGAAGGTCGTCGGGGCAGGCCACTTCAAACGTTAGAACTTCTTCCAGGCCACAAAAGACTCTCCGCCGCCAGGTGGTTGGCTCTCCTTGAACAGCGTATATATCTGCAAGTTTTCCTATCCTGCGTGGAGACGTCCTAGATGATAGTTTCCCTACATCCAATGGCATATCGGCTTCGAGCCTGTACAACGACACAGCTTCCAATGTCTGGGTAGATTGCGACGCGGGTGGCAGGTTGATGTGAATCTCACAGTCTTCCATGCCATAGTCAATAGCCCGAAATTGCGCAATTGTTGTTATCTTGATTATTTGACGTGGGTCAGAAACCTCCAATCCAATTAAGGGATGATCATACCTTATCTGCAACCAACAGTTTCTTGTCATCAGGATAAATGGTTCCCGAGTGAGCCAAGGACTTCTTCGAACTCTCCGGCAGCACTCTATCTGGATGGGCGAAGTCGACTTGCGTTAATAGGAAGGGGTAGTTTGTGAAGTTTTTCGGAATTGGAGGCACGGGTCGTTCAATGGAATCAAACCCAATGTACTGTGATGGCCGCCTTAAAGTGTGAATGTTCTTCCGGTCGAGATGAAGATTATGGGTGGCGCTGTTCCAGCGACTCGAGATAACCAAAACACCAAGGTTCACGAATGTCAGAAAAACGGAGAGCCACAGTGTTACGCGATGGTAGAGGCTCTGATTCTTGTTAACAGAGTCAAGAGGAGGTTTTTCATAGTTTGCATAAGGGTCGTCTTCACTAACGAGGACTCGATATTCGTCTGAGCTGTTCATGGTGTTGGCGTTAAGGTCAAATGAGCTGGTCGAAGGAAACCCATAAGAATGTTAGTCCGTTTGCTTGGCGTACTCCATTTCCGAGTTCTCGTTTGCGCCAGATACTTGCCAAAAGGCGTTGCACTCGGCCTTTACTTCTACGAAGGTGGAATGAGGTAGGAGAAGACCGCGATGATCACCATGCTCTTCCGTGATCAGCTGCGTTCTCACACTCACGCCCACTCCACTTCGAACTCTAATATAATAAGCCCCAGATTCTCCTCTTTCGGTCGCTTTTCTGATATGAAACTGCTTGAATCCTCTTCATCGACCGATCAGCGCTGAGGCACCGCTCGGTTCCATCTACCATTCTTACCGCCGAGCCGCCGGCGAATACACAACTCATGACAACCCTCTGAGAGCTCGGATACATACAGTAAGATCGTCTAGGGAGACGATCTTACCTCTACGACTCACCTGGAGATGAATCTACGGGGTGAGTTGGCTGCGGCGACTGCCATATCATTCATCCTCGTCCTCGTCCTGTCCTTCTTGACAGCTTGGAATGCGGTACGTTGAAAGTAATTCGCCCGACTCTGCGATTCTCACAGATATGTTCTACTTATTTAGACGCCTTCCGACAACAGTTCGAAATATTTCAGAGTCCCAGATTCGGGCCCGGTTGCTATTCACATTGGCGAAGGATCCCATTACGACCTTGAATCCGAACAAGGTGCCCTCGAATACGCCAAACTTCTTCCCTCTCACGGACATACGGTCCTCGCTCCTTCCCCCTCCTCCAGCGAGCTCAAACCATACACTGTCTCCTTGTTCCACCAATTGAAGTGCTTAGGCATCCTACGACATGAACACAACCAGCCAGGCAGCGAGCCTCTCACACATCATTGCCTCACATATCTCCGCCAGACTATTCTATGCCGACCAAATCTGAGAATCGAATCAGTGAGGACATCCGCTGGCAGTGCCAGTAGGGGCTACGATGCCATCTGTCCGGGGGATTGGACAAGCGTATACCAAGCCGCCGAGGAAAATCACGCTAGGTACGCGGAGCCGACTTCGCCTTAGTGAGTCCAAATACATCGTTATTTCGATCTCTGTTCAGGCATAAAGCATTGTATGTTTTAGGATAGTCAACTATATCTGATGTTCGTTGTATGGATTCTGCGGCCTGCCGGCCAGTTCTATGAAGCTTCTCTGATCATAACCTCGACGTTTGAGATGGTTTACACTGGGCGTTGGTCAAGTTTGTGATCCCTACCATGCTATGTCTGAGGCATCTCAGCACCTTCGCCCGTGATGTGATCCTTTCCGACAGACAATTGAAATTCCAAGGACGACACAAATGCCCGAATGGTAAGGTGGTATGTAATCGCATGAACAGAAGCAATAAACGTATAGATAGCGCATTTCAATGGAGCACAGTTAGTCTTGAATGCGTCCTAGCCTCGAAGTATTCGATATGGCATTCTACTTCGGGAAAACTACACTAAAGGCACCCTCGAAGTCTGCGATGATGTCAGCAATTGCTTCCAGCCCGGTAGAAATCTTTGGAGCCCTTTCAGTCTCACAGTAATGGAATGCATTTCACGTAACTCACTCGGATAAGGTCAGGCGTAACCCCTGATGCAGCTTGTTCTTCTTCTGTCAATTGAGCATGTGTCGTGCTCGCCGGATGGATGACAAGCGTCTTGGCGTCACCTACGCAGCCGCGTTAGAAAATCTACTCGTGGTGGAAGACCTCAGAAGTAGTCACTTACCAACATTGGGTAGATGGCTAGTGAGCTTGAGGCTGTCCACGAACTTGCTCGCCGTTGCACCGTCACCTTTGATCCCAAAGCTGATCATACCGCCAAAGAGACCGGGACGGAATTGCATCTTAGCCACCTCGTGCGAGGGGTGAGATTCAAGACCAAGATGGGAAACCCAAGAGACTTGGGGGTGCTTCTTCAGCCATCTAACCCGGAGGTTTGAGTGAGATAATCTGATTGGAATATCAGAACGAGATACAAAGTAACGCACTGTGCCAAAGCAAGACCATTCTGGCTATGCCGTTCACCTCGCAAGCTAAGAGTCTCGATACCTTGCAGAAGCAAGAACGCAGCGAATGGGTTCATTGCGGGACCAATGTCCCGCATCAGTGAAGCCCGAACTTTGATCGCAAAGGCGACGGGACCAAATTTCTCGCTATATACCATGCCATGGTAGCCTTCCACTGGCTGAGTGAAGCCGGGGAATTTGCCAGATTCCACCCAATCGAACTTTCCTGTTGAAGTTGGGTAAATTTTGAAAGTGAGCAGAGGTGTTATTTTACCTGAATCAATGATTACGCCCGCAATTGTAGTACCGTGTCCACCGATCCATTTTGTTGCACTATGAACTGGATGCTTATGATTAGAAACTGCTGATACGATTAAACGCGCGACTTACCAACAATGTCTGCACCGTGATCGAAGGGGCGTACAAGGAAACCTAAAGAAAACCATTAGAACGGAATGAGGATATGGAAAGCATTACAAACCTCCCATTCCAAATGTGTTGTCGACGATCAGTGGAATTGAATGTTCGTGAGCTAGCTGTCGTTGCTATAAGGTGGGCTGTGGTGAATTGAGGTAGGGTGAACCGACCTTTGCAAGAGCTGCAATATCGTGAACCATAAAGCCTGGATTACCGATGCTTTCAATGAAAATTGCTTTCGTCTTCTCATCTATAGCAGCTGCGAAAGCCTCTACTCCACTGTCTTTGACAAATTTCGCCTCTATGCCAAACTGCTTAAAAGTCACTGATTGCTTACAGTTAATTTAGTAGCTAACGTGAATGTATTATGAAGAACAGACCTTTGAACTGATTGTAGCTCTAGAGTTACGTCAGCTGAAAGAGTTGGGTTATGGTTTCGTGGCGTAAAACTCACTCCCCCATAAAGATGTATGCTACGCGGAGATCAGTCAAGTACATGATATTTTGGCACGTCATGGTACTCACCTGGACACGATGTTGTCTCCGATGCCAGCAATGGCCGTGACTGCCAGGAACTGCGCCGCTTGGCCGGAAGAAGTGGCTACGGCTGCCATCCCGCCCTCAAGTTGCGTGATGCGTTGCTCGAACACGTCCTAGAGCGCGAACAGTTGAATCGCAAGCGGAACTAATCCTAGAATTCTTACCACCGTCGGGTTTGCCAAGCGGGAGTAGCTGAAGGAGGGATCACTGTTACGAAAAGTAAGCTCAAGGTCCGATACGTACTCGTGGGATCCTCCGATACACTCACTTTAACTTGAAAATCTCTGCACCGTGCTAGGAACCGGTGAGACAGCAAAGCTATGTTCAAGGTGAAGCAGCTTACCGCTGAATCCTTGAAGCAGAAACTGGTAGACGCGTATATAGGAACCGCTCTTGCATTAGTGGCGGAATCGGGCTGATGGCCCCCGTGAAGTTGGATGGTCTCGAACTCGGGCTCTCTTGTGCGTATGTAATGAGAAGATTAACCGAAGAGAATGAAAACGTTGTTTACTTGTAGAAACGTGAAGCCGCCATGTTTAAACACAGAGTGAGAGCAATGAAAGGTCGGGCCCAACGAAGTTGATGAAATCCACTTATATATCAGCTGGTGCTCTATGGGCAAAGTTGCACCTCATTCAGGTGGCCATTTCTAGCCAAGACCACGCGCAAGCCTCCAAGATCCATCAGGACCGTGATGGGCGTAGACAGAGAATACGATGCAGTCAAATTCGCTAGATCGAAGGTAACTAACAACGACAAATCAAGTCAAGCGAGTCGCTTTTGGCTAATTCCATTCCTTCCTCCACTGTGCATAGTCATTGGCGTTCTCGTTCATCACCGCATATAGTTGCTGCCAGTCCCGACATATCATGGTATCGCCTACTCGGTCCACCTCGGGGTCCTTCAGCATGAAATCACCCTCTTCCAAGGAATCATTTGCCTCGCACAGCAGGGTTTGACGCAAGTAATTCAAGCAGTGCCGGTAATGCTCTGCATCTATACTGGTCGAGTTCATGTCGCGAAGCCTGATTTCCAGTGCCCTCACACAGTGCAGTTGGTGGAAGATGGTCGGTAGAAAGAGCCTGCGATCAGGACCCAATCGAACCCGCCCGTATCCTTCTGGCAGGGTTTCCAATAGTTCCCATTCGAACTTCCCAGTGGGATCGTGATTGCCCACTTGCAGCCTGACTGTCTCTTGCAGTGTCGTGGCTACCGTTTCCAACCCGCCTTCGATGGGTAACTCCAGCGGGAAGTCATGATCGATGTACGTGTAAGTAGGTAATCGTTCTAGAGCCAACCCGTCAATGATTCCGCTCAGCCATTTCTTAAAGGAGGGTGCCCACCAATTCTCGGCCCAATGATTGCTTTTAAATTCAATCCTACTATCAGGAAGTTGGCGACCAGCAACACCAACAGCATGAGGTTTGTGCAAAACGTGAGCATTTATTGAACACTATTTTCCCAGTAACGCTCGAGGATGTGCAATTCCACGAATGAAGTCACACAGATCGCATGATCTCGGACCTTCATTGACCCCGTATCATGACCATAAGTTTGTGGAACTCGAAAAATGAAGGGGACCGTTTCCGGATCCAATTAGGCTGGGTTTCGTATCTTTTCCCACTTCTAAAAACCTGATGGAACTCCTCATCAAGGGTTTGGTACCAACAGATGGTTTGCCAATGCGATCGTAATAAGAAGCAACTCCAAGAAGTGACTACACCCGATGACTTTCCGCTTGAACGATTGATCCCCTCTGACCTTGATCTTCGTGCTTCTCCCTATGTTCTACGAAAATCAACAGTTCTTCGCTTGTCTTATGATACGCCTTCTGGAATCTGTAGCAGATGGCTGTTTTTGTCCTCCATCTGAATTCTGCATACCTACCGCCGACTCTCAAGGAAGCTTTTTATGCACATGCTCCGTTATCTTCGCCCATTTTGTGCTGTATATAGAGCGTAATCTGGGTATGTGGAGTCGTGCTAATCCACTTGTGGTAATCTAATCTGGTCGGCACCGTTATTCCGCAGAAGTGGTGCTTTGGTCTTCCGCCGATCGCTATCTCTTGCTCCTCAGAACCTTTGCTTCAGGGACTCGGAGCCGGAGCCAACACGCGCCATTTTCCATATTTAAAGCATCTAGGATTCCTGTGAAATAACCAAGAGGTCACTCACCCAGTATTCGACAACTACTACCAACTATACACAATGCAATTCTTCAAAGCAGTCACCGCTCTCGTCATCTTTGCCATCGCTCAAGTCGTTGTGGCTACTCCAGCTCCAGGTGGGGGTTGCCCTGAATCCGATGCTGAAGGCGACGTGCTTCGTACGTGTTCTGTCTTAAACTAAGAGTCTGTTCAACGTGCTAAGTTGTTCTCAGGTCCAGGCTGCAGCTAAAGTGAGCGAGATCTGTCAACACTATTATTTCCCGTGTCTGAAGTTATCAACACACGTAGCGCTTGCCATCGTCCTTTCAACGTCTTGCCTTGATTGGGCGTGTGGGGCGAGAGGACCCGCCCTTAAATGCGTTACTATAACTGCAGTTTGACAATGTATATGTTAACCTTGAAATCCCGAAATCTTGTCTAAACACTGGTGGATACTTTCCAAACGATACGGAACCAACAGTCGATTTTCCAGATGTCATCAGAATAAGAAGAGAAGCTGTTCCCAGAAGCGATCCGGCCCGCTAACTTTTGCGTGCCCACAAAAAGTATTCCTCTCATGGTAATGTGATCTTCGTGCGCACATTTTGCCTCTCTTTCTAGGCAATTTCAAAATATTTCTCGGCCGCTGTCTGAACTCGGATGCAGTCTTTCTTATCCTCTGTTGTAATTTGGACCCGCGGCCGAGTCTCCAAGAAGGTTCCATCACACGAGTTCTGCACAAGAGTTCTGCACATGTTTCCGTGCCTTCAGGGAGGCGGTTTATCGGTTTGTAGGAAGATCATATAGTTAGTTTTTATCTTTGAGATTCCCTCCGATCTACTCGCTTCTATCGTACCCCATGATCTTTTCTTCTCCTAAACGGCGGATTTGGTTTCGGGAATCAGTATATGAGCGCCCTTCGCTCGTCTATAAAGGCAGCTGTCAAACCTGTACATGAAACAAGAGTTTGGTCACTCGACACTCAAGAACTACCACCTGCTAACGGAATGAGATTCTTCAGATCAATCACCACTCTCGCCGTTCTTGCATTCACTCAAGTCGTTTTAGCTGCTCCAGCCGAGGCTGGCCAGTGTCCTGATATCGATTCCGTAGGAGATGTGCTTCGTAAGTGTCCTGTTGTAAATTAAGCACCGACTCAAAGTTACTAACTCGTTCTCAGGTCCGGGTTGCAGCTAAGGTGAATAGCGCCTGTCGAAAACATTGTTTTACATGTCTCATGGGGCCTGCGTAGTTCCCCTTACTGCTACATTATTACCAGAGTGCTTTCCCTCATCACGTTGCGCTATCCTGTGCGGGCGAGAAGATTTTCCTGTTGTAATGCGTAACCAGCCTGTGTTTATGACTACGTTTGTGCTTCATAGGTCAGAGGACCACACGCAATAAGCGACGCGGCGCTACCTACCACATGAGTATCAAGTGTTCAAACGTTCGCCTTCCCCAACTACCGGTCTTTCGCCTTTCAAAACTGTTCCTTAGGAGTAGAGATGAGATCTATGTTCTAATTCCTGAGCTCATGTCAAGTCCCCCTGTATATGTCGCCGCCGAAAGACCCAGGTAACCTGGAGCCTCTCGAAAGTAGAAACAGTGGTTTATTTGCTACTGAGCCAATCCTTGCCCAACGGAGGCACATCCCCTGGTTACCTCGCCTGGTGGTGCATCTCGTCCGAACGGGCACTCGGCTCTTAGACCTTCTATCCTATTTCATAATGTACAACTTCAAACCCCGGGGCATGCATGCATATCGACTTGTGGGCCCTATACCAGCTACGGGATTACTTTCAAATTCCTACGAAACATCAAGCTCGACGAATGCTGAAAGCCGATTATTACTCCAAATCTTGCCGGATGTCAAGAGCCTTGAGTTTCGTTTCCTTTGAGAGGTCTGCTCCGGGGAACATACATCCTTTTACGGCGAGCAGTGTCTGTCAATTAAAGCTTAGTGTCAAGCACGTACATCGACCCACCTTGCCATACAGTACTCAGTGCTGGTCTCTGTACAAATTCAACTTTTACGCTACCGTAGGCCTCAGCTTTTCGAGTTCTCGCTACTGAGAATCTTGACTGCATTAATCGTTTCTTTAAAATTGATGACCTTGGTGAATGGTGTCAGGGAATCTCTTTGCGTAGAATCACTAATATGGTTGTGAAGCTAGCCAATCTGTAGTGATGATTCCGCTCGGTTCCTTGGAATTGCTTGGAGAGCCGGTGAATGGTGGATGAATTTTTCTCTAAGTTCAACTGAGCGTAGCATCCACTGTTTACCGCCAAGTCCAGCTGATATACCGCATGAGCCAATTTCCAAATGGCTCGTACGTCATCCGACCATTTACCCGACCACCGTTCCGAAGATGATCGTCTTCTATGAATGACTAAGCATAAAGGCCTTCAATGCTGGCTGACTTCGATAAAACCTCGTAAAAGTCACGGACGACGCCAAAAAGTCCCCTCATCGTCGTCGACAACGTGCTGGTCGTCGTCTGCAAAGGTGTGTTCGTTGTCAGATTGATTCCGGTCATGACTAAGCACTATTGCCTCTTTCTCTCACACCCTGTTGTCCCCTGCGTACCATCGCAATTATTGCTTATTATTATTGGGCTGGATCCCCCTCATCCTTTCTTCATTCCCGCAGTCATCCATAGTCAACCATGGACAAGATAGGCGCTCTTGATGAGCCTCTCATCGACAAATGTGAACTTAGAATCCAAGGTATGACTTGTGGTTCCTGCGTAGAGGTAAGTCAACGTGTCCATCTCGGTCCCTTACCTTGGCTGATCAATCACCTATAGGCAATCGAAGGAATGCTACGAGATCAGTCTGGCATTCATTCAGTCAAGGTTGCTCTCCTAGCTGAACGCGGCGTCATTGAATTCGACCCAGCGAAATGGAACGTCGACAAGCTTGTCGAGGAGATTTCTGACATCGGCTTCGATGCTTCTCCAATCCAGCCAACACTCGCAGACACGGTCAATTTACACGTCTATGGCATGACCTGCGCCAGCTGCCAGAATTCGATAGAGTCCGCCCTCTCCTCTACCCCTGGTATCCTCTCTGCCGTCGTCTCAGAGCCCAACCAATCTGCCCAGGTCAAATACGACCCGGCCATCCTCGGACCTCGCGAGATCGTTGAGCGCATTGGGGAAATGGGTTTTGACGCAGTCCTGGCTGACCAAGACAACGGCACCCAAGTCGAATCTCTCACCCGCGCAAAGGAGGTCCTCGAGTGGAAACGGAGGTTTATCTGGGCAGCCAGCTTCGCCGTCCCGGTCTTCTTCCTTTCCATGATTGCCATGCACATCCCTCTCATCCGAGATATCACCTCTTTCCGCCTCTTCAACGCCATCTACCTTGGAGACGTCCTCCAGCTGCTCATCACCACCCCTGCCCAGTTCTGGGTTGGCAAGAAGTTCTACATTTCAGCATTCAAGGCACTCAGGCACGGTTCGGCGACAATGGACGTCCTCGTCATGCTCGGCACATCCGCTGCATATTTTTATTCGCTCTGGGTGATGATCTCTGCGGTGTTCAACACCACACCCTCCTACCGGCCCTTCCTCTTTTTTGAAACATCCACCATGTTGCTGGCGTTCGTTTCTCTTGGGAGGTACCTTGAGAACAAAGCGAAAGGACGCACCTCCGCAGCACTTACGGACCTGATGTCCCTCGCCCCATCCATGGCTACCATCTACACCGACGCACCGGCATGTACGCAGGAGAAGAAGATTCCCACCGAGCTCGTCCAAGTCAGTGACACTCTGAAACTCGTTCCCGGCGAAAAGATCCCTGCGGACGGGACACTCATCCGGGGGTCATCTTCTGTCGATGAGAGCGCCATCACTGGAGAAGCCGTGCCCGTGATCAAACAAGTCGGAGATGCCGTTATTGGCGGCACAGTCAATGGGCTCGGAACATTCGATATGGTTGTTTCCAGAGCAGGGAAAGACACGGCGTTGGCACAGATCGTCAAGTTGGTCGAGGAAGCACAGACGAGTAAAGCCCCCATTCAAGCATTCGCGGATCGGGTAGCGGGGTACTTCGTGCCCACCGTCGTCTCTCTCGCACTCCTCACTCTGGTTTCGTGGTCCTGCATTACCTGGGTGCTGCCCAGCTCTGCCCTGCCGGCGATGTTCCATGCGCAGAAAGAAAAAGGCGCGTCATCGTTCGCGGTGTGTCTGCAGATCTGCATTTCGGTCGTGGTGGTTGCGTGTCCGTGTGCGTTGGGTCTGGCCACACCGACCGCGATCATGGTGGGCACGGGTGTAGGTGCTGGCAATGGGATCCTGATCAAGGGTGGAGGTGCTTTGGAGAAGAGCACGAAGGTGAAGAAGGTAGTCGTTGATAAGACTGGGACGGTTACGGAGGGGAAGATGGGCGTTGTTGGCGTGTGTTGGGTTGGTGCTTCCTCATCTGGTGGAGAGGGCGAGGCAATGTATGGTGGAGATTCTTCTTTGGAGGGGACGTGTGTGGATGGTGTCACTGGGAGGAAGGAGGTGATCGCCATGATCGCGGCGGTTGAAGCAAAGTCGGAACACCCACTTGCCAAAGCTGTGGCTGTGTATGGCAAAGACTTGCTTGGGACCTACGGCCTGCAGACAAAGACTTCGGTGGACTCGTTTGAGAGTGCGACTGGAGCGGGTGTTACTGCGGTTGTGTCGATTGAGGGAGGGAAGAAGTGGAAAGTGTGGATTGGCAATGGGAGGTGGGTTGGGCAGGGCGAGGACGAAGGGAGGGTACCGAGGGAGTTGAGGGAGTATGAAGCTCAGGAGACGAAGCTTGGGAGAACGATTATCTATGTCTCCATTTCCTCCTCATCCTCCCATTCTACCTCTCCGATTCCGGTCCTGGCCATATCACTCTCGGATCAGCCTAAATCCTCTTCAAAGTATGCCGTCCAAGCATTGGAGAAGATGGGCATAGAGGTGTACATGATGACTGGGGACGGGAAGAATACGGCGTTGGCTGTTGCCCGACAAGTCGGAATTAGGCCGGAGAATGTCAGCTGGGAGATGAGTCCTGGTGGGAAGGCGAAGAAGGTGAAGGAGATGGTGGAGAAATGGGGTGATTGTGTCGCCATGGTTGGTCTTCTTTATCCAGTGTGCATGAATATGTACTGACTACAGATCTCCAGGTCGGAGATGGAATCAATGACTCTCCTGCCCTCGTCGCATCCACCGTCGGCATTGCGCTCTCTTCCGGTACCTCTGTAGCCATTGAGGCCGCTTCCATCGTCCTCATGCGCTCCGACCTTCTCGATGTCGTCGCTGCCCTCCATCTCTCCCGCTCCATCTTCAACACCATCAAACGCAACCTCATCTGGGCATGTATTTATAACGTCATCGGCATTCCCCTCGCCATGGGTGTCTTCCTTCCCTGGGGCCTCTACATGCACCCCATGCTGAGCGGCGCAGCCATGGCGTTCAGCAGTGTCAGTGTCGTTGGAAGCTCATTGATGTTGAGGTGGTGGAGGCGACCGAGCGAGAGTATGATGCCAGAAGAGGCACTGGCTAAGGACGGCTTGAAGAGCAGCTCGACGACAGTGGGCTGGACTGGGATGTTTGTGGACAGTGCCGGGACGATGGTGGATAGTGTGAGGGGGCTTTGGAGTGGTAGGCCTGGTGGGGGGTATACCCAGTTACCTGTCGAGTTGACACCGAGGACGGGAGATGCGAGTGATAGGGTATAGCCCCCTTCCTCTTTTTCTTTTTGCATAAAGCATTATTTATTGGAAGTTATCTATTTTCTTGCTTTTAACTAGAATTTTTCTCTGCTTCTCTTCTCATTTCTTCGTTTGCTGGTCCGATATCCTTGTGTGGATTGAGGACCTTTTACTACACTCATTTCTTGTCTTCCTTTGATGCTCTTGTACTTTAGGATTTGCTCTGGTTGTAGGATTATGTACAGAGAATATCATCGCTCATCAATGCACGATGCGGTTCATGGTTTATAACCTAACCTAACCATCGCGAATACTCCCCTTGAACGCCTGAAATAAAGAAATAAAGAAGAACCTCTGATTCATTGATGTGGCGCAAATACTGATGTTGTAGATACACCATTGATGCCAGTAAACGTCTCCTAGCGAGATGGAACCCTTCAAGTGCTACCATGCTCATCATGACTGATCCCGAACGAATTTCCGGCATTATTGCAATTTTCACCGAATAAACATCAGGTTGCCACCAGCACCAAGGGACTCTCCTTACCTCCAGCCAAGGAAAAATATGCTAGTTGCCAAGCTGCCATGGACGGAATTATCTGAACGGGTCGGTATTGAGGGGACAAATCAACATCCCTACAGTCAGGGTGTCAAACGTTTTCTAAGTAGTGTGCAAATACAGTGGAATACAGTGGAAGTGATACATTTGTAGTACACTCAAGCAACGTTTAGTGTATTCTACGACAGGACGGATAATACATACATTGGATGAAATTCAAAATGCGAAATGCTAAACACCCTTATGTGAAAGGCCTCTGTTGGTATAAATTCCCGGACTGTTTCGGTTGCCATGAACGCTTAATCAGATCCGAAGCTCTCTCTGCTATCACGTAGGTGGGAGCTAGAGTATGAGCAGCAGGAAGGAGAGGCTGTAAGAAATAGGTCAGGATCAGTTTATGTGCGAGAGGAAGATGGAAGTACCAGAACTGAAGCATCCACAACACGCAGACCAACCGCCCCTTTTACCCTGAGGTCGGGGTCGACAACACCCCACGTTGCTTCCTCAGGTGACATGGATGCGGTCCTGACAGGGTGGAACACGGTGTCAACGCTCGAGCGAATGAACTCATTGAGTTCCTCGTCAGTCTCTCCTGGCTGTAACGGTGGCCCGATGATGTAGTCTTTCCATGCGGGAGCAGCGGCAAAGCGTCGAGCACTACGAATAGCCTCACGCATGACCGATATATCAGGCTCGGCGGACAGATAGTTCGGGTCAATTAGTGGTGCAGCAAATGGGTTCGTTGAGTTGATAGTAACGGCTCCACCTAAGAAGCAATATTACGAAATTACGAACTGCGCATTCTGAGTATGAGGGATACTCACGAGAAGCTGGTGCGAGCACGATTGAAGTAATTCCAAAAGTATTGAGATCTCCCTTAGCCGACTGGCGGCCGTTCTGTAAAGTTGTTAGCTAGAATATTCAGAAGAACTTGATCATTTCCTTACGCTGAAGAGGAGCTCAAAGTGGGCTGTATTTGGCCCTGCGACGAGGTCCAGAGCGCCATCAAAGATCTTCGAATTCTCTGGAAGACGGATGAATCCAAGTTGGGTGGCAAATCCAGCGGTTAAGAGGCCCGTCCCGTTTTTCGACCATTCCTCAAATGCTTCAGCTTGCCAGGTCTTATTTCGAGCAAAGCTTTCGAAGGTCATATTAGAATTGACGGGCCATGAGGTTTTCACAAGACAGTGGTCTGAGAGGTTACGACCAACGGAAGGTAAATGCAAAACACTGTTGATCCCAAGAACTGAAAGCTCCGCTTCATCGCCGATGCCGGAATTGAGAAGGATTTGTGGCGAGGCGATGGTACCAGCAGAGAGGATGACTTCCTTCTTGGCCTTGACCTGAATAAGTTCGCCTATTCAGAGAGAGTTAGCATCATTTTTTTGACTACAGATGTGTAAAATCTACCAGTAGCACCGTCCTTGAACTCGACTTGCCGAATTACGGCCTTTCCATGATCAGAGCCGGTCTGTATCACCCTAGAAACATATGCATGAAGCAGCACATTCAGATTGGGGCGGGATATATATTGCGGTCCAAGGTATGAGGTTGCTGAGCTGCTTCTCCTTCCCCCTCCAATGGTAAACTGGGCCCACCCTAGAAGTGAAAGACCATCAGCCATGCCAACACAGTGTAATAGGCGAGGCGACATACCAACTCCATACTGTATTCCTCGATTATAATCGACATTGAACCTGAATTCATCCGGAAGCTGCTGAGTAGTCTCGATGACCCTTGAGTCAATTGGTGTTTAGTAGTTGGACAAGCTGACGGAGGTGATTCCGTCGAAGCCATGTACAGAGCAATCGAATTGGTCGGTAGTATTACGATCGTCAGCAGGTCGGACAAATTTTTCGTTCTGAGCGTCGCAAAATCAGATTTCTGCTGAAAATAGCCGGCGGACAAGATAACGAACCTTTCGTACATAAGGTTGAATATTGTTCCATGCCCAGCCTTCATCGCCGACAAGACGAGCATAGCGATCCCAATCATCAATAGAACCACGGGTGTACCCCATACCATCTGTTGAGAAGTGAGTACGCTGCGAACTGGTTGAAGTCAGATAAACCCACTGATGGAACTGCTACCGCCGAGGACATGACCAAGAGGATATGTTATAGACCGATTATTGGCATGAATCTGCGGTACAGTTGTGTAGTTCCAATCCCACGGAGTTTGAGGATGCATGTTTATGGAATAGAACGGGACGATTGCATCCAGGACGTTTTCATTCCTGAGGCATTCGAAAATGAGTACCCATTAGAAGAAACTCTTTTAACTTACGTTCCACCGGCCTCAAGAACAAGAACGGATGTAGACGGGTCTTCAGTCAGTCGGTTTGCGACGACGTTTCCCGCAGCACCAGCTATCGACATCGATTTAGGGGGCGCGAGTATAAAGCTTACCCAGTGATACAGACGCACCTCCAACTACGATGAAGTCATATTCCAGACCAGGTAAGTTATCGACCTTTTCATATATCGCCGCAGCCGCGCATGAGACCAGGAGCCCTAGAGAAAGGAGGCTTTGCCACTTCATCGCGACGATGGCCTCGGAGGAGGCCGTGAAGAAGGGAGGCCTCATGTATCATTCACAACGTCAAACCTAGTGTTCCCACACTTCAAGCTTCCAGTATTAATGGCCTGAGAATACTTGAAAAATCGATATTTCCACCGTTCGAACTTAGCCCTCCAGGCTGAGAGGCGTGATTCCCGGCGTGATCCTCATCTTTAGGCAATACATGATGGCGACACGTTCGGTGTGTGTCTCTCTGACGCGTTCCTCATCGCCAAATCAACATCGGACTTATTGCCCAGCCTGGACCAATGTGCCTATCTATGGTTATGATGGCGCGGTTTGAAATTAAACACGAATCTTGACAAACGACCCCGAAGCCAATACGTCTCCAAGTCTTCGGAGCATTCACTACGGCTTCCCAAGGAACAGTTCAGTTCTTGTGTGGATTTTAGCGTAGTACCCCGCACGCCCACAGCACACTCTCTATACGAACGATTATAACGAAGACGTAGAGCGTCCTCATTTCGACTTGATTTCGACGGCACGAATCAAGGCTGGATGGCTCTATTCCAGAAAAGAACAAACAAGACACCAACTGCACAGATCGGTTGTCTTGTGTCATAAAACACCCCCCGTATTCTCGTTCTCGTTCTTTGAAGGCATATCGAATCCGTTTCATCCTGAATACATAAAGAGATCGTGCTCACAGAACCCAAAAGTTTCGCAAACGGCCAAATCTTGATATAGTTAGTCTCTCGAGGCATGGTAAAGTGAAGGTCATTACTGAAGGAATACGATGATCCTCGTGCAATATTCCCCATCCTACTCGGTCCAGCTGGAAACCCGTATCATTCAGATGGCACACAAGAAGCCCTTGTAAATTGCCACAATCGTCACCTTTCCATTCCGGCATACCTCATGTCGACATCGTGCAGTCGTCTAGTACTTGTGGGCGCTCTGTGGAATCATATGTCAAGAGTCGAGCTGCCTGTCCATCATGAGGTTGGCCACGAGTACTGGTAGACGTGCAAGAATAGGTTTGCACCCTGCAGTTTACAAGATGCATCAAGTCGGTCGGAATTCGCGCCGACACACTAAAAGTCACGGTAAGTGCATTTTCAGTGCTGTGTTCGTTCCAAAAGGTCTTCAGCTGGATTCAAGTGTATGCCTTTGATGCGATACGTCAACACTACCTACCGAGAGGCTCTCAGACATGACCTCATCGGCTAGTCTGAACGAATCGGGACCTAGGAATACATCGGAAGTTGGCTTAAACCAAATGACCAACTTGAAGGCATGAAGGAAAGAGTGGCTAAAGAACAGATTTGGCTTCATTTGAAATCTAGCAGAAGAAGGTCGTGATCGTTTTAGCAACGGTCAGATCGGTTCAGTAGTAAACACTTGAGATCTCCATTGCCTAGTGAATTCTTGTGGAATCTTGAAAGGTGGCGTGGCCTCTCGGTCTATCACGGGAAAGTCGTCGTCTGACCACATCTTGCAGGGAAAATGAAACGTATCCTTCAACCAAGGATGCTTATGTCAATGGACTGTGAGCTCAAGAGAGCCGTTGCAGATTCATATCACAGAAGGTATAGTACTGGTGTAGTAGACGTGTGGTGTGGCGGTCTGGCCAGAGATCCCGGTCCGGGCAGCACCCATATTATCCATCTCGTGATGGCACAAAACACGACCACTCCCATCAGAAGGTGGTTATTTGTGTGAAGGAGCAAGGGTCCTTTGTGGATAAGCGCTCTACAACACTTGAAAAGCGAAGGTGGATACCCGTGGGTGTCAAAAGTCAATCGCTCCATGAACGGAGAACGCATGTTCTTAATAGTTCGATTTGTGGCAAGTGAGACTTGCTAGTAGTAGAAGCCTCCGAGCTCTGATATCTGATGACTTCGCTCAAGCCACACTGGGTCGAGACTAGCATGGGAGAGTGTGGATACTTGGACCGGCCCGAGGGTTTGGCATCGGAGGTCCATTGACAAGCGAATAGATCTCTCAGGAAGCGGCTCGTCACTCGTTCGCTCGCCGCGGCCGGCAGAACTCTAAATGACAGCCTAGAGGTTGCAAAATCAGGCTCAGCTCAACGCCTAAGTCCTCCTGCCGATCGCTGCCTGGCGAGGTGAGCAGTCGGAATGATATGTCATTTTTGAAAAAAAAAATGGACCTGGAGACCGGCGGAGAGGTAAAGAAGGCCGTTGACGTTTCAATGTTTTCGTTGCCTCGACATATGTATGGATGGAATGGTGGCGTGTTACTGGAAACCAGGTGCGTGGCAAGAGTTCGACTCAATTGACGAGAATCCCAGAGACGGTCATTTGGTACAAAAAAGCCCGTTGAATTAGCACTGCCCAGTTGTTGTTCGGTTTCTTGGTTGTCTGAGACTGAATTACAGGCCTTTTACCCTGTTTGTTACTGCTTGGCCTACCTATTCGGCAATGATCGGGCACACTCTTCTTTCTCAGATATACGCCACATCCCACAGACTCTCCAGATCCGACGTGATTTCTCCAATGATTACCATGGCTATCTCGTCCGGCGATTCAGAAGTTGCTGTATGGTCATGCGATACGACACGTTTAGAATACCGATTCGGAAGGAAAATGATAAATCCAGTCTTTCCCCCAAAAGCGAGCAAATACGAGTTTGACAAGCTCATGACCTGGTCATGAAATCACTCCAATTTTATCAGGACAAGTCTCACGATGAGTACGTGAAACCCTTGATTCAACCGACGATGGAGCGAAATTAGGGTTGAATGCCGAAAAGGGACGGAGGTGAAAAATATATATGAAGGTGAGGGATGGGGCGATCCTCCGTGCCTTACGACTGCAATGGGTTCTGACTGGCTTCTTTTGTCCCTCGCTGCTGGTGCTCTCTCCTATGGCTGGTACAGGAGTCGCACTAGGACCAACATACCTCTTCCACCAGGCCCGCCTGCGGAGCCAATTCTGGGTCACCTGAGATGCATTCCCTCTTCACATCCAGAGTATACGTTCATGGAGTGGGGGAAACAATACGGTAAGCACTTGTCCCTTGTAAACAACCACTTTCTAATGACCTTTTGGCAACGAAAGGCGACGTCATCTGCCTACAATTCCTGGGACGAACGATGATTGTTCTCAACAGCGCGCAAGCCGCGATGGATTTGCTTGACAAGAGGAGTGCAATATACAGCGACCGGCCCAAGCTTCTGATATACGAAATGTAAGTGTTTACTGTGACACCACCACGACGACTGGTACTCAATGCCTATGTCTAGTATGGGATGGGCAAAGTCTTCCCTCTCCGTTATGCGATACGGCAAACGACTGGCTCGCCACCGCCGGATCTTCCAACACTTCCTGACAAACAAAAAATGCCTCACCTACCAACCAATCCAACTCCGTGAAACCCGTGTACTGCTTCAGAATCTCCTGAAGGACGACAAAAAGCGCGAACAATTCTTCTCCAGATTCTCGGCTGCCATTGCTATCAGGCTGAGCTGCGGACACCGTGTGGACACCGATAATGATGAATATGTGAAGATCGCCGAGGACGCGGGATTTGCAGTTAGCACAGCCGGTCCAGCGGGAAGCACTCCCGTGGATTTCCTTCCATTCCGTAAGCCCCTGTTCGCTTTCCCTCAGAAGCGAAGCATTGATGGTCGATCATAGTCCAATACTTGCCAAAATGGTTCCCTGGGACTTACTACGCCCACCACGCACGGAGTCTGAAGAAATATATCGATCGATTGAGGGATTACCCGCTTGATCAGGTCAAAAAGCAACTAGTGGCGGGAACTGCTAAGCCGTCTTTCTTGGCCCAACATCTCGAGGCCCTTCGCACGGATGGGGACAAGAAATCGTACGATGAAGAAGACATCAAAGGAGCTGCGAGTACTCTTTACATAGCAGCTGCGGACACTGTATGCGAATTCCCGTGTTTCAATCTCTCACTCAGCTAACACCTAGTGATCAGACGACGACTACTATGTCCTTGTTCCTCCTTGCTATGGTGCGACACCCAGAACTTCAAAAGCGAGCTCAAAAAGAGATCGACGAAGTTATTGGGAGTGGTCGCCTGCCTGGATTTGAGGACAGAGGGTCTCTGCCATTCATCGACTGCCTGGTTTGGGAAACTCTGAGATGGTATAACGCAGTTCCTTTGGGTTCGTCCGATCAGTTGAAATTATCTGTCTGTTTCTCTAACAATCGTTTTAGGTGTTCCCCACCGTCTGATGGAGGACGATGTCTACAATGGCATGTTGCTCCCGAAAGGATCTATGATTATCGCGAATACCAGAGCTATGACTCTCGACGACAGAGTCTACTCTGACCCAATGTCGTTTGTCCCCAGCCGCTATTTGCCCAAGCCTCAGGGTAACAATGAGCCTCCTCCCATCGGCCCGTTCGGGTTTGGCCGTAGGGTATGCCCAGGCCGGACACTAGCTGAGGCTAGCTTGTGGATCGCAATCGCCTCCATTCTGTCCGTTTTTGATATTACGAAGGCCACCGACGAGTATGGAATGGGAATAACTCCTGAACTCAGTTTCACAAGTGGCATCACTTGGTGAGCCCCACTCTAATTTACTGATGTACTAATCCTGACCTTTTGTTTACCAGCCATCCAAAGCCATACCAATGCCGTTTGAAGCCACGTAGCGAGGCTGCTGAAAGGCTGATTGCCAACGCTGATATCTCGGAAGGATATTGAATGTCCAATCCTGATTTTTGATTTGTGCTGTTCATGACTATGACGATTTTAGTGCCTGTATCCGTAATGCCTCTGTCTTTTTAGCTGCTGTATCCCTGGCTGTAAATATAATTCCTTTGACTGTATCTGTGGCGCAAGCCCCGTGGATTCGTGAGCGCTTATCGATCTAGACATGGACGATTGTTCCTGAGCAAATCTAAGCCCGAACACATGCCTTATCGATGGGGATCTTCGCATTGCTTCGACGACGCTCAATACTGTTCCTTCGTTGTTTCTACCCCAACTCGAGCTACGCTGCTGGATGTTGCCTCTTATAGGTTCAATTTCGTTGGAAATCGGGCGGAACGGAGCATTTCGACGGAAATAAAGGATTTCGGCCGCACATAAATGAGATCGATGGCCCCTCGGTTTTATCCGGCGCAAACTTTTTTTTGCCTACTTCCATAGTCTCTATCCGGTTTCCGATGTTGCGCCTTCTAACAAGCCCTTTTCTTCGCTCCTCCATCTCTTCTCCAGTTACAAGACTGACTTTGAGGACAATGGCAACTGCTAACACTCCCGATTTCGTACGTATTGCCAGCGTTATGGATCGTCATGAGCTCACCTCAATTCGTTATCAGAATAAGCCCCTCTATACACCTCTCGCCGAGATCGACCCGGAGGTCAAAAACATCATCGACAAGGAAACATGGAGACAGTTCACTGGGTTGGAGCTCATTGCTTCTGAGGTAGGTCTATGCGACACGACAAGGGCTACGGGTGTTGACGGAACATTTGCAGAACTTGACCAGCCGTGCAACTATGGAAGCCAATGGCTCCATCTTGACCAACAAGTACTCTGAGGGTCTGCCCAACGCTCGGTACTATGGTGGTAATGAATACATTGACGAGCTCGAGATTCTGTGCCGCAAGCGTGCCCTCGAGGCATTCCACTTAGATCCGGCCAAGTGGGGTGTTAACGTTCAGCCCTATTCTGGCTCTGTAAGTTTTCAAAATGACTCATTCCATACTTTGGCTGAATCTTTGCCACGTATTGTAGACTGCGAAGTGGGTTGAATTCCGGATCATTTCCGCTCAATCTCTGAATGTGACCATATAGCTTTGCCGCTCTCACTGCTTTGATCCAACCCCAGGACCGTCTTATGGGCCTTGGCCTTCCTGACGGCGGACATCTCACCCATGGCTACTACGTATGTGATTACGTTCTCAAAATGTACAACCTTTGCTCACCCTCTGTCCCTCAATGTTGATAGACTGCTAAGAAGAAGATGACCGCTTCTTCTATCTATTTCCAGTCCTTCCCTTACGGCATCGACCCTGAGACTCATCTCATTGACTACGACGGCATTGCGAAACAAGCAAAAATCTACAAGCCCAAGCTTATCATCTGCGGTGCCTCTGCCTACCCTCGTGATTGGGACTATGCCGCACTGAAGAAGGTTGCCGAGAAGGAGGGTGCATGGCTCATGGCCGATATCGCCCACACCTCCGGTCTCGTTGCTGGCCAGCAGCTCGCGGACCCCTTCGCATACTGCGACGTTGTCACTACCACCACGTAAGTTTCTCGTTTCACTTCAGTCTTCTTTCACCTACTAACAATATCATACAGCCACAAGACCCTGCGTGGTCCCCGTGCCGGTCTCATCTTCTTCAGGAAAGACCTTGAGCAACCCCCCGATCTTGAGAAGCGTGTGAACGAGGCCGTCTTCCCTGCCTGCCAGGGTGGTCCCCACAACAACACCATCGCTGGTATTGCAACCACCCTCCTCCAGGCCGCTCAGCCTGAATTCCAGGAGTATGCCAAACAGGTTATCAAGAACGCCCAGGCTTTGGCCGCTGAGCTTATCACCCACGGTTACAAGCTCCAGACCGGTGGCACTGACAATCACCTTGTTCTCTGGGATCTCCGACCTCTCGGTTTGACCGGTTCCAAGGTCGAGAAGGTTTGCGACCTCATGGGCATTACCATAAACAGTGCGTATACATCTCATACCAACAACCCTCATAAATTGACCTTTTCCTGCAGAGAACGCTGTTTCTGGTGACACCTCCGCTCAGGTTCCTGGTGGTATTCGTATCGGCACATCTGCCCTTACCTCTCGCAACATGCTTGAGGAGGACATCAAGCAGGTTGCTGGATTCCTTCACCGCGCCGTTCAGCTTTCCTTGGTTCTCCAGAAGGAGGCTGGCACCAAGATGTTGAAGGACTTCGTCCGTGTCGCTACAAAACAAGAGGAGGGCAAGCAGGGCTATGAACAGGTTAGGCAGCTTCGTAGGGACGTCAGGGACTTCGCCTCGAAGTGGCCTCTTCCTGGTGTTGACGTCAGCACGCTCCAGCAGCCTGCTGGCTTCCACGATGTTTAGACGCGACGGAGGTTCATAGACGGGTATTTATTCTCAGTGTAAGATTCAACGTCACTGCATTTTGCTCTCGGGTGTATATCAAAAAGGACATTCAACATCGTCCATACTTTGGAGATTGTATATCTAGTTATTCATGCCCCCAATTATATGACATTTCTGAAAGAGGATAATTCATGCGTGTCAGTGATATAGACCATTCACCGGACCTACATCGGCAGCGAGTGCTTTCAGGCTTGCCTTCCCAGCCAGCCAGCCCTTCCGAGCTCCTCGTGTTCTTGACAACCCCATATACCCACAACTGTATACCCTATCGACGACTACGCTGGGTTGATATGGCGAACCTAGGAAGCGTCTTCTTAGGTGACCACGTTCAGAGGCGGCACCGAATGTTCTCTACGCCCACCTCTCCTTCGATCTCCCCACCAACTTCACCTCCGCCGCCTGATATGGCATCGATCTTCACCGTCTCTGAAGACTCGGCCTCGCATGAACCACTCAAGCAGGGTGTGAAGCCGACAGAGATCGACCCGGTTACTGCCCTAGATCTACGCGTGAGGTGGTTAGAGGCGCTTGTGTTTGGGACGAAGCAAGATCAGGGGCTCGGAAAGGAACATCATGAGAAGGATACGAAGAGGGTGAGGTTTTCAGAACGAAAACCGAAGCAGGAGGCTCCTGCGGCGGGAGAGACGCTGGTGAAGATGTCTTGGGATATTCAGAGGAGGCTGGACGCTGTGGTCAATTCAAACGAGGGTTTGAAGAGATTCATGAACCAATGTTCGTCGACATATCTTCCCCAAACTTCCTTCGACTAACGCGACTTGTGTAGACGATAAGCATGCACAATACCTTACCCCTGCCTTTGCACTCTCTGGAACACTCCCCGAGGCACCCTCGTATGAGAAGATGTCATCGGAACAATTGGAGGCTCTCCTGACTGAAATGGAACCGGACATACGCGCAGCAGACCGCGACTTGCGAGAGATCGAGCTTTTGGAGAAGAAGGGCGTTCTAGGAGCCGGGAAGTTGGCTGGTACGCTGTTTTTCCCTCCTTCCGAGCGCGTCGAGGCGCGTTTAATGAGGACAATATGCTGACTTGAACCCTCTCGTGTAGATTACGAGGCCTTGGAACCCAAACTCGACGCGCTCATTGAAAGGAATACGAAAGATATGGAGCTTGCTGAAAGCCTGGAGAAGAGAATGGCTGTACTGGTGCAGAGGCACTCTACTCATGTGAGTGTATATGCGTTGCTCAAGATACGATGCTCATTTCATGAATCTAGGTGGATGCACTTTCCGAACTCTTCGTGGCTTGGGACGAGGCTTTGTTGGAGGCTGAGCTCAAGGCCATGAAACTTGAGCGAGAACGCGACGAACGACGTCGGCTGGGCCTGGAGTCATGAACCAGATGGCTCTGCTGGATTTCTATCCTCATCATGAGGATACAGCAATGTGATTCGCACCCCCTGTATAGGGGTTGCAAGTTCTGCCTCACAGGCAGGTCACCACGCACACGACTACTATATAGTCGCACCGGAAATCATCTCCTCAGTGGGACACATTTTACCATGTCGGCAAGCCTAATATGCTTGGGTAGGAATTATGATTAGTATTAGATATTGTAATATACATCATCACGCCGACTTCTGCGCCCCACTCTTCCCAGAACTCGAGTACATGATCTCCGACATAACCAGGTCAGGCGCGGTATAATTACCTTCCTGTCCTTGCTTGAAGACATCACCGACTCCTAGAGGGAACGTCGAGGTAGGGAGCTTAAGCTGGTCATTTGGCGTCCGTGTAAGATAAACCCGGTGCAATGCATCCTCTGCTGCTCTAAATTCTGCCATCTTGAGAGACGAACCGAAGCCTTGTCCGAGTTCGTCTGCACCTGAGTAGATGCCAACGATGAAGACGGGGGAGTTGGAATAACGACCAGTTTCCTTGAGTAACCTCGAGATGGGTCGTTCCCGGTCAAGCTTGTCGACCATTTCGAGAAGGGCCTTCTTGGGGTCTCGGAATTTGATCATGCCGCGGAGGTCTATTTGTCGGCTGAGGAAGTAGGAGTGGACGAATTGGCGGGCAGAGGGGAGGGAGCGGTTTTGGTAAATGAGAGCGGTGAGTGCGCGTGGTATTGATGCAAGCGCGTCAGAGTGAGCCACGTCCGCCTGATAGATAGAATGAGATATTGGAGTATGACTGGAGAAGTTGAGAATACTTACAGAGCGTTGCCACCGCACGAGAGGTGTCGCACCCATTTCCTGTGCAACTGAAGCACACGTCTGCGTTCCGACATATGCAGTGACAGCAGCCTTGAAAACTCGTGTCGGAAGGTAAGGGTATGCAGTATGTACGTATTCCGTGGCGAAGAGACCCATGAGTGAATTGCCTATTGTTGCCAGTTGGCCATTGGTTGCGGGTGCCGGCTCGTGAGGTGCCTGCTGGCGATGCAAAGTGACGAAAGACGGGTGTGTGCAGGCCTGCAGCACAAGGTCGTTTGCAGATAGGATAGATCCCATGCCTATTCTATGCGAAAACGCGGCGAGGGCAGTCGGTGGGGGAGGTTGCGCTGCAGCCCATGTTTCTGGTGAGAAAGCGGGTTTTGGAACGTCACTTCTTGCAAATAGTGACTCTTTTGGAGGAAACCTTGTAAGGTGGGCTGTTGAGACTGATGCAAGCTTTGCCGCTTTAGTGACTAGCTGTTTCGTGGCATGTCCCATCGTCGTCGAGCACGGTGAGCAAAGCAGCAAAGACTTTACCGTAACGCTGGTGAGTTTACCAACTTGGGATTGTGACGCCCAATTATTTTTTGCCGAGTTCGGCAATATCCGGTTCAGCCAATTCGCGTCTACGAAAAGGACAAAGCCAAAATCCCATTGCAATCGTTGTTTCCGTACAATAATATAGTATTATAGCCCTAAGATATCGCAATTTCGAGCTATATAAATTGCCAAAAACCAGCTTTGTAGAGTCCCGACGGACACGTGGGTATATGTATTTCCAGAAAGGGTTGGAGACGCTCAGCGGTCCAACTAAACCGTCAACAGCACGGCCACTGGTCACTCCGCTTGCATCCACCACTCATCTGCTAACGACCGTCACGACTTTTCTCCAGCAAAATGGCAGTATTGTCTTTGCCATTGAGTTTTACCAATTCATTCTGGTCGCAGGACTATCGGAAAGGTCTCGAAGTTTTGTATAGCAAACTGGAACAGGTCAGTGTCCAGTCGCGTTGTGCTGTACACGTTCATTTCTCATGAATTTTGTAAAGGGGATTGCTGAGAATGCAGAGATCATCACCTTCATAAGGGTAATTCTGGCTTCATTTCAGACGAAGACCGGTCAGGAACTGACTGCTCTGACGTACTAGGCCCGTGCACTTCTTGAAGGGCAACTTGCTTCTTCACTGGCTAACCCTATGCTAACTGGGCCAGCTGGTAGGCACATCGCATTAGCATACCTTTGCCACTCTAAATCGTTATCTCTACCAGGAACTGGCTTCGGAGCTGATGATGGTGCTTCGTTGCTCATGGCTTTCCGAGGACTCCAGGCAGAGTCCGTTTCTCAAGGGAAAGCCCACGGTTCAATATCAAAGGAACTCACCAACCTCGTTGCCGACCCGTTCGAAGAGTGGGCGCGTGCCTATAACGTACGTCGCGTTTTAAACGCACTGCCCACGCCTCCCGCTGACCATACCCGTTTAGGATCGCATCAAGAAGAACAAGCACAACATTCTCGATAACTGGTTGAAGACGTACGAGCAGGCTTATGGCGATGTTGCCAAATTGAAGCAGCAATACTTGGCAAAAGTGAGGAAGGCTGATGATGCCGAAGACGAGTACGCCACAATTGCTGTTTGACTGCGGAATCTATACTCAAATACTAATTTTACCAGCGTGAAGTTCGCTCCTAATGTGAACGGGGCTACAGACAATTACACATCCTCTCCTCGGCTTCGCCCTGTTGATGGACGGACTACGCCACAGCGTGCAGCCAGCGTCTCTGAACGCATTTCACAGCGTCTCAAGGAGATTCAAAGGCGAAGTGCCGGTGCTCTTAGCACCGTCAGCTCAAAGTTGTCCGAAGAAACCATTGCCGAAGACGACCAGCCCTTAGGTGCCAAACTCGACAAAGGCAAAGGCAAAGCAGTCGATGAGGACGAGCATCTTGACATCCGACGATCTGCTTCCCCGCTTATCGCCTCTCCTCCGCCGCTCTCCCCTCTTTCCTCCACGGCGGGTGACCTCCCTCCTGACCCAGCTCCACCTCAGACAATCCTTTTGGCTGGGCTGGCTTTTGCACCAGCAGACGTTTCTAAACTCCTCACTCGTGCCGCCGCCGAATTGCCTCTCCGGCCGGTCAGGTTCCCGCTCTTGGGAGAGTACCCCGACGCGTTCACCGGTGAGGAGTTTGTGTCGTGGTTGCAGAACCACGTCCCTGGTTTTGATGGTAGCCTGGACCGGGCTGAGGATGCCGCGAGGGAATTGACTGAGAGGGAGGGTTTGCTGCGAAGGCTCGGTGAATTGGGAAACCAATTCGAGGATGCTGATGATGCTTTCTATCAGTTCAGGCCTAAGGTCAGTTGTGATCCTGGTTCCTATCTCAAAAGCAGGGGATTAATTAGTTTATTTAGGCGTTCGAGTTCGACAAGCCAGAACCAGTCTCAGTCAGTGGTCTCGGCTCCCAAAAGAACCTGACGAAGCGCGCGGGTGCCTTCGTCAACCTTGTCAGCAAGGCCCTTGCGACGAGCCCGAACGGCGAACCTGCTTACGTTCGAGCCAGGCAGGATGCCGAGGACGCCGACAGGTCTTACCGCGTCGCCGTACGCCAACTTGACCGCCAGAGGTTGGCTCTCGAGGAGAAGATTGAAGAGAATCTCAGGCTTCTCCAGGCCTGGGAAGCCGACAGGTTGAGGGCCGTCAAGACGGTTCTTCTCCAATACCAAGGCACCCTTGCCAACTTGCCCAAGTCGCTAGAGCCGTCCCTCGAGAGGTCTTCCACACTCGTGGCGTCGTTCCAGCCTGACTCGGACTTGAACGCGCTCATTGAGAGGTATCGCACTGGACCCTTCCGCCCGCATGCTGAGCTCTACGAGAGTGCAGCTCATGACGAGTGCGATGTCGTGTTTGGTATTGATTTGAGGAAGTGGGCTGAGGGTGGATGGCAAGGGATCACGAGCCCTCAAGAGGAAAAGAAGGATATCATTCCTCCAGTGTTGACCGCGATGCTGGCTGGTCTGACCGAGTCTTATGGTAGACTGCCCAATGACCTAGGTTAGTCCCAAACCTGTTTCCTTTCTTGACTCTGATCCGACAATGCAACTACAGAGAAGAGGAAGTCCTGGATCTACGAAGTTCCTCTCCCCGCTGTCCACCACCTCCGTGAAGCTCTCAACGCTATCCCTCCCGAACAACCGATTACCCCCGAACTTGTGGCTAAATACGATGCCCCGATCATTGCAAGCACTGTGAAGTTGTGGGTCCTCGAACTTGACCCTCCCTTGGCTCTATATGAGGCTTGGGAAGATCTGAGGAAGATATATCCTACGGTCGGCGCACCCAAGCAAGAAAAAGAAGGAAGCAAGGAGGAGCATATTCAAAAGTTGAACTCTGTCCTGCAGAGGATGCCAAGGATTCATCTACTTGTCCTTGATGAGATCGTCAAGCATCTCAAGAAGTAAGCACTTGCTCATTTTGGATTCGACGTCGAGTATCTCATACATTTTCTAGTCTGATTGACACCACCTCGGTCGAGGAGGATATTGAGGTCTATATCACTAAGCTTGCCCTTTCTGCCGGCCGAAGTACGTATTTGAACATTCCTCATAGTTGCAACGACCTCTGACTTTCGTTTAGCAATCGTTCGCCCTAAGGTTGAGACTGAGTTATCAATCCAAGACCGTCACCCAACTCGTAAGTTGCGGAACGATATATCGATTATTTCTTACCTAATCGTTTTTCTCTAGTTCTGTTCATTGACCTGCTCAAGAACTACGACTCCATCCTTCCGCCCACTATTGCCCGCAAGAAGCGCGATTCTGAGCGAAAACCCCCCACCAGGAAGCGCACTGCACTTGTTGACATGCGACTCAGCAGGAGCCGTATCTCGGATGGTGTTGACCCACAACAGTTGCTCGCGGCCCAGCAGCGCCTCAAGTCACCTCCTCCGTCTGCCTCGTTGAGCTTGTCGCCAAGCACTCCTACAAAGAGGTCACCTCGCCCATCCATCTCTGAGGTTTCGGAGGAACCACTTGTACCTCCTCCTCCTCCACCTACCTTTGTCACCCCACCACCACCACCACCTATCGAGAAGCCTATTGCTCCTCCGCCACCTCCTCCCGTGTTGCACTCCTCCGGCCCGATTCCACAATTCAAAGAACCTCCCCCGGAATTCGATGATCACCCTCCTCGCCCGGCATTCAAGGAGCCTCCTCCGGAAGATGACATGGACTCCACTCCTACTAGACCCAACTTCGTCGAACCTCCTTCAGAGGAGCCCGAGGTTCACAGCTCATCACCGACTTCCCCATCCCCCAAGCCACCCCCAGCTGAGCCAACCGTTATCCCTCCTACCCCTCAGAAGCGTGGAAGCCTTGGCGCCAGACGGCCATCTGGGGGACTGAACGAAACGTCACGTAGCCCATCTCCCACTGTCAATGAAGACCAGGTCCTAGGGACTGGTCGCTCATCGATCAGTAGGGCAGGATCAGGCGGAATTAGAGGTCCCAGAATGACTCGTGGTCCACGAGCCGGAGGAGCTGTGTCAAGTATGGTCCAGAACCTGAACAGCCGTGGCAGCGTGTCAGGCTCACCACCCACTCCGAGCTCGCCATTGAGCGCCAGGGCACAAAACAGACTTTCTGGCAGCCAGAGTCCTACAAAGAGGCCCTCGAGCGTGCTCGGAAGAAGTGCCGCTTTCTCAAGGAGAACGCTGGATAGCGATGCTGAGGATCAGATTGTTGATAAGAAGTAAATATCTGGATCTATTTATACATTTGCGGTTCATAGTCTCGTCAAAATTCCTGGACAGTTTATATTATGCTACTCTCTATGCTTTTGTATTGCGAACACATGCACTTTGGCAACTTGACGTTAGCTATTAAGTATCATGTCAATATACACACCTTATGTTGTTTCTTTGATGGTAAAGGTTGAACGTTGATTCTCATTAGCTACCTGCGCTGACGATGAATAAGATATGGTAAGGATTAAATAGCTAAGACATGTTAGAGGGGACTGCGTATTTTGATTATGAATGGAAATTAGAGCGGATGATGTACTCTCGGGGTCAAACCGGGCTTGCTGCCTTTTCTTCCGCCTTCTCGTCATCTTTGCGTTCATACTGGGCAAGGAGATCTGAGGCTGCGCTTTGAATCGAAGAACCCACTGATGCGTCACTGCACAGGCGCTGCAGTGCATCCCGAAGGTCATCAGGTAACTCGGGCCGAACCATTGATGCCTGATTTTGGAGTAGTGACAACTTTTTCTCCTGGAAGGAGGATAGGTGTACCAGACAATGGAGACAGTCCTCCACCTTGCCACTGCCAGTGCTCCCCTCCGCAAGGGCAGACATTAGCACAGGCTCAAGGAGAGGAAAAGCGGTGGAGAGTAGAAGTGCCTTCTGCTCATCCTCCTGCCCGGCTTTACACGCGTTCGTCAGGATCCTATCTTTCTTTAGGCCAGTGGGACACCTAAGGAGCCATGCCATGGCTTCGGCTTGGGTGTTATCGGGAGTGGGCTTCGCCAGCAGCTTTGTCGCGATGAAATGTGCGATCATCACCAACGCGCCGAGAAGATAGAACATGATCCAAGGGCTGGCCTGCCGGCCATTGCACCAAGCTTTGACATAGGCGCAAAAGATTAGCGGAAAGATGATGAAGGATGAGAATAATGTCAGGAAGGGGTCTTTGAAGAGGGCGTAATATCTGTCGGTCAGCTTAGGTGCGCCCGTTTGTGTCGCAAGAAGGCTGGCGGCAGCAAAGTAGAAACCGAGGAGATATTCCGGGGTCCATGTGTATATTGTTATCAGCAAGGTTCCGGCGAGGATGATGGCACACGAAATACACAGCCATATTACCCTGCGCTTGGCTGCGCGAGGTAGAATGGTGTCCACAAACCACCTAATCATGTCGGAAAGTGGCGACTGGAAGGGGCAGCCTTCTATGAAGGCACCATTCAACTGGGTGATCACCAAGAATGATAGGCCAAGCGCGAAGACGCCAGCCGTGACATAACCAGCCAGACGCATCTGCTTCTCCACGTAGGTGCTGTAAATTATTCAGGTTAGCCAGTATCATCCCGCGATCGATGGAATAGACCTACTAGATGTACCACCAGAACATACCGATGGGAGGGATCATAGTAAGAGGAAGAATATCGATGATGAGGTCCAATTTCCACACGTGAATGCCGCTGAAGGCTCGTTGTCTCCTCAATGCTCTGTCGTAGGCTGAGCCTGGGCCAGGCATGGTCGTCGATTTCCTGTATCTGTACACCCATAGTCTGACGATAGTCGCTGTAGTCGCAGTGACAACACAGAGTGAGAGGCTTGAGAACAGGAGGGTGTTCTCTTGAATGATACTCTCAAGCTCGGCTGCGGGAGGCTTGTAAACTTCGGGAATAGTAAAGTTTGCAGGCAAGGTTGCGATCCCGTCGACGAGGTGGGTATATATTGCCAGCAGAATCTCGTTGTTGACTTTGGCGGGATCGACTTCCAGCTGTTTTTGAGTTTCTACCACGAACGACGTGAGAATGGCAATGAAGAGGGTGACCTGTGTGAAGTTTGAGTAACCTGCCTGGGCGATTGGTGAAACGCGACGTACAAAAATGAGGATACTATCGAGGCCCTGGCGCCACTGCTCGCTCAAGTTCAGGTCAAAGAAGGTGGCTTCTTTGATATAGTCCTCCCAGATAGGGTCCTCTTTCGAGATGGGCCCGGTGAACGCTGCTGCCCCTTCCTGGGACATCGCTCCTTGTCTATTCATGGTCAAGTAATCGAGGTCCCGATGTGAAGATACTAGTTGTCGAATGAAAGACCGAAGGGTTCAGTGCAAAGTGGCGTCCTTTAATACTTTCTGAAGACATACAAGCCGTTTCAGAAAAAAGCGAAATTTTACAGCGTCTGTTTCCCCACCATGTGGGTATGAACGTCATAAGTTCGACAAAGCACAATCAAATGTGCCCAGCAGTTCTATCTTAAGGCATGTCGACCAAAGGTCCCGCCGAAGATGCGGATATGAAAAGGTTCGGGAGGGCTATGTCGTCCGTAACAGTCGGTCGCTCGTGGTTTACTCCAGCCAAGCCGTAGTGCCAAGTTCCATTGGCAGAGCTTTCTGGTCTCATTTGATTAGCAAAATAAAGCAAGTAGAATGGCCTGGCTGAACATCGGTTGTTAAAAAGCACGATCTTTTCTTATTCCCATCTCCCCAATAGCGTCCGTTTGCCGAGGGCTCAGCGTTCCGAGAAAAACTCAGCACCCAGGGCAGGATGGTGTGTAAGGGTAAGGATTGATCTATGAGGTTTTGATGCTTATGGGAGATGTATTGGGGATGTACCTGACGTTCACGAGGAGCATTGAAAGGCAATGCTGGCCGTGCAATGCGTTATCCAGATACGACGACTTAGCAGCCAGTTGATCAAGGTTCACACAATCAATTCGCAAGATTCCTAGGGGGTGACGTTAGAATAATCGGAACAGTGCCAGACTATAGGTCTCAACATACCGTTTGTGTCGGCCGCTGATCCTTCATATCGATGACGGTGTGAATATTCTTGCATATGTGGAGAGCTCATGACGGGCGCTCTCCCGCAAGCGCCGGTCCTTGCCTGAAAAAAATTTCAGGGTTTGTAAAGACAGTGGCACAAGGCTGAATTATAGGATCCGTAGGCAGGGTACAAGTTTGAAGGCAGTTCTGAGAAGGTTTCAAAGATTTTGACTGCACCGAGTGGAAGATGCCTACCTATGATGCGTTATTGTTGACTTCCTGGAAATACTAGCGAGGTATCGAGTTATTGTGATGAGCATTACAGCTATAGAGTAGGTATGACCGTCTACCCTCCGCCGGGGCTGGCATGTCCGGCGGGTGGTAAATGATCGAACGTCGATGCCAGGATTTGTATATCTTCTATGATTAGACCTCCCCACGGAAAAGCACTGCAGTTGTTGTTCCTTCATGTGGAGTGTATTGAGGCACATTACCCCTCGCCGCAGCAACAGCCCGAAGTCTCCCGAAGAATAGTCACTAAGTCCAAAGGCGATACAAACATACATGACCCCGTTGGTTCCTCTTGACACGTTTGATCCACGCGATTTCTTGTGCTACGCCTCCCATCAGTCCTCGTGATGAAGGCACCAACTTCTCGATTCTTTGAAGATACCAAGAACGGCAACGCGGTGATAGCACCGCAATTGAAGACAGTGAAGATGGCAGTAAAGTGTCAAGCGGCGGGAGACTTCCAGAAGAGGTAACATCCCGACGGCGCGTGATGAACGCGCTACGACCACGTGATGTTGAGCTAAAACGACCTTGGCGCGGCTTCCTTCCGGCGTTCCAAGTTATCGCTGGATACACGAGGCGTCCTCACATCTATCGGGTGCTTGAACCTTCAAGTACAGCACTGGCTGTGACGCCTCAGCTCAAACAGGCTCCCTTTGAGTGGTCTGAATCTCTCTTTGCTCTTTGCACCATCTACTCCTGCAAACTTTGAGGAAACTCGAAGGAGAACCCTAGGCGGCAGCTCGGGAAGAAACTGGAACATTGGAGAACTGGAAAAGACCCTCTCGGCGGCCCTGAATAGGAGAAATTATGGCATTTACTATACCGCCCTATGCATCCCCAATACCAACCCCAACCCCAACCCCATTATCAAGCGGACCAATAGCACCTTCAAATGACCAGGTGAGCGGTGTACAGAATGTTTATTCAGTTCACCACTTCTGATGCACCGTATACCAGGTCGTTGTAATTTATGTTGTACGTCTCGGATGCTTGGCACCAGCCTTCGACATGAGTAACGCCTGACCCGGCATTTTCTCAGATCGTGGCAATGGCTGTAATCATCTTCGGTTTCTGGAACGTTCCCATCGTCCGCAACGTCATAACCCCGCTCAAACTCTTCGCTATCGGTCTACACGAGCTATGCCACATATTTGCCGTAATGCCTGCCACTACCTCTTCCCGTCTCTGGCTCACATGTTAACAGGCAATATTATCTGGCGGTAGAATACTAAGATTGACGATCGACCCACATATTGGTGGCGCAACCATCGTGGAAGGCGGACGGCCTTTGTTCATTCTTGCATCTGGGTACATTGGGTCAGCCTTGCTAGGGGGGCTATTCGTACTCGCGGGATGGGACACCTTGGTTGCGAAGATTATGAGTTTTGTGCTAGGAATCGGGCTTATTATGCCGTTAGCGCTTGTGAGGGATAAGCTGTGAGTGGACCTCATTTGTGTAATATGAATTACTGTTGATACCTCTGCGCAGGACCATATGTCTGACGTTCATATATGAAGGGCTTTTGATAGGGTTCTGGTTCGTTGATCACGCGTTAGTGTCCTGTGTCGTTTGAGCACGTTGCGGTTGGGTAACCTCAGTCCTTTCAGGCAAGCATTGCGGTGGTACTGCCTCTTTGTTGGTGTCATGAAGTACGTTTCTTTCCCTATGATTCTATAGTCATAACTCAACGACCATTTAGTGTTCTATTTGCGATCTGTACGCTTTTCGCGCCGAATTTGTGAAGCTGGGAACTCACCTAAACCAGGGGACGTCGCCGACGATCGATTCTTCCACAAAACTAACGACTCGGATGCAACACAGTTTGCGTTACTTTTTCCAAGGATAGGTCCACACGGTACGTTCATGCATTACGACTTAAGATCTAACTGTCTGATAATTCTCGTTGTGTTTAGTGTGGGCCGTCTTCTGGGTGTTGTTCCAAGCAGGGGTGCTGGCTGCCTTCTGCATACTGGGCTCATTTGCTTTCAAGGTATGTCTCCTTTTGTGTAGTCTTGGTCAGGTACCTTATGGGTGTCTTTATGTAGCTTACGAAAGAGCAGATGGATGCACAAGCAGGTGAGATGAAGCAACATTACTCGGCATGTTCCTCTACTCACAGCAGTTGTTCATAGCATCGTTCCTTCCCACTTAGGACCTTTACCCCATATCCTTCTGTATCATATTATATTTCAACTAACAACTTGCATTACGAACTGATCAACAACTTCCTAACGAGTATACTAACGGGAATTTCATGCAACTTACCATGTATCTTTATTGTTTTGACGGACCCTCATGAATACCAGTTTTGGAAAGGAGCAATACCTTATGTTTAGACTTTTTGTAGAATCACATAAACACATTCACATCTTCCTCTCTTGAAGGAAATGAAAGCCGTATATGCCATAATGGTTATATTGAAATACATGTGGGGCATCTGGGTCGTCTCCTACAAGAGATAGTGGGCGTTTGATGGTATTAAGCATGCGGAGAGGGGAGTCTGGGTGAGGTGGTTCATATGTATGAACTACATAAGAGGTCGTGGGGAGTACCCCTAGGAGGGCAAGGTCAGACGAAGTGGCTATATTATCGTCGAGCGCGCCGTACTAGAGCAGCCAGGGCGATGGTTCCTAGTGCGGCTGCACCGCCTGCTAGAGCCATTCCGATGTATCCCTCTGGAGGGAGTATGAGTAAGTTTTCGAATAGAACAAATGTCACACACCTTTCGAAATCCCTCTGTCGATGAGTTGGCCCAGAGATTGTGCTTGTAGATTCTGAGGTTCCTTCTCCAGTAGTAGTCCTAACAAGAGATTAGTCGGATCCGCAGTGTTCGTGAAATTGTCGACTCACCATTGAATCGTTTAGCTTCTTCAAAGTTCGACATCTTGTAATGTCCTAATGCCAGATAGTATAGACATTCTCTTCGTCTTGAAGGCTCGGCTCTGTAAATCTCTTCACAATGATGTTAGACGTCATGCGCTGCGATCACTTTGTCTTTACTTTACCTTGCAGGAGCCTCACACCCTCCACCTGGTGATCTCTAACCGGACTCTTCACAAGGCCCCAGGCATAGTTGAATTTGGTCTGTAGTGTAATGTGCGCTGACTCGACCTCCTTGGCATATTGGCGTCGGAGGACCTGCGAAAGTAAGGGTTCAGCCATGAGTGAGATCGTAGACTAGTGACCAGGCTCACATCCAGCTCGTCGTATGTTAGTGAGACCTCAGCATCTGCTGCATAAGGTAGTTCTGTAGGCATGATTGTGGTGAAGGTCGTCGAGGTTGTGCGAAATGACGAGCGCAGTCGGCAATGCGCCCAAGTTTGGCAATGTTCGGAGTTCGAAGTTTCCAGGCTCTTCTCTCAACCACCAAAAAGTTCAGAAAAGCGCTCAAAGCAAAGCCATGGCTGAAGATTACGGTGAGTTCAATTCCCGTTGAAGCACTGTTTCTTTGACTGACTAATTACACGAAGAAATGCACGGAGCCCATTCTTCTGGGAGAGAAAGAGGTAAATTTATTTTGCCATAATCCCCCATTTCCCCCAGTTTTTTGTGCTCTCAGAGACAATGTGCTTATGGTGCATTTCTTTCCCCTTTGCACCATATTCCTTCTCAGCTAGCTAGCATTGTGTCGCGGACTCTAGCCATCACAGCTGGCCCTCCCCGAAGTTACTACTAATGCCAGCAGCCTCCTCAAACTCACGATGCTCACCTTTCCAAACTTTTATTCCTTTTTCTAGACCGTGGACACCGCGAAGATGGTCATCGTGAGGACAGAGACAGATATAGGTCTTCCAGGCATGACCGCGACAGGGAACATCGAGGTGACAGAGACCGTGACCGCGACAGAGGAGACCGATATGGCGATAGTAGGGGCGGTCGCAGGGACGACAGACGTGACAGGGATAGACACCGACCATTTGACGAGCACCCTCCCAGAAATCGTGAGGATGGGCGCCGTAGAGGAGGCGACGAAGAATTCGGTGGGCACAGGGACGCTGGCCGACATGCACGAGATGATGGTCCTCCACGTGGAGACAGGCGTGGAAGGGGAGGCGGCGGCGGAAGGCCAAGAGAGGGAACGCCTGAAAGACGTTCACCTACCCCTGAAGGCGCCGCTCCACTCTCCCAGCGAAAGCGCAAAGCCACCGGCTGGGACGTCCATGCACCCGGCTATGAGCAGTATTCTGCTTTGCAGGCCAAGCAGACAGGTATGTAAAGAAAAACATTCTTCTCGAGCTACCCTAACGCCCTCTCCAGGTCTCTTCAACCTCCCAGGTGCTAACCGGACTCAACCACCACCCATTCTTGGAGTCGCTGGGTTACCTCCACCAATGCCCGTGCCCACTTTCGGCATGGGTATTGGCACCAACCCTAACCTTTCTCGTCAATCCCGTCGCCTCTACATTGGCAGCATCACTCCCGAAGTCAACGAAAACAATCTTGCAGACTTCTTCAATGCAAAGATGAATGAGATGAACATTGGTACTGGTGTCCCAGGCAACCCAGTTCTCGCGGTTCAATGTAACTACGAGAAGAACTATGCATTTGTCGAGGTACGTTGCCACTTTACCTTCTTGTGCTCCTAATTTGACCTTTATATTAGTTCCGCAGCGCAGAAGATGCAACTGCAGCCATGGCGTTCGATGGTATCGTCTTCATCAATGGCCCCCTCAAGATTCGCCGACCCAAGGATTATGGTGGTGACATTCCCGGAGCGTCACCGAGCGTGCATGTTCCAGGAGTTGTCTCTACCAATGTTCCTGATTCTATCAACAAGATCTTCATTGGTGGCCTTCCTCCTTACCTCAATGAGGAGCAAGTGATGGAACTGCTCAAGAGTTTCGGAGAGCTCAAAGCCTTCAACCTTGTTCGCGAGAATGGCAACGGACCTTCCAAAGTTAGTATTGACCATAACTGAATGCGAGTCGATCCGGTGAACTGACTGGTTTTGTTTCAGGGCTTTGCTTTCTGTGAATATGTCGATATTGCCGTTACGGACGTAGCCATCAGCTCTCTTCACAATATGGAGCTAGGTGACCGAACCCTCGTCGTTCAACGTGCTTCCGTTGGAGCCAAGCCTGGAACACCCGGAATGATGCCTAACCTGCCGTACGACCAGTTCCCCGAGATTCCACGACCCATCATGCCCGCTGGCGCAGACTCCAGTCAAGATGCTCGTATCCTTCTTATGTTGAATATGGTCACCACCGATGACCTCACAGACGACGACGAATACGGCGACCTTTTCGAAGATGTCAAAGAGGAATGCGCTAACTTCGGTGCAGTCGAAGATCTTCGTATTCCTCGTCCCACTAAGAGGGACAGGGCTAAGTGGGGAGATGGGCCAACTGCAGCCCAGGAAGCTGCGAGGATTGACGAGGCTGCTGGTGTTGGGAGGGTCTATGTCAAATTTATAGACGCCGACTCAGCTGCTGCTGCGCTCAAGGGTTTGGCTGGCAGGTCCTTTGGTGGAAGGTCGATTGTGGCTACCTTGCTCAGTGAGGACAGTCAGACGACTCCTCCGCTCAACTTGATCTTTGCGCCTGAGCCTGAGGCACCACCTCCTCTTCCTATGGAGCCTTGAGCTTTTGACTAATTACTGCTGTTCTATATGCTTTATCTTAGTGTAATTCATGTATGTTGTGTCAATTGAATGGCTCATGCAGTCGTTTAGTGCTCGGTTATTGTGGACGTGTATGCTACCCGAATATTGACTTCAGCTCAATAAGAGAGCCAAGGTACTCCTGATGGCGTAATGAGTCCCCTCCGATGCATGCACTTTGGCACTTTTCATCGAGCTACCTTCATGTCGAATTTCATTTATTGCTGGTTTCTGTCTGTCCAACCTGGACGTAGTCCGACCGTTCTACGCATTGCCTTTGAACATTTATATTCTTGACTCTTACGAGCCTCCCGGCGTAAAATAGCTCTCCAATCGCGATCACACTTCAAAAGGCGATGTGATCGTCCTGCGAGCTGAACGGAAATCACCACGGCTTTGCCAACTTATTTCTCATTCCATTCTTCGTAATGTGTACTCATCCTTGGGCGGCAGAAACCATCTGAGTTCGAACATGCCTGCGGTGTTCTTCCAGTGGACGGACACCATGGCAAGCGCGTGCTATTGTTGGAGACTTTGCGCCCTCCCCCGAAGAGACGGCTTCCCAGCCTTCTACCTGCGAGAAAGGTGCCAGATCGGAGTGTTTGAAACGAGAGAGTGGAATTCCCCTTTGTTAATTGCCATGATCACGAGGACCATGTAATGGACAATTCTTGGGCCGATCCCCTTGAGCGGGGTCTGTGACTCTAGGGAGTCCGTCCTGGTGATGATTAGTTGTTGTCGAGACTTAGCCTAGATGTCTGCTGTAGCACTACTGCCTCATGAGCTGCCTTGACTTGTCGAGAGATGGAACTTTATTGTACTAAGGCGACTGCAAAACGTACAGATTACCAACGACTTTGACTACGTTCCTATTCACCCTGTTAAGTTGTCTCGTGTGGGGCCGTAACGAAGTTCTTAAGGGCATGGTGGACACGGAGGGCAGCACGGGGGTTTAGGGCAAGTCAGCTGCTCATAGCGGTTAATGGGGACGTTTGGTACTCAGTTGCAGAAGTGCTGACCTGTCTCGCCTCGATAGCGACCAATTCAGCTCGTCTGGGCCAAGGGCAACCTGGACAAGCAGGACAGTTCTCCTGGTACACGGTGAGTACTATGTCCAAGATTCAGTGAAAGTAGCCGCCCACTTACGGTCGCACGGTCAGAGATGATACCGGCAGCGACGACGTTCGCCAGAAGGATGCTAACGGCAAAGGAAAAGAGCTGGTGTGCCCGGATGTCCTTAAGCTCTATGTTCTCCAGGACACTCGCAAGAATTTACCTTCATCGTTATGATTCAAACTGGGCGATAAGGAAACTTGAATGATTTGGATAAGAGTAGGGCTCCAACCCAACTCATTTTATACCTCTCAATAACCCCGGTCTGACTTTACCGCAAGTCCTACACAAAATGACCATGGGGCCAGCGTCCATGAGCTCCAAGTAACAAAAGGAGACTGTGCACTGTCAAGCGACAGCGTCAAACGAGTGGGCCAGGGGTAAGTTGGTTGATTTTGAACAGTCAATCAATAAACTGTCAAGAAATTGAAGGTGTCAACCGATAGGTAGTAGTGGCACGAGTTGTATTTGACGTCGTTGACATAGCGTTCTGGTCAGTCTTATCGGTAATGTGCCTGCTTGTGCTTCATATGCTGAGGAAGAGACATGGAGTTGCAGACGATTGACGAGGGATGTGGCACCATGGGTCGAAGGCCGAAAAAACGTTCAAAGAATTACTGGAATCATTGCAGTTGCTAGTGAAAGACTACATCTCATATGTTCCGTAGAGTTGCAGCTCCGAGAACCTTGGATGGAACTTCATAGGCAATGTTCTTCAACAGACGGGACACGGCGGACACACGCAAGGGGGACACAGCTACATCATAATCAACCACTTGATCTCATAATCAGGCTCTTTATGGGGAGAAAACTTACGGGGGCGATGTCACGAGCTTCTAAGACTAATTCACGCCCCGACTCGGATTCACATGGGGTACACGGAGAGCATACGCAGACCGGACAAAACTATGAGAGTTGCATGAGTAACAGGAGCAACCTCAATCTGCAATACATACAGGACTTCCGGATCCTGGAGCTCCATTCGTGTAGCTGGCAAGCGTGAAGATTAAACCAATTGAAAGGAAGAACCGGTACTAATAGGCCGGTGGGCATCGCTGAAGATTGGAAGAGGGGAAAATCTACCTTCATCGTTGTTGAGCTCAACAGTCACGGCCTGTATGCAAAGCAACTTGAAGATGAATCATCTCCCTCCATTTGAGCCTTAAATACTGCTCAACAAAGCTGCCCCAGGTCTAGGAACCTGGCAGACGGCAGAACTCTATGTGAAGCTGCCGTGAATTCTCCTCGATGCCGCTGGTTCGCGCTCGTTCAGGCCAATGAGAAGAATGCTTGGCCTGTGAATGTTCTCAGGAGTTAGGTCACCTCGGACATTGAAGGGAACAACATCGTAGGTAAAATTCAAAATCATAGCGCTGAACAGATGCAAATGTCAAAAATACAGTCAGATGGATGACATAGTGGCACACACCTGCTAGCTCTTATTGGTGCAACATGAGACATCAAGCGGAAAAACAGTTCACAATGGAGACGACAAGACCAGGAGGGAAGGAGGGGTAGAAAGCAAGTCACATTCATCAAGGTACAAAATACAGTTTCTAGAACACACCCAAAGGAAAGTTCGCCAGATAATCAAGTAGGAGCAGCAAATGCGTTGTCGTGATGTTCAGCGGTATCCAACTCGCCTCTGAACGTGACAGCAACCTCATCTGCAACGGAGAAGCTAGAGACGGTATTTCTCCTCTCCCGGAGGCTCATCACGCCGATGTAGGATTCAAATCCAATCTTGTGGGCATCCTCAGGTGTCAAAGCACTAGTCTGTTGCACAAGTTGGGTGTATGCGGTTTTGATCCACGAAGGGACGTGGTACTGCTTCCCCAGTGCAAGCCGATCGGTGGCAGAGATGGTGGTATTGTTGGTGAGTTTGTCGATCGCCATCTTCCTGGCATCATGAATCTCCCACATATTCGACAGCTTGAGAACGGCGATCCAACCGTCTTTGGTGATATTATCATACGAGGGAGGAATGGTCCTGAAAGCAAATCGAAAATCAGTGAGAAGTGCCGCCGAGAGGTAGGAAAAGGTCATACAAGGGGCACAGAACCTGCAGGAGAAACTTAAACTCCTCCTTCTTGATCTGCGGCGGCAGCTTGACAGGCCGTTTGTCGCTAGAACCGTCCTGATCTTCGGGAAGTAGTCCAGTGCCCTCGTCGAGTGAGAACATGTCACGGAAGAAGATGGAGCTCCTCGTCAAGTAATGGCGAGGAATCTTGAACAAAGTGTTCTCGGCCTTTGAATTTGGTCAATCAGACAACTTGAAAGTAGTATGCAATGAGAAAGGCCGACCTGTATGATTACAGGCACAAGGAAGTATTTCTCATCCCTCTTTTTATGAGGTTTGGGAGCTGATGAGCTTGCGGTTGAGGCGCTTGCAGCATTATCGGAGACTTTGGCATTTGGAGTTACAGGAGGAAAGCCAGAGCTTGTGGAGGATGCCCCTGGTTCCGCCGAAGTAATAGCATCGATATCAGGCATTATGAAGGCAGCGTAGGGTACGAGATTTTCACGATGGTGGTGGCAGATATGAATAAGATTCTAAATGCCTCATGGCCTTAAAAGCTGTTTGTTGTGGGCCACGAAGGCGTCTATCGATTACACAATGCTTCTGAAAGCGTGACAAGGGATTGTTGAGCGCCTTTCATCCACATCGTGCGACATGGCTGCCAGCGTTATTGTAGGCGTCAACTTTGCTGGATTAGGTGTCGTCGAAGTCGCAAATGTTCCCTTGGTGATTTAGTCTTGCATGAGGGTTCCGTTGAAGAAATGGAAGGCGTTCATGTTCACAAGCGCAAGCATGAACCAGGTGTGGCTATGCAATTTACCACTTTGAACATTGACCAGCATGAGCACCAAGGACGAGAAAGCAGCACCAGACAGCAATGCCCAACCTCTTGACTACAAAGAACAGTTCACTGTAATGCTTAAGACATTCCCTCAATTTCCCGTGAGCTAACCTCTGTACAGGGCCGTCACTCTGAATCACAATTTATTGAGTTGGTTTCTTGTGTCCTCTCCTAAGTCAAACGATTTACTGACCCCTCCGGCCAGTCCATGTGCAGCTGCTTCGAAAGCGTCTATGGATTGTTTGAACCGACATGACTACGACCGAGACCATTGTTTGGAATACTTCCAGGCTTACAGGGACTGCAAGAAGATCTGGGTATGTATTAACTCGATTGGTAACTATTCAATAAATAACTTCCTAGATCGAGCAACGTAAAGCCGACAGGCGTGCAGGACGCAAGTAGACATCTCAGAAAGTACTCAAAGAGTGACGAATGGGATACGCCACAAATTAAGCACCCTTCTTCTCATTAAACCTCGTCCATGCTCCCGGCCCGAACCCTCGCTCCTTTCCAAGCGCCTCGTCCACGACATGCATCATCGCCAAAACCTTCTCCTCGTCCCACTTCTTGGCAGCAATCTGTATACCCACAGGCATGCCCGCCATAGCCACAGGATCGTACAACGGATTCTTCTCTGCGTAAATACCAGCTTCGAGCATGGCGGAACCGTGGCCTGGTCCTTCTCTCCACTCTTTCGTGATGGCGTCGAGAGTGGGATCTACACGAGTGACGGGCAGGCACCCAACAGCGTTGTCGAGCATATTGTATAGTATAGTCGATGCGGCAATACTCGAATGATTATCACAACCCCTGTGGTGTATTCAATTCAACATGTTCGATATGTCCGGGAGGTAACATTACGAACCCGTGAGGTAGTTGAGGGAGTGCCTGGACCGGTGCAATGATTGCATCCATCTTATGCTCGTTCCAATACTAGGTAAAATTGAGTAGAAGAAGTAGAAGTGAGGCCAGGAACTGTGCGTACGTTTTGGTAGAACCAGTGAGAAAACTGTTGTCGCTTCGCAACAAGTGCTGTAAACTCTCCAACCGTCTTCACTCTAGCCTCGCGCAGGCCATTTGCGAAGATCGGGTCCTTGAAGAACGTCTCAAAGCTCCAGGCAGCAAGACTCCGCAACCAGGCTACGATATACATTCAGTCACGTCAACGGGCGTAGACAAAGATTTTAGCACGCTTACAGAAGAGTTTAGGAGCCAGAGACACGAGTTGCAAGCTCTTCTCCTGCAGAGATTAGATTCAGCCATCCTTCCTTCAAGAAAATGAAGCCCTTTCACGCGAACCTTGTTATCAGGGCCAATATGGCTCATCATCCTCTTGTAGCCATCTGCAGAAGTTAATCCAACAAAGAGGCTGAAGGAGCGGGTGACAGCTGGGAAAACCATCAGCCTGATTACTATCATGTCGTCAGAAATGAAAGGCACACGAACCTTCCTGCATCGAGAGCTCAATGCATTCATGGCCCTGTTTACGGAGAGCTTCGACCGTCTCCAGGACAGCGCGCTGACAAGCAGGGGATGCCTTCACGAAGCCATCTGTACCACAATATGTCATTCAGGGCTGTCTCAGAAAGAAAGCAGGTCTTCGAACCTGAGGTATAATAGCCAAACTTCAGCTTTTGAGGCAATGTCACTGGGCGGAAAGGTATTGGCGCCACTTGAGGGTCATTCCCTTGCTCTCCGAAAGTGAGCTTTGCGAACAGTTCGAGATCCTCAATGGATCTGGTGGAAATGAATAGGTCAATGGAGTGGCTAGGTGCGATCATAACGCTCCCTACCTCGCCATAGGTCCAGCGACTGTTTGGATACTTTCAAAACCAGGGTTAGGTCCTACAAGTCGTCAGAGACTTTCATCTATTTCCAGCCGGGAGGGAATCTTACCCAGTCCACCGAAATAGCTAATTCTCCCAGCAGCAGGCTTCAGGGAGTAGATACCACAGTAAGCAGTGGGGATACGGAGACTGCCTCCGATGTCGGTTCCGACACCAAGGGCAGAACCATCCATGGCCAGAAGAGCAGCTTCGCCTCCTGAGCTGCCACCACAGGTGTGCTTGTCACTGTATGGGTTGGTAGTCCTTCCCCAAACAGGATTTGAGCACTCGAAGGCGAACATAGTTTGCGGGACATTGGTCTTGACAAAGAGGACTGCACCTGCGGATAAGAGTTGGTCTGCAAGCTGAATTGATAGCACGTTAATTTTATCTTGGAGCCAAAGAGGTTGGAGACTTACATCCGCGTTCTCCTTCGCAGGGTTATTTGCCCATGATGAGAAACCGATTGTGGCATCATACCCTGTAATTTTGACTGTGGCAAGCGCAATGAGAACCGAAGGAAGTCTGGAAACTCAGTAGGAACTCACACTGGTCCTTGAAGCTGACCTGGACGAAGTGTTAGAGATGTTCGGGCCGGAAGTATATTGAGAGGCCACCCACAGGAACGCCATGTAGAGGACCCTTCAACTCCTTTGTAGCCGAGAACTCCTTATCGAGGTCCTTGGCCTGTTCCCGTGCCCAGTCAAACATGACTTGATAGGCATATTCATTACCACTTCAACTGGTATACAGATGGAGTGGATTCACCTTCAGTCAGGCAGTTAGTTGCCGCATGAGCGATGACTGCGCGAGCTATGTATGCCTCGATGACTTGAGACGCGGTCCATTCACCCTTCTCAATGCGGGCGACGATTTCTGTCGCTATCCCATTGGTAAGAACCCCAAACCCTACTGTTCAAAGCCAAGGAACCGTTCTCCACTGACCTGTGGCTGCTGTAAATGTGGCGACTTCGGCAACATCGGGCGCCGAGCCCGCGTTTTCGATGGCTTTCTTGCGCGTTTCACGCTTTGCAAGGATGATTGGCTGGTTGGAAGAAGCAAAGAGGCCCATGCTTTACTACAGCACACGAGGAAGTTGAGAGCAAGTTCAATTCAATGCAACGCCGTTGATATCCATGAGCGGTAGCGATTCTGAAAAGGAAATGTTAGATGCCGGCAGAGCGCAAGATCAGGCACACAATCATATGCCATTGTATGTTATTTGTTTGGCAGGTTTCTGATAAACAAATGCATCGAGAAATTCTCCTGGATCTGATCGTGTGGAACGTTCGATCACGAATCTCGCTAAAATGGCTACTCAAGCCTCTGCGAGTTCTTCGAGAATCTCCCAGGAGGACCGTTTTGCGGCCTACCCTTATCAGAGGTACTGCAAGTTTTCGTATTTTCAGTCTAGTTTATTAACATTGAGCCAGGATAATGTCGTCGCCGGAACCAGAAAACCTCAAGAGGAACAGTGTCGACAAGTTCTCTGACGAGGCTGAGGGCGTTCAAATCACCCATGTCGCACCGGTTCGACCTCCGATCGATTATTCTTCACCCAAATCTTTCTTTGCTAGCTTCTGGCAGAGATGGAAGAGTATATGGACAAGAAGGTTCACGCTGTCACTTTTGGCTGGACAACTCGTTTCCCTGTGCATCACCTGCACTAATGTCACCACAACCGAACTGCAAGTTAATAGAAACTGGGCGCTTCCTACGACCCAGACGTTCTTTGTGTAATTGACTATGCCTCTTTGAGTTTTGGTACATTGACTGACCTTTTTGACCAGCTATTTCACACTTTGCATAATCTATACCCCTTATACCATGTACAAGTGTAAGCATTCCACCTGTCATTTGATCTGATATAACTCCTGACTGACGTGCACAGACGGACTCAAGGGATGGGGACAGATGATCATCAAGGATGGCTGGAAATGTAAGTTTTTCGACCGCTCTGGAATCGATTTCAAATTGACCGGTGTCTAGACTTCATCCTTGCCGCCTGTGACGTAGAGGGAAACTTCCTAGTGGTGAAGGTATGCCCACAAACCCGCGCAATTTTGCAGAAATCTGACAGCATATCTTCCAGGCATACCAATATACCGACCTTCTATCATGCATGCTATTAGACGCGTGAGTAGACCACCATCTAACACCAACCGGATCTTACTCACTTGCGCTTAGATGGGCTATCCCGGTCTGCATGTTCTTTTCCTGGGTTTACATGCGTCCCAAATACCATTGGACACAAATACTCGTGAGTCCTGTTTTCTCACTCCCTCCTTCAACCTAGCCAACCATCTCCCTAGGGCGTTCTCATTTGCGTAGCTGGTCTGGGCCTTCTGGTTGCCTCCGACCAGATTACAGACAAGGATTGGACTGCCCTTGATCGTGCCAAGGGTGACGGATTCATGATTGCAGGTGCAACTCTTTATGGCTTCAGTGCGTCCATGTCCTTGGCCGTCTTTATTGTATACTGACTTTGAAACCCTAGCCAACGCCACCGAGGAGTTTTTCGTCAGGAAACGACCCTTGTATGAGGTGAGCTGTTTGGCAATCAAAGATTAAGAAGAGGACTCATTCCACTTCAGGTCGTCGGGACACTCGGTTTCTTTGGCGTCCTCATCAACGGTATTCAGGCTGCTGGTCTCGAGCATACCGCCATGACCAAAGCCTCCTGGAACGGTACAGTCATTGGACTCCTCGTTGCTTATACCGCAGGTAATTTACTCACCTTACGCCCCTGGTCGAAGTTTTCTGACTACTATCCTACGCAGCTATGTTGATCTTGTACACTGTGGCGCCATTGCTATATCGTATGGCGTCTTCCACGTACTACAATCTTAGCTTACTTTCAAGCGACTTCTGGGGTCTTATCATTGGTGGGCAGATTCAATGTCGGATAACACCATATTCAAATACTAATATTCTCATTAGGTCTCGGTGTCTATGTAAGACAGGAGTGCTTCCTCTAGAACAATGACTTACCCTTTCCCTAGCATTACCACCCATACTGGCTCTACTTCGTTTCGTTCGTTGTCATCCTCGCTGGACTGATCACCTACTTCTGGTACTCTACTCGTAAGTCCATCTTAAAAATTTCTCTCGCTGCAGTTTTTAAACACATTCTATAGCGGACGAACAAGGCCAAACCAACCCCACTGCACCGTCATACATTACCAAGGGCAAGAACGTCGATCCGGAGGCTTTAGGGGTTGATGCTTGAAGCATTTTTTGATTTCCGATACTCACGAATGAACTATTCGAGATAGTTCAATACTTGTCATGTTACTAACGGATGTGGAAGGATTACTGAACGATTTGAATTATGTACCTACGGATCCTGTAACTAACTACGGGTCTGAATGAGAGTCGATTTTGGATATTAAGTACAGGGTGTGATATGAGGTGAACTAGAAGGAACATCTAGCTGAAAGGATAAAAAATTGATAATAATAAAGAACGTGAGGGTGAAATGTATGGTGTTATGCTACAATTCTAGATGTAATAAGAAGCTGTCCGTATGCTGATGTGAGTTAAACCATTCTGGGGCTGGAATCTTTCTTGTCTCCTGCTTGGGACTTCTCTCGTTCAGCGCGATGTTCAGCGAGTTTCTGGGTATGTTGTCAGCGTGCTGTTACAGCCTGCTTCATATAAGAGACTTACTGCTTTCAAAACTTCAACCGTGGTCAAAACTGTGTCCAGTGTTGCTTCTGAAAGCTCTACAAGCTGCAGATATTTATGAGCATGAGTTCCCATTCTGGAAAGGACTTGTAACTTACTTTGTCGCCTGCTTGTTGGCCAACGTTATATTCTTCTGGTTGTGGTTGAACCTGGACCTTCTCCTCCGCTGCAATCACTTCAGGCGAAGTGGCGGCGGCTACAGGTGCGACAGCAGGTTGTGGGCCATTCCACCGATGCTCTCGGCCCCAACCCCAGTGATGGGGGTGTTGAGGGTGTTGAGGCTGCTGAGGTGCAGATGCCTGAGCCTGTTCAGAATACTGAGGGGCAGGTTGGATAACCTGTCGTTGGCCGCAGTGACCCCAAGGTCCCCAAGAGCCTCCATCATAGCCTAGTCGGCGTTGCTCGTCTTTATGCTTGATCCACCAGGTAGCTACTCCTGCACCAATGAGGAACCAGACAAAGCGACGAGGGCCACGACGATGGAAGTGGTGGAAGTGGTGGCCAGCTTGGTGTGGGCCGTAGTGCCAGGGATGCATGTTGAACTGGGGGTGATTAGAAGGTGTATTGAACAGTGTAGGTTGTACTGTGGCTAGTAGGACACTGAGTGTGGAATGTAGAAAATGCTTGAGGTGATGAGAACTCGAGGCATTCCGGATTCACTTTTATTCATCTCGAAGATGTCGGCGAAGCTAACGAATCAAATCGGCGGCGCAGCGATGGCAGAGCAATGCGTATGTGTTTGGCGCTTGAGCGGGGTTGTCTTCCGACTAGCCGAGTGTGGATGCCGTGCTGACGCCCAATCACCTTTTTTTGCCGAGGCGACGCGTCCTGCCGTTTCACACAATCATGTTGACTCAGCAAGATTTCCAAAATGTGATAAAAAGAGTCCCTTGAAGCTTGAAGGATAGTAGTGGAAACTTAACGATGGAGAGAGAAACCTTAATTCCAAACAAACCCGAAGCTTGACTAATTTAAAACAAACATCTGTCCTGTCAATCCCATCTGTATCTTTACGTATCCCTTCCTCACAGGGTTTGTGGCAAAGACTATTTTGCCCGATGATACCGATGTAATCTCTGTGCGGCCAGTCGTCGACATTCTCATCTCGCATGCACCCCTATAGTGGTCATTTCCAAACAATTCCAGATCATCCTTATCCCTGATATCTATTTCGAGATCAGGATGGTTGACTAGTCATTGTATCACATCCACCCTGCCCCCCCAAATAGCCAGTATAAGTGCGGTTGCATTGCAGTTGAAGAGATTGTTGATCGGTGCATTGGGATCGCCAATTCCCCCGTGACCGAGCAATGCCTGTATAACATCCACCCGACCTGCAACAATTGCCCGCAAGAGAGCTGTGTAACCCGTGGTTAGTTCCTTGACGTCGACATCTATGTCTCGGCGGCATGCGAACAAGAGCTTGACGATCTCTACGTGGCCATAGGTGGACGCGCAAATGAGAGGCGTGGAACCTGACCTATCTGACCTATCCACAAAATTGATGTCTACCTGCGGTTGTTCGAGCATGAGCTTGACGACGTCGGTGTAACCCTTTTTGGATGCATTTCTGAGAGCTATGCTGCACCAGTTACTCTCAAGACCTTCTGTGGCCCCTGGATGGCTGAGCAACAACTCTGCGATATTTGCGTGACCGTTCCGCAACGCACTTGTTAGAGCTGTGCTTCCTTGCTTTGTCTGCATCTTGATGTCAATGCCATCGTGCCGAAGGAGTGAATGTACGATATCTAGATGACCTTCCTCCGAAGCAATGACGAGTGCCGTTTTTCCATTGCCATCGCGGGCGATGACACTAATATCCCGGTGGCCTAAGAGGAGGTTGACAATTTGGCTACACCCGGCCGCTGAAGCAACATGAAGTGGGGTACTCTTCTCATCAACAAGGGCGTTGACATCGATGATGGAGTCCAGAACCAGCTTAACCAACGCGATGTTGCTTGCTTTGACTGCGTTGATGAAGGTCTTCGTTTGACATAGTCAGATCCGGGGGTCCCTAGTTCCTTGGGAGAGTTACTCACGTCCTGAATGCGTATGGCCAACTGTACACGTAAAAGGCCTGCAGTGACCGGATCTGGTAGATAAATTGAGCTCACAAACAGGCTTTTCCGAGTGAGGACATCCTACCGAGGTTCTGATTTGTAGTCGCAAGGTAGTTGGAAATGATATGGAGGTCTCTGCCTGCAGTCATGGTATTGGCATCCATTCTAAGGCGAGCATCGAGCGGATCTGGTATTCAAAGATTGGCGACTGATTAAACTTGAGGATGGGCAGCAATGAGCACCTTTATCCATTGCTTTCGGACCGCGTTTACGCTGGGGAAAAGGGGCTGGTAGCAGTATGGCAGCAACTCGTGTCATCCACGTGTTCTGAGCTAAACTGGAATGTGAGAATGGGCGCCTAGAGAACCGGTACCTTTCCTGACCGCCTCTCCTGATTGACTTTAAGGCGCTCCGCAGCGTTTCAATCGCATTTCTCCTTCCCAGCCAACGCCGGAATTTATGCTTAGTCTTTCCATCACGAAATCTGTCGTAAAATGAATTTGCAAGATGTTTTATGCAGGAAGGGCCTTGACTCGATCATGAGGTTGAATAGCAGAAGCCGTCGTTGTTTAACATTGTGCCAACAAAAGAGTGTTTTAGCTCCGTTCCTCAAATCGTATCGTACATTGATTCGTAAGGTTGCAGTAAGACAGCGACGGAGTAGTGGAAGATAGAATGGACGGGAATTGCCCGTCACCAGCAGAAAAGGCTAATTACTGGGCGAGGGGTGATGAAGGGCCCCTGATGAGAGTGGGGGAGCCGTCTCTGGAATCTCCGCCATGGTCGCACCTTGAAGCAGCACGGCTCATGCAGGGGCTAGGAACAAGCGAAGACCTGGAATCCCTGTCGACGGCGATGTATCTCTCAACATTGACGCATAACTAAACGAGGGGTTCAGTAATTTGGCATCGATAAAGATAGGCTGTGAAGTCACCTTGGGTGTGAGAGGTATTTGTGGTAATTGTTCCTGTGAAGAAGATGGTGTCTACACAGGAATATCGTCAGAATCGGGCCCTCCAGAGTTTTGGCCAAGATTGTGACTGACCAATGCTGGAGGATGAGGACTCGGTTGCCTACTGCGAAATTTGATGGCAATAGGGGTGTCATTGCTCCCCAAGAAAGATGCAGAATGGCCGCGCCGAAGGCTATGACGGCTGTTAAGGCTAGGAAGGTCAATTCGTCATTGGAGTGTTGGTGGCTATCGAAGGAACGGGACTTACTTTGACAGGAATGTTGTTGCATATACTGATGGTGGTGCATAAGACTGTGCTATTGTGAAAGAAACGGGGTTCACTTACGTTGCGAAATTGTGAAGAAGAGCCCGAGGAAGACCATATTACTAGGCATGGCGATCCACTGCAACCAAAGTAAGCATCCGTACATAACCTTCCTATTCTTCCATTAACTCACGCATATAAGAGATACGATTGCGCCAAGGCAAGTGATGAGACCCGTCTCAAATGCTGTATGGATGAGGTGGGTGATAACATGATTTATTGGTCTACAAAATCGGTCTTTAGTATCAGTATCCGTAATCATTAAGGAAGCTGCTCGACTCACGAATGACGAATCTCGGTACGACTGCGATGTAGGTAGATAACTAGGGAACCTGTGACGAGGAATTCTGTGACAACCAGGACTACGAGCCCGAATGTGAAAATCCACTAAAGACAACGGGCTGTGAGCAAGCTGAGGCGAAATCATTGAAGGATCAACAGACGGTGTATTTCTCTTGGAATTTGGAAAGACTTTCTAGTTGGATGCTGATTGTACAGTTCCATTCAGTGAATTCGCCACACCAACAAACTGAGAAAACCTCACAATTTCGCTGTAATAGCTGAGACCGCAGATTAGCAAACGGCGAGAAGACCGAAAGATACACTCAGGCTCACTTGATGCCACAGCTGGAATTGTTGACGAAGATTTAGCAAGAGGGAATCCGAGTTCGTTTCAAGTGGCCTACAAAGTCGCAGTACTTCCAAGATGATCTAAGTGGACACGCGTTAATAAATATATCCGTTTCCGCAATTGGTAGATAAACCGCGCTTACAATTGGCCCGACTATGAACCAATTGCCTTTGCTCACTATCGGCGACACAGTCAGCACTGTCGCTCGCGCAATGAAGTAGGAGATTTACAGCGATAGATACGGTGTGCGAGGAATCTTCGTCTAATGAGTACATGACTCCTATGTGTAAGGGATGAAGAAAGCTTACGAGTGCACTGAGCAGGTCAAGAACGACTGTAAGACTGTCGGTGAATGATTTGCATACGGATGTAACAGGGCTTACGCTGAAGAGCATTATTAACTGAATGGTCGCGTCAAAATGGTATTATTTCTGGAGAGATAGAATAGAAACCTACTGATATTTCCCTGAGGGCGGGATGAGCAAATCGAAAACAGGAAGTAGAGGGTGTAAAATTAACAAACTCACCATGGAATGTGGTCCGCGTACTCTCTCTCTGCATAATGCTTGATGAAGACCTCCCAGACTCCTGCCCACATGAAGCTTGTGCAGGTAGTATCGAGAATGCTGAGCCAGTGCATCAATGTTCGGATTCTGCTATCACGAAGGATGGGCCTACAAGACAACGATAACCTGCAAGATGATTGTGAGATATTGTTAATGGCAAGGCAGCAACATGTAAACACACCAGACTTTTCAACCACCGGGGATCGTCCTTGTAAAGCATGAAGTATATAATGACCTGAGTAATCGCGATTCCTGAAAGTCTTCGGCGAGCGTCAAACAACATGCTGCAGAGAGAAGTAGGGAGAAACATACACAGACGAGAATAGCGTCCCGAGAAGGTAGGCGCCAAATGTCGTTTCAATATCCACTGGGATTGCGAGCATTGTCGCTATGTTGGAGGGGAGATCCAAAGGACAAGAAGTCACTGTCTCACTAATATTCCTTCATACATATCCCTTCATATATAGCTTTCGAATGGCGGAGAAGACCAAAGAAGGGTGTAATCGCGTTCGGCAACGATTTGCGCTGGAGGAGACTTTAGCCAGCTTGGCGTCGATGGTATGACATTCACAACCGGGATACGGGAAGAGAGAAAGGCGTCGTCCACCGGCCCAGGCCCTGGTCTATTAGGCAATGTCGATCAGTTTCCAAAACAAGGGTACATATCGTCGGGCAAGTGGGGCAGTTTTCATTAGATTTTGTCACTGATTTTAGGGGGTACAGGGGCGACCTCGTGAATGCTAAAAATTTCAAAGCGAACTAGTGCTCTTCCTGACTCCCAGTTTCATTGATAGGTTGCTCGTGTTCCTGCCCGGGCTGACCTTTTGGAGTTTTCAAGTTCTTCTGGCATGGCGGAATTGATTATTAATGAATTTTACTTCCGTGTAAACAACAAGAAACCGACGCACAGCTTTGAGTAATCCAATTGCGGAGCTAACACGCTTCTGTGCCTCCCCGGATACCTGTTCAACCTGTAGTCGTGTGTACTCAGCAAGCAAAAACCAACGTCGGCCTTAATAGAGATGACCCGACCTTGTCAGTTAGTCGAGCTTTCTTTTCTTCGCTCACAGTCACAGTCACTTCGCTGCCTAACTCGGGAGTTGCGGAGTCTCTGTTCTCAGTAGCCTCTTGGACTCTTTGTCTCCGAGCCCTCCATTCCCACCATCGGTTTTCATTTCCCCCAGGTGAGGGCCCAAGTATAAACCGTTGCGCAATGCGCCAGCTAATCCCAAGCCTAGAGTTATCGTCGTAGAGCTTGATAGCGAGAGCTGAAGTAGCTGCACCCGCAAGAAACCAGACCCAACGTCGGGGAGGTCCACGAGCTTGAGCGACGCTACGTTGAATCTCAGATTGCTCTTGTCGTGGGTCCATAGCGAGTGGTTAGAAAGAAGTAAGTGGTCTCGAAAGCAGATATAGTGCCCTTTCACGACGCCCACATTATCTTGTAAAACGGCAAGCAGCTACGATTGTTCTCGGCCTAACCTTGGACAAAGCAAAGGACGGTTGGAACTCCGATATCCGATGCCGTTGGCCTTCGTCACTGCACATCATCTTGTCCTTATGGCCGGGCAAGGCCCTTCACGATGCTTGTCAGACAACGTCTGTTTGTTGTTGCAGTAGTCAGATAGCTGCACGTGGAGAAACTTGAACAGTCTCCGCTGAGCTTTCAGAGAGTCCCACTTCGGACCCTGAATTGGCAAATGAACATTAGTTGCCAATTTTACTAGTACATGGACGTGTATATAAAACCGTTGGAGCCACCAAGCCATTGACCATCCCCACCAGGTGCCATTTTTGTATTCGTTTCTCAAGCTGAAGTACAGAAGCGATGTTCGACTGAGTACTGAATATCCCCACCATCGAGAGTGGCATATAGCCAACCGCTGACGAAGTTTGCAATTCCAAAGTACTCCAGATCGGTGACAGAAATGGTAATGTCGAGATCGTAGTTGACAACTTGGATGCGAGATAGAGGGTAGGCTTTAACAATCTAAGAATTAAATATCAGGTTCGGCTCTTGAGGCGGATAAGATGAAGCCATTATACCGTAACAGTTTTATCAGGCCAATGCTGGGCGATGGCGTTTGTAACAGCTTTTCAAAAGTCAGCATGGATCTTAATCCTGCGAAGGAGATATCCTACCGAATTCTGCTGACGACTGAAGAGCCTCCGCGCCAAGATCGTTGGAGGGCCTAAGAACGAGATAGCATCTGGCCGTGTCTGTATCACGCTCAGCGAGAGGGGATGCAATGGAAAAGGCCGCAAGAGCGAGAGCAGCGAGTGTTTTCGAGAAGCGCATGGTGGTTTATGGCAGCTCAACGAAAGCTGACTATCGTGGTCAACCTAGGCAACTGGCTTTTATAGAACGCTGGCAACATCGGACCAGGTTGAGTTAATGGTACACCAGGTTTCACTGCGTTTCGCAGCGAGTAGGCTGCTATTGTCAATCGACGCTTGTTTTCGTCAGCATGGCGCTCAAGAAACCCATTGGATGACTGAGCTCAAGCACCGTACACAAAGTTTTCCGAGTAGATAGATCATACTATGAAACAGCGGGGATCATCGGCGGATTGCACAGCGGTGAGATGGATGCACAGAACGTGTTCTGGTACTGAGCGGTGCCTCCTGAGCGCGTGGCATAGAGTTCGGAAGGAAAGTGGAGGTATTGGGAAACCTCGAGTTGAGAAAACCGTATCACCTACTGTTGACAAACAGAGTAGCCCGGGTTTTGCCAAAGTTATGGTAGGGCGTGTGCGATGATGATGATGTCGCCTTTGTCACCAAATTGGTCTGCGAAGGGATCACAGATCCCTTGACCAATGCCAGAAGTACCCTCAACGAAAATGACAACAGGTTTACGGATGACTTGAGGACCGTATTTGTTGCGTGAACACTAGCAAGAGAAGGAATGAGTTAGCGGTTTGTGTGAAAAATGGCGTTCGATAGTGGATCTTGTAGAGAATCAAAATGTTATCGCACGCAATTTCGAATTTGGACGAAAGAATAAATTGTGATTATACGACAGCTAGTGGTATCGAAGGAGTAGCGTACTGTGGACGAAGAATATTCGACTTCCCAATCCTTCAGCATTCCAGACCAAAGACCGAAAACGCCCGAACAAGTCTGCACAAATCTGTGAAAACAATTGTTAGTATGCATGCCTTTGAAATTTGCGGTTGAACAGAGGTCAGCTGGCTGTTCTTAGTTTTTTGTATGTGTAATCTCCTCATCGCCGACGGCTTTGGAGAATGGTGTACAGGTTCACATCATACAAGGGAAAGGAAGGTGCACTAACCTTGCAGGCAAATTCAAGTACGGCTAGGCAAATTACCTGATGAAGGAAGATGGTGAGCCTCAATGGTCAAAATGAAAGGGAAGAAGAAAATAAATCAGAGTTGCAAAATGAGTTTGGTAATGTGCTCTGCCAATCGTCAAAGCCTTAGGCTACGACTGGGGCGGCAAGAAATCATCCCGTTGCCGTAACAAGAAACAGTTGCTCACCTTGAAGTCAACAGTCGATAATCAAACAGAAAAAAATGTGCGTGCTTTATGGGTGGACATAGCGTGGGAAACTTCAGAATGACTATACGACGGGCTTAGTCACAGTGTGACCTTTCGTTTCGACCACCAGCATTGACTCCGACAGTCTCGAGGTATAATGTCTCCACCAGGGTCTCCTAGATTATTGGAATCTTATACAGCCCCGAAGGATATTCTTCAGGAATTCCATGACTTAGCAGAAGAAGAAGATATCGATCCTTTTGCTGAAACAGCGTCAAAACGACAAATCGCTGCTCGTCAGTCAGACTATCACAACCGTCGCTTCAACCGTACAGCAGTTGAAAGTGCCGATGCTTTCAAGGAAGGAGAAGAGGGAGAGGGGGGGTATAAGGAAGCCATGAGGTTGTCGAGGCTGGAGCAAGAAGAGTCGAGGGTAAAGAGGATTATCGAGGAAAAAGAAAGGCAGGATCGAGAGGAAGGAAAGATGCAGATGGACCTTGACAAAACGCCACCCCGAGGGGAGTACAAAGAACTTGCTCCCGAAGACCATACCCCGCCGAAAGAGGCTAGCACGAAGCGAAAACGCCGATGGGACGTCGCCGAACCCACAGACGAAAACGTCGACCCAAACAAACCCGCCTCAACAGGTGAATGGTCGGACAAGGCCTTGGAAGCTTCTGCTCCTAAAAAACGTCGTTCACGCTGGGATGCCACCCCTACAGACACCGCTATAGAGGTAGGTGCTACAGAGGCACCCAAACGCTCTCGTTGGGACCAGGCTCCTGCCCCCGCAGCCGAAGCGCCGATGACTCAAATTATCATGAACGCTCCCGGTTTCATGTCAGATGACAAGCACAATCGCTACATGTCTGATGAGGAAATAGACGCTCTTCTCCCAACTTCTGGTTATGCCATCGTCACTCCCCCTCCCGGCTATGCACCTATCATCCCTCCACGCAGGATGATGGCTACGCCCATTACCGAAGTAGGAGGATTCCAGATCCAGGAAAGCTCTGATGCTGCTGCACTTGCTGCTGCTGCCGGACTAGCACCAGAATTGCCCACAGAAATTCCTGGAGTCGGGAACTTGGCTTTCTTCAAGCAAGAGGACGCTCAGTACTTCGCGAAAATTTTGAAGGAGGAAGACGAAACCGAGCTCTCCGTCGATGAAATGAAGGAGCGCAAAATTATGCGGCTCCTTCTCAAGATCAAGAACGGCACACCTCCCGTCCGTAAAACTGCGCTTCGTCAGATCACCGACAAGGCTCGAGAATTTGGCGCCGGCCCCTTGTTCGATAAGATTTTACCACTCCTCATGGAGCGCACGCTTGAAGACCAGGAGCGCCATCTTCTAGTCAAGGTCATCGACCGCGTCCTCTACAAACTCGACGATCTCGTACGGCCTTATGTGCACAAGATTCTCGTTGTCATTGAGCCTCTCCTCATCGACGAAGACTATTATGCACGTGTAGAAGGTCGTGAAATCATCTCCAATTTGTCCAAGGCTGCTGGTCTTGCACATATGATTTCCACCATGCGCCCCGATATCGACCATGCCGACGAGTATGTCCGAAACACCACAGCTCGTGCCTTCTCCGTCGTCGCATCTGCCCTTGGCATTCCCGCCCTCCTCCCTTTCCTGAAAGCTGTCTGTCGCTCCAAGAAGTCATGGCAAGCCAGGCATACAGGTATCCGTATCGTGCAGCAGATTGCCATTATGATGGGCTGTGCCGTTCTTCCCCATCTCCGCAACTTGGTCGACTGTATCGCCCATGGTCTCTCCGATGAGCAACAAAAAGTCAGGACAATGACTGCTCTCGGATTGGCCGCCCTCGCTGAAGCTGCAGCGCCGTACGGTATTGAGTCGTTTGACAATGTTCTCAAGCCCTTGTGGCTCGGTATTCGTCTCCACCGTGGCAAAGGTCTCGCTGCCTTCCTCAAAGCCATTGGATTCATCATCCCTCTCATGGACCCCGAATACGCCTCCTATTACACCAAGGAAGTCACGGTGATTCTCATTCGTGAGTTCCAGACATCAGACGAGGAGATGAAGAAGATCGTTCTCAAAGTCGTGAAGCAATGTGCCGCTACGGAGGGCGTTACCCCCGCATACATCAAGCAGGATATCCTCCCTGACTTCTTCAAGTCCTTCTGGATTCGTCGAATGGCTCTTGACAGGCGCAACTACAAACAAGTCGTCGAGACCACCGTCGAGCTTGCTCAGAAGGCGGGCGTGTCCGAGATTGTTGGCAGGGTCGTCAATGAGCTCAAGGACGAGGCTGAGCCGTACAGGAAGATGGTTATGGAGACGATCACTAAGGTTATTCAAACTTTAGGCGCTTCCGACATTGACGAGAGGCTCGAGGTCCGTCTCGTCGATGGTATCATCTACTCCTTCCAAGAACAAACGACAGAAGATCAAGTCATGCTCGACGGCTTCGGCACTGTCGTCAACGCCCTGGGCATTCGCGTCAAGCCCTACCTTACCCAAATCGTCTCGACCATTCTTTGGCGCCTCAACAACAAGAGCGCAAAGGTTCGACAGCAGGCTGCTGATTTGACGACGAGGCTGGCTGTTGTCATCAAACAGTGTGGTGAGGATCAGCTTCTGAGCAAGCTAGGCCTTGTGTTGTTCGAACAGCTTGGAGAGGAGTACCCCGATACACTTGGTAGTATCATTGCTGCCGAGGGTGCTATTGCCAATGTCGTTGGTATGACGCAGATGAACCCCCCAGTTAAGGATCTTCGTGAGTTTTTCTCTCATTTCGGTGATGAATTCAAAACTGACCACTTATTTCTAGTTCCGAGGATGACACCTATTCTGCGAAACAGGCACGAAAAAGTACAAGAGGCGTCTATCAACTTGATTGGTCGTATTGGTGAGTCCTATCTTTCGCTCCTGCATCCCACCTTACTGATTCATCCTCTGTTCTTTCCAGCTGATCGCGGTGCTGAGTTCGTCCCAGCCCGAGAATGGATGCGTATCTGCTTCGAGCTCCTCGACTTGCTCAAAGCGCACAAGAAGGCCATTCGCCGAGCGGCTGTGAACTCTTTCGGTTACATTGCGAAGAGTTTGGGTCCGCAGGACGTCCTTTCAGTATTGCTCACCAACTTGCGTGTACAAGAGCGTCAAAGTCGTGTTTGCAGCACAGTCGCCATCGCCATCGTTGCGGAAACTTGCGGTCCCTTCACATGTATCCCCGCCATCCTCAACGAATACCGTACCGCCGAGCTGAACGTTCGGACCGGTTGTTTGAAGGCACTCTCCTTCGTCTTTGAATACGTCGGCCCCCAGTCAGCATTCTATGTTGACTCCGTCGTCACCATGCTCGAGGATGCTCTCACAGACCGTGATCTCGTCCACCGACAGACTGCAAGCACCATTGTCAAACATCTTGCATTGGGCGTCGCTGGTCTCGGCTGCGAAGATTCCATGCTTCACCTCATGAACCTTGTCTGGCCCAATTGCTTTGAGACATCCCCTCACGTTATTGGCGCCGTCATGGAGGCCGTTGAGGCCATGCGGGTGACATTGGGACCTGGTGTGCTTCTCAGCTACCTCTTGCAAGGTCTCTTCCACCCTGCTAGGAAAGTTAGGGAGGTGTACTGGAGAGTTTATAATTCCTTATACCTGGGTGCATCAGATGCTTTGGTGCCCTACTACCCTGATCTCGGCGAGTTGAGCGAGGGCCAGAACGTATACGACAGACATCCTTTGCAGGTCTTCATTTAGACTACTTTGTTCCTCTAGTGTATGCCCTTCATGTACTAATATGTTGCACACAAAATGACACCTTACATTATGTTGAGAACAGTGCATTTGATTGGTTTGAAACTACTCTATCTGAATGGTTCCTTCTGTAACGCTGACGGTAGTTCCGCCAAGATAAACTGCGTTGACTTCTCCGTCGTTTCCTACCTCGACATCCACCGTGATTTCACTCTTTCGGCCCATCTCTACACCTTGAACAAGCTCAATCCTGTGCTTCCCCGGCCCTCTCTTCTTTGCGAGGTATCCTCCGAGCGTAGATGCAGCGGATCCGGTGGCAGAATCCTCGAGTGAACCATCAAACATCCTCGTCCTAACAACACCATCCTCCCTCTCATAAAACGCGTAAACGCCCAGGAAATGAGCCCAGTCTCCGAGGTTCTCAGCCTTGAAACGTGCAGAGTAAGGTCGCAGACGCGCAAGGGCGTCTTCTGAAGCGACCTGAAGCAACACGAAGGTCATCCCTTTCACGATCGAACAAAGCGCTTCCGGTCCCTTTCCGTTCACGTAGTCGCTCTCCGACAATCCTCGCTGAAGCGTTTTGACCTCGGGGTCGGGGAAGGGCTCGTGGACTTTAAAGTTGACGGGAATTTGCAGGATGACTCGGTGGGCATCTCGTTTAGCGAGGATGGGGCCTGCTTTGGTCTTCAGTGCAAGGGTGTCTTTCTCCGGGGTTTGAGACAGGAGGTACCAGGAGGAGCCGACGGTAGGATGACCAGCAAACGGTAGTTCCTCCGTGGTTGTGTAAATGTCGATGGTGGTAGGGGCATTGGCGTCTGAGGTTTCGTGGAGGAAGACGGTCTCAGAGAGGTTGAATTCCTTGGCGATGGTTAGTTTTTTGGAGTGGGGGAGATCGAAGTTCTCGGGAAGGTGGACGATGGCAAGAGGGTTACCAAGGAAGCGGGTGCTGGTGAAGACGTCGAGCTGGGCGTAACGAAGCTTGTTAACCATGGTGTATAAGGATGAACTAGCAATGCGTCTCGTCTATTTAAATCTAGAGTATGAATCTACCGCGCGATGAAGTTGAGTCATGCTTGGTGGTCAATGTAATCAGGAGGTATGATTTTTCTTCGTAATCATTCAAGCATCTTTACCCCGCCCATAGGACGGGTTGCCGCTTTTTGCAGCGGGAGCCCATTTCAACCAGCCTTCCCCCGGACTGGTCGGGATAGTACTTGAAATTTCCTCCTTTGCTGGTGGGAATCCTGGAAATTGCTGGACCTAAATCCATATCGGGATCATAGATGCCGGGTAATCAACTCGAGCTGCTCCTCTTTGTTGAGGCCCATACGACCTCTCCAGTGGTGAGGAAGTAATGGTGGGCGGTGAAGTAGCGAATCTCTTGAAGGGGGGGCGAGTTGTAGCACATTGTCAATGAGGCTCGGGACGTGCTCTGGTTTTATCAAACCCAACCTGCAGTAATTATATGAGCATTGGCCTTGCTCAATCTGTAGGCGACGTACCATTCGCCGTGAGGGTATACTATAACATTTGCAGCAAGGCTATAAGTGATGGGTGAAGTGAGCATGGATATCCTCCGAGGGGAACCTTACTCACTAATGTCCTCCAACATGGCCAACCTCTCCGACCTCAATCCGTTTTGCAGGGCTCGACGGGTCCGCCGCAAGCCTACGCGTTAGCTCCTCCCTCAAGGCGCGTGCCACAGCTCCTCCAGTATCCCCGCAGCGGCAGTCTCGAGCACCATGGGTGCAAACATAAATCTGCACGTTCTCCGAGCCCTCAACCAAGCCCGGTGTCCCTTCTGCCAGAGCTCCTTCAGCATGTTTGAACAGCAGTTGCTCTACCTCATCCACATTTCCTAGAGAAATGTCCGGAATCTCTAACCGTTGTCCGGATGCTGAGAACGCTGTTACAGGTGTGCGAGCGTTACTGGCTTCCTCTCGTCGGCTCTCTAGGTAAGAAAAGTTGGCAACCCCGCCCCATTTCATGGCTTTGAGCAGCAGAGCCCTTTGGACAGGTGAAGATATCTTCGCAGGATATGCATATGGAGGTTCCGGGGTATGCAGAAAGATATAAGATCTATGTGACGAAACAGTTCCATGTAGCGGCTTGGAATCGGGAGCGGCCTGCGCCGGCTGCGTATTTGCCCGGCTGTAGGTCGTTGAGAATGTCCTTTTTGAGCAGGTCAAGCGCGGAACACGTCGAGTAAGAGCAGACATTGTCGGTGACGACGATAGGAGCAGAACTTTGTTTGCATACTAATAGCGTCTCGGCTAAACATTTGCGAGGACGCGCAGCGCAACTGCTCACAAATTTAGATCAGCGAGCGGAAGAACGGGTGACGTGAGATTGATTAGTGGCAACTACGTTTGGTATCTACTGGCTGGGTATAGCAGGGGTTTAGCCAAATAATTAACTAAAATCGTAGGAGTAGTGGGGTAGGGGTTGGGGGTGGGGGCGGTAGTTCACATCTATGCCAAGGCGTTGTTGGTATGGTCGGAACGAATACGTAAAATATCTTCTTTGGTAAGGTTTGCCTCGTTACAGAGGGAACGGAAAATGGAAGACTCTCGGTCATAGAGGTTGAGGACGGTATCGAATTCGGCGACGTTTCCGGCGTCCATGACGAGCACACGGTCATAGTAGGCTGGGGAAAAGTTAGCGGCTCGTATCCCACAATTTATGCAAAACTAGTCAAACTTACCGATAGTGTTCAACCTATGAGCGATGCAGAGAAGAGTTGCGGAAGCAAACTCGCTTTGAATGGTTCGTTGCACCTTAGCATCCGTCTCAACATCTACGCTACTAGTCGCCTCATCGAGGATGATGATCTTGCTGTTCTTAACCAAAGCACGACAAAGAGCAAGGAGCTGCTTCTCTCCAGCGCTGAAGTTTGAACCTTAGGAAAAATTACAATAAGCAACTACGCTGGCAGAAAGTGATCTGCACTTACCATCATCCCCTACGGGTGCATCTAAACTAAACTTGGCCTCGACGGCAGGGTCCACTGGTCCATCCTTAGGCAGAAGCCATGCTCGTTGAAGAACAGAGATCAGCTCGGCGTCTGTTCGCAAATTTTGAGGGTCTCTACAAGCAAGATATCAGCCACAGACACAGTCGATGATAGATAACCCAACGAACAAGTTATCTCTGAGCGTCCCGAAGAAAAGCACACTATCTTGAGGGACGAGTGCGACGCGGTGACGGAGCAAGTCAAGGCCGACTTGGCTGATGTCGAACCCGTCTATAGTGACTTTCCCCTTGGAAAGTTCAGTGGTCCTCAGAAGGGCTTGGATCAAAGAACTTTTGCCTGCGCCGGTTCGCCCTACAATGCCAATCTAGAATAGAGAACAGGTTTCTTTGAGCATGTTGAGTTACAGATGTGCGGAAAGAGTATCACCTTCTCTCCAGCCTTGACCTGGAAGCTGACGTCCTTGAGAACGAGAGGTAGACCGTCACGATATGACAAATCGACCTGAGAAAAGTCGACGACGCCTTCCGAAGGCCAGGCAGGGGGAGGGTCCTCCGGTGTTGTCGTAGCTCCCTCGGGAGGAAGCTCAGCGTAGTGTACGATACGCTCCACTGCGTTCATGTTCTGCTCATTTTGGGCGAATTGAGAGATGAGCTCCGCTGGAGGTTATGATTTAGTACTTGTCAACGAAGGATACCAATCGAACGCTGTGCTTACAGAATACTTGGGTGACTGAGGCGCAGATAGATAATCAGTATTTTGTGTTCATATCACCATTGGATAGAACTTACGACTAAGCGTATAAGTCAACACCAGACCAATTTTGGAAGGGTTGACGCTGTGTCTGAAGCAAATCGCAAATATACCGATGCCGAGCAACAACAAGTTCGCGAAAAAGTCGAGCCTTAGAGCTAGCCATCTCTGAATCGTGATTGTCAAGTATAGAGCACGGTTTTCCCGGTCAAGTGCAAGTTGAACATTTCTTGTCGCGTTTCCCTGATAGAGTTAGGCCAAACTCAGCCAGCTGGAAAAATAGAAATATACATATTACCCACCTGGTTTCGATACGCTCTTATGGTTGGAAGGCCGGTCAGCGTTTCTGAACAGGGGCCGGGTTTCAGCGACTCTTCCTAAAATTAAAAGGCAGACTTACCAGAAAAGGAGGCATAGAGCGATGACCGCAGAATAGAGTCAAGGCGTTTTGTCTCAACGGAAGTTCGGCGGTAGTAAAGTGACGCGAACCAGTAGATGACGATTGCTGGTGCAAAAATAATGCCAAGATAGGGGAAGGTATAGAAGATAAGTCCAGCAGTTCCAAGGACCGACGCGAATATGGTTGAAACCTGGATTTGAAATGAGGACCATGCCTCCCTGAGAGGCGCAGCAACTACTTACACTCCATAATATGATAGGAAGTTCGGCGTCCAAGGTGTCTTGATCTTTTGACAACCTGTTGGTGATCCTGCCTTTTTCAAAGTGAGTCTCTGGACATTTTGCAGTAGAACGAGAACATACCTATCGGAGTGGTGTCGAAGAACGATATGGGCGATCCAAGTATACGCGTCAAGGCTGCGTTGAACAAGTTGAGGCTTGCAAAAAGTCCCATGACTACATATGCTAGACAGAGCAAGAACGAAGTCACGGCTTGAGCAACGCCTGTATGAGGAATTTCGGAGATATGTGAGCAACAATCCAATGAAAACAGGCTTTCGTTCATGCTTACCTATGCCTGCGTAGACCCCAATGTAATCCCCCTGCGTGAAACCGCGGATGCTTCCAGCAGTCCAGAAGCTCAGAAAGAGACTGTTTGCGACTGTAATAGGGGTAGATTTAGTTCTGGGAAGGCAGTTCGGAAGAACCCCCAGTACCTTGGGCACACTCATTCAGGACCACGAGGGAAAGTATCATGGGCAACCAGAATAAACCGCCAGCATATCTGAAGTATGTCTTGTATGTGTTCCAAGATACGGCACCTGTGTTACGCTCCTCAGCTTGCATCAAGGCTGCGCTAGCTTCCTTCTGGGCGGCTTCGTCAATAGCGTTCGCAAGATTGGCCTGATTACCACGGCGTCCTTGTTGTTGAGATTGGCCCTGGGTATTGCCATATTCTGCAATTAAAGCGGAGAAAACAGCGCTGCTTCGCATGAGTTCCTGAACTACCTTTAGCCCCTGGCTACATAGAAAATTCTTTGGGTCATATACTCACTTGATATGATCCAGACTCGACAATCTTTCCTTTATCGACAACATAAATATGGTCGACTTTATCAAGGAAATGTAGCGCGTGAGTGACTAGGACGCGGGTTCTGGTGCTCAGAGGACCACTAAGAAGGCATTCGTCCATAATCCTGCGACCGACATGGGCGTCAACAGCAGATAAAGGATCATCCATGAGGACCACATCGCTGTGGGAGTAGGCCGCCCGAGCCAGTGAAATTCGGGCCTTGCAAAAATGGTAAATGACAAGTCAGGAATGCTTTAGAATCAAAGAAAGCACCTTTTGGCCACCTAGTATGAGAGTGATGTGAATTTCAAGTTGAAAAAGCTGTGTCACAAAGCGCTCACCACTCAGGTTGATACCCTTCTCTCCAATCTCAGTGTATTCACCGTGAGGTAGTATCTCCAGGTCTGGTTCGAGGCAACATGCTTGAGTGATCGCACGGAAGCTGTCGCCAGGCGGAAGTGAGCTTTCCCTCAACAAGCGGCTATGTGTATCCTCACCGTTTCTCATCATCTTCCTGGCCGAAGATAATGTTTTCACGGAATGTTGCATTTCGTACCCATGGTGTCTGAGGAACATATGCAAGAGAGCCACCGAAAGACACCTGAAGGCGGATTAGACCGAAAACCAACAACTGACTTGAGAAAAACATACAATACCATTGGTCTTCCTCATTTCGCCAACCAGAGCCTGAAGAACGGAACTCTGACAAGGGATTCGATTAATTGTGGCCATGCAACAAAGATAGAGCACGACACACCTTGCCTGAGCCTACCGGGCCGACGATAGCTACGAATGAGTTACGAGGGACCTCAAACTTCAAGCCTGTCAGTGCGAAGGGCTTTTCCTCGTCAGAGTCGGCGTCAGTGCTTTCGCTCGCTCCTTGATCGTTGCGTCCCTCCTTCTCATTCTGCGACGCGGGTGATTCCTCCGAGTTTGGCTGGTTGTCCTTCTCTTTCTTGGAGTCCTTCTTAGCATCTACAGTCGCCGGTTTCTTGGCCTCTTGCTCCGCAGCTCTGGTGGTCTCAAGCTCGACCAACTTTTTGGCTGTTATCTCCCACGTAAAGTCGCCATCCACTTCAATCATATTTGACATGGAGTTGTCGATCAGGTATGGTTCTGCCAACTCTTCGGCGGACAGGAACTTCGAGATGCGTCCCAGTGCCACCAAGGCTTCAGTCAGACTAGCGGCTACTAAAGGGAAGAACACGAGGGGTTGGCGAATGATCTGCGACGAGAAAGGATCTGAGCAGGGGATAATGCCTATCTATCGTCCAAGCTCACATTGAACAGAGCAAACGCAGAGAAGATGACGGCCACATTGAGCTGATGTCCGGAAAGACTGTATGTGATCTAGAAAGCGCCAGTCAAAGACATCAGAAGGAAGAGGAGCGCAGTACATACAAAAGACAGTACTGCCGCCAGCGTTGGGAGGAAGGTAACCGATCCTACCAATGCAGCATTTGCCGCCCTGGATTGCCTTCAGCTGCGAAATCTTGCAAGTAGGGGTGTACATACGCTGCTTGCTTGAGAATCTTGATTTCGCGACGTCTATAGCTACCGATTCTTTGGGCATAGAATGTTTCCCAGGCGTAGAGTTTGAGTAGCCGGATGCCTTGAAGAACCTGAATTTTATTATTATGTGAGAGGCGGGTAGCCATGTAATCAGGAGTTTATATCACCTCCGTTGACAACTTCACTCTGCTGTCAGTGATTTTGATCCCTTTAGCGCGCATTCTGAAGAGAAAGAGCCCAAGGATGCCCTGCAGAGGCAATCCGAAGATTAAGACCTGCAGCACGAATATTAGAACATGAATACGAGAGACAATCTATTATACTTACGCCCAACCCCACCAGAGCAGAATATCCAAGCTAGCAGGGCGTAAGCGAGGGGAAAAAAAAAGACTTAGTGAAAAGAGCCCACAGTTCCTATCAACAGACCGAAGCCAAGTACAATCTATAACAATCAGCCAATTATTGCTGGTCCGTTTGGAGAGGCTAAATACCTGGATTGGTGAAACCCAAATTCTGCGTGGTAACAATTAGTGATGAATTCAGCCGTAGAGGGCGATTCCACTTACTGGTGAGCGTAGTACATAAACTGCTCCAAACCAGTCGTGTCCTTCGAAATCATGGTGGTTATTTGTCCAACAGAGTGGTCGAGTCTTGCACGTCCGGAAAGTCGTAAAGATTTACGGAAGATACTCCCAATAAGCTAGAATGAGAGCACGCTTAGGACTTTGTTTCTCTTGGAAATCTGAGAGGACCTACGCCAGTGCGAACATGAACACCTGTAATGTAGCTGACTATGGACGAGGGAAAAATTTAGCGGAGTCCCCGAAGGCGAATATGCTTTTTCTTACTCTGGTAACAGTGATTGTACGCCTATAGTTGTGTTAGTGGTCAATATCAAGGCATGCTAATGTTAACTCGCCAAACTAGCAACCTCTGGTAAGAATGTCAGTTACTTGGTATTAGAAAAGAAAATGGGAAAAAACCGACGTTGCATGAAAAAGAGCCCAATCACGAGCCCAATTCCTCTGCCTATTCCTTGTGGCTTATACTGGGACGCCAGAGCCTTCTCTTCCTCAGTCAGGATGCCCCAGTAGTAAGAGGCTATAAGCCAATTCAACAAAGCTTTCACCACCAATGGAGAAGTGGTTCGCAGGGTGTCTGCGAACTCGTTAGCACAATTTCTCGACTACTTCGACGCCGTTGTAGTGTACCTGAAATAAGGCAGAGGCCACCTGCCCACCAGATATTTGAGAAGAACGTGTAATATAGAGCCTTGAAGCAGGATTCATCGTATGGATTGGCTGGCTTGGCTGAATCCCTTTTCTTGCTCTCGGGGTCTTGGGTAGAGTCACTTTCTTTACTGCTGTCATGCTTTTCCTCCTGGATTTCTTCAGCGCCTTGAGTCTGAGCGTTATCTGAGTTCTCTCCTGATGACGCCAACTGGTCACGAAGATGCTTCGGCCGCTTTTCTGGCGCGCATCGAGCATAAAACTGGTGCTCGACTCGATCAGCAACTTCAGATGCCAGATATTTGTTAGGAAGTTCCCAAAGGTCTACAAATGTTCTGAGATCTGAAAACGTTCAAAGAACATAGCCAACTCACCATCTTCTTCAAGCGGCCTGGAGAAACCCACACTCAAAAGAGGATTGACCCAGAAGAAAGTGATAAATGAGAGCCAACTGAAATTGACGTCAAGATTTTTATCATTTTCAACATGAAGCAGACCTACTTGGCCTGAGTAACTGGCAGAACCTTGTTCTTCCCCATCCCTGGCGGGGCTGGGGGAGGATGGAGGGGATTCCATCCAGGCATCTTCACTCCTTGTCGTAGTAAGGGATAACGAGCTAAGGTCTACAGAGCTACTGTTCGCATGCCCAGAGGGTTCCTTTATATTATATCTTGCAGATCGCACCAAGCCTTCCGGCCTCGTCGCGATGAAAACTGGCGATCAAATTCGAAGAAGGGGATTCGGAACAAGTTGGGAGCTCGAATGACTCGACCTGTTTCGTGAGCTTGTCGTGCCGAGCCGAATTGCATGGTTCCTGTCAGTCACTCGCTGCCGCTCCCGTCACCAGAATATCAACATGTGCTTGCCGAGGCGAATGCGCAGCATACTACAATCCTGGTTGCTTCAGGTTGGAATGCTTGCTCTTGGCCTTGGCGTGCTTGATCAACATTTGAGGACATTTGACCTCTATGGGGTTATGTTGAAGGGATTTCGGGACTCGGTGCCTTGCCTCCCTTGAATGGAAAAGTAGCAAAGCAGTCAGGTATAATAATGAGATTTTGTGCAATATACAAAAGTATGTACAGTAATAATTCAACTACGATGATCCGCTGGTCAAACCTGGTGGGAACCCTGCGAAATCTACTTGCTCTTGGAAGTTCTGACCGTTCGCGGTGAAGGTTATCCGCAACCGCAGTCGAACATTGCTCTTGAAACGGTTAGAACGTCAGTGTCTGATCTACGTGAATAGAGGAGATGAACTGACTCCAGGTGGAGCGACCACTCTCATTTGCTGGGTTTCTACGGCCCCCGGATTTACGTTGGTATTGGACATCGGAAGCATCTGCAGTTGTTGAGTCTGCGAAGAACCGTTGGTTTCAGATCTCAGAAAAGTGGATAAAATAATTAAACACACACCTTCGGGACTGCAACTTGGAAATTGATTCCAGATATCACAGAGCCCCCAGTCGCCTGGAACCGAGCGAGAATCATAACTATGCCTGGTTTTGCAGCGTTTGTTTGCGGTGTCAGTGTGATCTTGAGATCGTTCTTTTCGTACGCAGTGTAAGGTGTAAGCTTGGGTGCTGCAGGCTGAGGGGGCGGGGATGCAGTTTGAGGAAGAGAGAACGCAGAGGCAGCTGAAGGGGTTACAAGGGCTGACGTCGGTAATGCAGACCCTGGTGTAGGCGGAGGGTTGCTGCTTCCCGACGAATCAAAGAGCCCAAGGATATCATTAATGGTCGTCTTCTGCGATACAGGAGCTGAAGCAGCCGCCGATGGAGTTGACGAACCGCCGAAGATGTCAGCAAGTAGGTCCTGGTTAGAGGTGACAGGTTGTGATTGTTGTGGGACAGAAGCAGTATCATCGCCCAAGAGATCGACCTAGAAGGCTCGATATTAGTAAAAAAAAAAAGGCAGTCTAATATGGTTATTACTGACCTCTTGCGCTCTTGTCGAGCCGACAGGTTTATTCTCACTGACGACACCCATCACAGTAGCCTTTAACTCTGGTGGTGGCATTCGCTCCAAAACACCTTCTCTGAGGTCACCCAATTGATACAAACTTTCGAACTCGACAGCACGTTGCTGCAGCTCTAGGTCAGGGCTTGTTGTGTACTTGGCCAGAAGCTCGGCTATCCGTGCTTGTTCACCATGAGAGGTGGTTGACCTAGAGGCGATCTTCGTGACGGCAGCCAGTACAAACTGTTTGATCAGGTAGTTGGCGTAGGGTGAGTCCATGACTAAGACGAGAAGATCAACAATCTCTTTGTCGGTTGCCTGTCTCGAATGTGAGCATGGTTTTTGACGATAAACCAGTAATGTATTTACCGATTTAGGTTGTTCCTCATCAACAAATCCACCTTCCAGCAAGACTTCGGAGTACTCCCCAATAACCCATGTAGCAGCAAGCGTTAATGATTCTTGAGAAATGTCTGCTTTCAAAGCTGCGTACAGCTTGGATGCTGTATATCCTTGAAGTTCAGGCGTATGAGCCACAAGCCGGATGAAAGCTGACAAGATCTCTTCGCGAACGAAATTCCCAGCCTAGGAATAGGTCAGCCTCGGAATGTAGCAAGGTTTCTATGCATACTCACCAGTTTGAGAACCCGAAGAACGGTGTCAATATGCCATCGCTTATTCGGGGCAAACCTCTCTGCAGCCAGGCAGATTTGCGTGGTCATCCCCAGTTTGAATTCGTCGTCCGCAACTTCCAGGAATGCAAGTAGCTCCCTCACAAGGAACCGCACATCTTGTTCGTCAATGAGGGCGTAAGATAACTCCAAAGCACGGCGTCGAATCGAGATGTCTCCGTCTCGAAGACAATCAAGAATGATATTTCGGTGACGCTTGACGGCATTGGTGTCCATTGAGACAACTTTGTTCAATGTGTTGAGCGCAACATAACTGATATTGATATCAGCATACGCCTGAAGCGTGAAGATCTCAGAGCCCACCGAATATTATTATCCCTATTGCTCAAGAACTTTCCAAGGATGTTGATCGCCATAACCCTCAAGCCGCTATCAGCCTCAATCTCGAGGACAGTCAAAACAGTCTCATAGAGAATCGAATTTCCGACATTCTTTGTTGAATCGGTATTGGTGGCAACCTGGGCCAGGATATCATTCATAGTTTCACTGGCATGCTGATCTCCCCTTCCCAGTAATCGTAGAAGTCGGAGAATCTTGACTTGAAGGAACGGATCGGTGATTCCAGAGACATCGTGTTCTGGACTGTAGCCTGTGGTGACCAGTGATTTGAGATTTCGTACGAGAAGGGGCACAGCCTGTCAGTAAAGTTAGTATGCAGTCGAGCAAGGTCAGCCGAGTCAATCACATTTCGGAATTCGTCCAGCACGTTAGGATCTATGGTGCACATTTCCGTGACAAGTGTGATTGCTGATAGAAGGACGCCATGGTTCCGGTCTGTCAGCAGGTTTTTCGCTTTATCTGTGAAATGGTCGACGAGGTCGGGAACCTTCTTGATCACGCGGAGTCCACATAGAGCAGCCTTTAACAAGTTATAAGAACGAGAGAATGAGGGAAACAAATGGGGATTTACCTTCTTGCGAATATATGTATTGCTCGATCCCAGGAGCTTCTCGATCTCATTCGCCAAGTCTCTCGACATTTCCTCTGAAGCAATATTCGCAAACGTGCAGAGTGCCAGCCCAACCGCATACATATTCGAATGGTTCATATCACTATAACGCAGGATATCATCGTTGAGTGTATAACCGCAGCCATTGTTCAGAAACACATACTTTTTCAGCGAATTTGTCACCAGCGTCAACACCTCCTGATTCTCATCCAGCAACAACATAATCCCCAAATACCCTAGCCTCTTATCCGTAAACCTTGGACTCGCGACCAACTTCAGGCACTCTATCTGTCCGAAATGCGCAGGCGACCCAAGCATGTGGATGTACAGCAGCTTCGCGATATTGTTGTGTCGTTGATAAGAGTCCTCTTCACGGAAGGAGGCACGAATGGCTGCCGACTCCTGCTGAATGAGAGCGCGTTCATCTGCGACGGTCTTGAAAGTTCTGGTCAGAGATCTGTCCAGGATGGCCTGAGGGATTAGGGTTAACCTTGCATGAGCGAATGCCCTTGATCAATGCTTTGAGGTGGTAAGATGAGACGTTCAGCGCAGAAAAGAGCTGTGTTTATCTTACATTTGAGATTATGGTGGACCATCCTTGACGTTCAAAGTGAGAGGGACGCGAAACTGTCAGATTGTATCGTCGCCCGATTGGGCGTGATGAGGACAGTGACAACTCTATTTGCCTCTGCTTGCGCCGCTCTGTGCTTGCCGCTGCCTCTGTTACGCTGACTTTGTTGCAACTCAATATGATGATAAAGATTATACTATATCGTAATATTATATCTCAGTTTCTCCCAAGGCCTCCAGTCGAACACGGGGAAGGGATGTGCCTCGGTATTAAATACCCATTCAGTTAGCGGTAGAACGTCTGAGTCTGAGAAAAGAAGGTAAAGGTATTTAAGCCTAGTAGAACAAATGTCAGTCTCGAGATCTGAAGGAGACAGAAGGCGACTTACGTTTCCGCGAGGAACCAACTTGGCTGCTCGTCCTTCTGATATACTGGGACTTCATCAACATCCCAGATGTTAGCGTAGCCGTATTGGGTTTTGCAATGTTTCTCAATGGATTCAAAGATCGCCCTGTGGCACCCACAAGTTAGCAGGGCAATATATACAAGCAGTACAGAGGAACATACCACCCCCTCTCGCGCCACTTCTCATCCTTCGTCACTTTCCACATCACATAAAAACTCTCAACAGTCTTTCCAACCCTCATTAGTATTGAAACTGCCAACATTCATATCGAAAAACCCACCTCAGGCCTCAACAAATAACCCTTACTTGTCAACGAATACTCCTTTTTAGCACTCTTCTCCTTTTTCCCATCCCTAACGCCAGGTGGGAACGGGCCTGGTCTCCCTCCCTCCTTCCACTCATTCACCTGCCAAAGCCACTTGCCCTTCACGCTCTGGCTCCCATCCTCATTTCTATAACTCTCCATGGTCATTATATCCGGCCCCAACCCAGTTTTCTGGTCGTCATACGTTAACCAGCACGTGGTTGCTAACCCCTCCGCAGCCCACATGTGCAACTCTTTGTCTCCAGGTGGAATGTCTAGTGTCAATGCTCCGAGTGCTAGAAGACCTGGGAGAAAACATGAAAGGTGCTCGAATTGATGGGATGGGAAGCCAGAGTTGGTATCCGTTACGTAGAGAAGTTTGCGTTTCGGCGTGATGTACAGGAGATTGGAGATTATTGCGTTCACAGATGTAAGGTCTGTCGGTTTCGTTTAGGCCACAGGAATGAGCAAGGTAGAGACATGCTAGACTTACATAGCTCCCTTGTCCGAGGCTCAGACTGTCCAGTAAGAAGCCACTGTTTCAACAAGTATTCATGGGCGCTATCGGCGTACGCGCCGACGGAAAATTGGTCTATTGATGATTTCAGACCTTAGAATATGTCCTGGGAGGTAGAGAAAGACAGACTGTTCGTTGGCGTCCCTAAATTTAGGGACCACTTTGTCGGAAATGACCCGTTGACTATGGGCGCGCCGTACATTTTCCGCATGATCTTCTCCGTTGACTCATAATACTCTGGTCGGCCAGTCAAGTATGCCAGGTATTTGCTACAATTAGTCAATCAGAATTCAGCTGATGAACGCCTTTGAGTGAGAACCCACTATTCCATTTGATTGCTGAGTGCTTCTGACCACAGGACATCCTGGCTCCAGCCCATCCGCGTATCCCCCTGACAAACAGTCAGGCAAAAGAATGCAAGGTGCGAGAGGGTGTAACGCACCATACTGTATTTACAGCATACATCGGGAAACCAGAAGATGTATTGAACACGGGAAGCAGCATTCTTCCCAAGTCATCAGCCCGAAGCAGAAGCACGGTTTCTCCAGACAGTGCATAGGCACCAAGCATGCCACCTAGATAACGAATGACGGTCTCAAAAAAGGGAGCGAACTTGCCCTGCCATGAAATGAGTGACAAAGAGCATGAGTAAAGTGATTCCAAATGCGTACCTTCTCCAGGAAGAACGAAGCACGAGCGACAGATTCCAAAGAACGATAAAACATGTCATTAAGTCCCATTATCCACATGGTATCCAATGAGTCGAAAAGAGTAAGTGACCATCCACAGAAGCTGCAGTTAATGCAATGAGTCTTCAAGCTTTCATCCAACATCTCGGTTGTGTACTCACTTGTTGACCTTGTCTCCTGTTACCGGCAACAGCTCGTCTGCAGGAAAAGCATGCTTCTCATATCCCTCGTAAGCATGAACAAAGGCATCCTTGACCTTCTGAGCCCTCCTATTCCAAATACTGTGATGATGATCCGAGGCATCCGTTCCAGGTGGCCGGAAGTGGGTGTGCAAAGGTGGTGGCAAAGGCTTTCCTTTATGTCCCTCGGCAGAGTGAGGATGAGGCGGGAACCCACGATGTGGGGAGTCCGAGGACGGTGGATGAGGAGGGTGAGGAGGATATCCGGGGAATAAAAAGCCTCTCCATATAGGACCGACGGTATATAGCACGACCACAGCGACGCAAGACCATGATATCCACCGAATTAGAGGTCGCCCGATTATTGTTCGAGTCCTGGGGTGTCCAGACGGGTTTGGGTCGACGACGATACGTGGTCGCCTCCCATTCGAGTTCATGGTACGAATGAGTGAAGTCTACAACATTATTCCAGAGAGCTGCCAATAAGGATCACACGTGGTAACGATCAGGTCCATCTTCGGCAGGATTGCCAAGCCTTTTCTGAATTGGCCGTGAACGTTGAATTCAACGATGAAGACACTGAGAGTATGGTTGTTGAGCAAGGTATATGTATATCACTCTCTATCGACACCGAGCGGTAAATGTTGTCTATTTTTACAAATCCAGACCCCATTTGGCCTGTATATGTGCGAGTATTCGTATTCCGGTCTATTAGTATGAGTTGGGATGGATATTATATGAACAATTTAGTGTCTTCCAATCCTTTGCTTGCATGAGCCCAAGAAATTCCTCCAGAGACAGCAATGAAATGCCTCACCTAGTACATAGTCTAGTCGCAGCTCCCATCACTCGGCCCATCCTTCCACCTCTCGTCCACCTTTGCACAATCAAACCTCTCCTTGCCCAACTTCTGATTGACCTCATTATGTCTCTCGCACAACCACCGACTCAGTCCAATCCTCCCACTAACATCCGGTGGATTGCTCTTTATGTCCTCCCCAAAGTCATTCGCGCACCATGTACACGGGTACAGAACCGGCAGAGACCGCAACAGCAGTAACATATTCGTACGTTGAGTCGGGGTCGGCTTTTCAGGGTAGTATGCTGCCGTGGTATGCAAGAACGTCCATGTTGCTCGTCCAAGTTGTTCAGAGTCAGGTGGGCAGTTGGGTGGTGGGGTATCCGGACGCGTTGTGCTAGCCGTTTTAGCAGTGGAGGTCGTGGAAACCTTGGCGGTCCCAGCGGCCAGAGCAGCCATGACTGCGCTCGTCGACTTGAATTCGTCGTTCTGGCCCTTACTCTTGCCTTTGCCCGCGTTCTCTGTCCGAGGCTGCCAATACCTGAAAGCTGTACATATTTTGCATGGTTTCCCGTCTGGCCCTAGCACCATTCCGGGTGGCAGTTTTGAAGAGCTATTCGACGCATTGGAAGTAGCTGAAGCGGTCGGCGCGGCGTCCTTGCTCATCGTTCAGAGCAAGTTGTTCCCAAGATTGAACTCATTTGTCATGCACCAATTCACGGCCCGAGGTCACCGTCTCTTTGCCAAGGTAAAAGACAGGAAATGATTGGTTGGAGGTCTCCATGCAATGCAAATAGTAGTTGTACAATAGATCTATAGATGGTTATCCTACACTCCTCTTGCGTTAGTATAACGATGTACGAATCAACAAGCGCCTCCAAAAGTCCTGGATCATGCCCACCGTCCCAGCAGTGCCATCAATGCACAACCAAGCATCACCGAACCAATCGAGTAAATGAGCTTTTTATTTGAACCATCCATCATCTCCTTGTTGAACAGGAACTCGTGAGCGAGAAGCTAGAAGGCCAACGTAAGTAAACTCTCCCGATCAAGGCCCGCAGGAAGAAACGCACCTCAACTAGACCTGTATAGAGCAGGATTCCTGCACTTAGCGAATCGAGAATGCCGCTGACGATCGAGGCAGTGGTGCTCCCTGGGTTGTAAGAAGTCCTGACCCCGAGACCAACAGCAATTCCTATAGGTGTGGTCAAGCCATAAATGATGGCTCCAGCCATCGGCACCCAATTGTACTTGGGTGGCAAACGCATGTATGCTAATCGGGCGCCAATACCAAGGCCCTCAAAGGTTTCTAGAATCAATGGTTAGCTCAACGCCAAGTATGTTCATTGATGAAAAGACGTACGATGGAAGACCAAGACGACAAATAGAATCTTGAAGTCTTCATCGACAGCTAGTGTGAGCCCGATCAAGGTACTAAAAAATTCATTTTAGTTTCATATATCCATTCAATAGAACCCATGATCACTCACCTGTGTAGGGCAACACCAAACTCCAAAATGGCAATTCCAATAATTTGTGCAATGGCGGTATCGATAATGCCATGAGGGGGATGGCGTTGATGGCCATGTTCAAGCTCGTGTTCATGGTCACGGCGTGCCTCCCCTATGTCGCTCGTACTCCCTTCCTCCAACTGTTTTGGCTCGACATCAATCGTAGGCGGCACATCCAGTTTAGTACTCTCCGGACCATGAGCAGCATGCGATCCAAGATTGTGACCGTGATTGTCTAGAGAAGCCCAACAAGACCCATGATCAGTCTTAAACGAGGCGGCAGTACACACGATAGACACGCACCATGATGCAGGCCAATCTTGGCGAGTTTGGCAGTTCCCCATCGGAAAGCGGTGACTTCGACGATGAAGATGAAGAATATGCTCAGGAGGCAAAGGGCCAGGGCGTAAGGCTAGAATGTGAAGAATAAGTCGGCCGTTCCTTAGTACTTTCCATGAACTCGAGTACTCACGTATTCATGCCACTTTTCTGATAAGCACTCTGATCCCAGAGCTTCCAGAGCAGGTGCGAGTAGATGTATGAATGCAGTAGCAATCTAGACCAGGTCGTTAGACTCCACATCGTGGGTGGTGAACCCAGGAAACGTCAACTCACGATGACTCCAGAACCAAAATACTTCGCAAAGCTAGTTACCGCGAAAGAAAGAAAAAATCCATCAGAACGAGGTAAGCATCGCGATAAACGAAGGTACGACGTACTCGAACACGCCTTTGGGGACATGTAGCCACAATGAACGTCTTGCGATGACAGGGAAAATCGCGCCTGCCGACGAGCCAATGAGGATGATGAAGATAGAGGCGACCCTCAAGCCAAAGTACTCGTCGGAACCACCGCCGGATCCACAATTGGGAGCTTCATCCGACATTTTCTTGAACAATGAGCGGGATGGGAGTTGCGGAAAGTAGCCCGCGGTGTTCTGGGGGACCGTAGAGATGTGAATGGGAACAGCAGGTTTACGGCGTCAAGATATATTGAATGGTTGGATCGTGTAAGAACCCCCGTCATGACCCACATGTGGCGTTTCGACTGCGAAGGTCCTCATCTATCCTCCGAGCCATCACGTGCTTTATCTTATCGAGTACCCTCACGGTCATCCAATGAGAAAACACCGATTGTTCTTGGACATATCGAGGACAACCTTCGCAGTAATCATGACCGTTATGGTTAAACATATCGTCGACGGAGGTGTTTAATATAGTCGGGGCCGATGTATTGCATCTTTCTGTGCCCTCCCAGTCGTGCCTTGGTCGTGCCGTAGAGCGGTTGGTCGCACAGATAAGGCAGCATTGGACCGCACTTGTGTCACTGTACCTCTTCTATTTTCTTCGCATGTTCCTGTGCCGTAATCCTTGGCCTTGCCTCCTCCGCCACGACTGAGGAGGTATCCGCCCCTCTCTCATATCGGGCTGCTCCCAGCGCCATCTCATCTGCCAAGACCCTGAGTATTGGAGACGGCGTCGAAAGGATTTGCGCGGCATAGAACACCAGCTTTTGCACGACGTGTTTCGACTTGTTTTGCCTACCCGATGCCCCAAGTTCAAACAATTTAGCAACATCAGATAACAGGACGACGCTGTTCAAATGTGGATGTGACATGATGTCGACTCCCTCTGCATTTCCGGGCCGAGTTGCAGAAACGGCCGTTACTGGTAGCGGCCTGAGAACCTGAGCAGTATCACGCAAAAGTAGCGCGAAGAGCCGAGGCTCTACCTAAGCAGGGGTCAGTTACCAGCATGACAAAAACATCGGAAAAGATTCATACCTCCGGTAAACGTGACCAGAGGTCAGTCGAGAGGCTCGACAGATTCGTGAAAATTGTTGTTGATTTACGTTCTATTAGGAAGGGGAGTAGCTTGAAGACTAAATCTTGTGCTTCTAGTACGTCAACGGATTCGGGATGCTGTGAGCCTAGGGGTGAGACGGAGAGCCGACGAGTAGTATACGCATAGGCTATACTGCGGGGTCTCCTGAGTGAGTACCTTCATCTAAAAATAGAAGATCAAAGACGCAAATACCATATAGCGGCCATATTGTATATAAGTGGAGATCCCATCGGTAAGGGCTTCACCAACGAGGAGGGTATGTGAATTGGCTCAGGTCTCTTCCCATATTTCTTGGCAGTTGGTGCGGCATCCGGGTCAGTAGGTGCCTCCCACCACGGTAGAAAGCTTTCGTTTAGAAGGGCTTCGCTAGCCAGAAGTTTCCTAGCAAGGTCACTGTCCGGATCTTGCATCAGTTTGAGAAACTCTTGTTGCTCCTCGGGTGTGAGCTTCTCCCATAGTTCATTAGCCGAGGCAGATTCTGCGGGCCGACCGTCAATAAACGCAGCAAAAGGCAGTTGGGGTGAATGCGCACCTAAATCGACATCTTGGAACCGCCGAGCAAGGTCGTCTGTGTCCTCATTATCCTCGTCTTCCTCAAGGCTTTGCTCCTCAAACCGCTTCAGCATTTCCATCATCTGCTTCCTTTCCTGGGCCGACTTGGAAGGCTCAGCACTTATGCCCGTCTCTATCTCCTTCTTGTAGAACGTCTCTGAGCATGTGGAATGAGCCTGTTACGATAGAAACAAATCGAACATATTAGACGCGTACTTGTACGATGTGGTCATCCACGCACTTCAGAGCGGAAACAGGACAGAGAGCAATATGGCACATTGCATGTTGGACAATTGTATTTTGCCACCTGTCTTCCACATCTACAATACAATCTTCAGTAAGGTTTCAACCGCAGAAAGTCAAAATACGCGCACAATCGGCAAATGGCCTTCTCGCTGCTCTCAAGAGACATCCTCATTTAGAACTCCGCCGCGATTTCAGAGAATTTGATCGAGCTTGGCAAAAATACGACCAAGTTCATCCTCAAGCCATGGCGGAGGAACGTCTTGTCGACAAAAAGGCTTCATTCTCCTCATTCTCTCACATACTAGACAGCAGGCTGCTAAGAGCACTTGCGGATGGAGGGTTTGCAAGACCAACTCTGGTCCAGGCGAAGGCGATTCCACTGGCTTTGGAAGGAAGGGATATTCTTGCGAGGGCCAGAACGGGAAGCGGGAAGACGGCTGCATACTGTGTACCGGTCACTCAAAAGATATTGAACACAAAAACGGTGCGTCTTAGCCTCCTAATACTCGGTTTTTAACTAGAACATGGTTATTTCTAGGCTCTGGACATCGACGATCCAAAACGACAAGCTACAAGAGCCCTCATCCTGGTACCTACCCGTGAACTGGCAGAGCAAGTATCCGGATACTTGCGTATTCTTCTTGCATACTGTGATGCAGAAGTGACTTCAATAAATGTGGCCTCTGGAACCACTTCACATCTTCAACGAGTACTGCTTTCAGATAAACCTGACATTGTTGTGTCTACCCCTTCCAGAGCACTCACTCTCCTCCAATCAAAAGTGTGTATTCTGTTCACTTATGGAAGTACCTCTTTACATGACTTCTTAATAGACTCTCCTTCTGCAATCTCTCGAATCCCTTGTGATCGACGAGGCCGACCTTATTCTCTCCTATGGACACGACGAAGATGTCCGACAAATCTTTAGCGGATCATACCTACCCAAAATCTACCAATCCTATCTAATGAGTGCAACAATGACCGAAGACGTCGAGATGCTGAAGGGCCTCACGCTACACAACCCTGCGATACTCAAGTTGGAGGAAGATGAGGACGAAGCGGCTAATCTAAGCCAATATGCTGTCAGGTCAGCATTTTCGGTGCATGAAGCAAAAAAAAAAAGTGAGATAATAACCATTTTACAGATGTTCGGAAGTCGACAAATTCCTCCTCACCTACGTGATCCTCAAACTCAAACTGATAAGAGGAAAATGCATCATCTTCGTGAATGATGTCGACCGGAGCTACCGAGTCAAACTGTTCTTGGAACAGTTCTCAATAAAAAGCTGTGTACTCAATTCAGAGCTACCGTTGAACTCAAGGTTCGTTTTTCGTCGCATTCTGACACAAGCATGATCTCTCATCGGGGTTTTGTTTAGATACCATGTAGTCCAGGAGTTCAACAAGGGCGTGTATGACTATATCATTGCCACAGATGAGAGCGGGGCGATTGAGCAGGACTCGGATGAGGAAGGAGAATCAGAATCCGACGAGGAAGAATGTAAGCAATGTCCGTTTGACGCGTTCTCTACCACATTCTGATATATTCTTCTAGTTGTTTCCACCCAGAGAGATGCAGCGCCCGAAGACTCAAAGCCCGCGGAATCTTCAGAACCCTCTTCATCGCTAAAACGCAAAAAGCCATCCTCCCCGAACCGGAGAGCAAATCCAAATCCAAAAAACGCAAACAACAGAAACGGTCCACTGACAAGGAATACGGCGTCACCCGCGGCGTCGACTTCATCGACGTTGCTTGCGTCCTCAACTTCGACCTGCCCACGTCATCGCGTTCATATACCCACCGCGTCGGGCGCACAGCTCGTGCGGGTCGGACGGGGATGTCGCTCTCCTTCGTTGTTCCTCAGGACCAGTGGGGGAAGAACAAGGTCGTTGGATGTCTACCTAGTGCAAAGAAGGACGAGGACGTCTTTGCGAAGATCGAGAAAGAGCAAGGAGCGAGAGGGAGCAAGATCAAGGAGTATAACTTCAATATGAGGCAGGTGGAGGCGTTCAGGTATAGGATGGAGGATGCACTGAGGAGTGTGACGAGGAGCGCGATCAAGGAGGCAAGGATCAAGGAGCTGAAAGCGGAGATTCTGAATTCAGATAAGCTGAAGGTACTCATTCGTCTCATTCTTGCTCGCCCGGGGCATCTGCTCACGTTTTGGCGATCTAGGCTCATTTTGAAGATAACCCTCTGGATCTGGAATTCCTGCGACACGATAAACCACTTCATCCGACACGGGTACAGTCCCACATGAAACATGTACCAAAATACCTTATGCCCAAAGTTACGCCCGTGGCGGGTAACGATACAGCAGGAGAAACGGTGGCAGAGAAGCCTGGTTTCGTTCCCTTCAGGAAGAATAACAATTCTCGTGGTCGTGGTCGCGGCCGAGGGAGGGGTAGAGGAGGTTCTACCAGCGGACGCGGTGGAAAAAGAAATCCGACCCTCTCAAGAAATTCCGGTAGCGGACACGTATTAATATCCACGCATTTAAACCTCATTACATGTGTACAATTCCGGCGCTCCAGAGCTTCAAGACATGATCATAATGGCTTTCTTTCATTGGTAATGGACGAATGTCGTATACAATGAGAGAACTACACGCTTCCACCTTAAGCAGAGATGGTGACCTCAACCTCAACACCGGGCTCCAAGCTGATGCTGGTGATTTGCTTGACGATCTCAGAGGAAGAGTGGAGGTCGATCAAGCGCTTGTGGATCTTGAGTTCGTAACGGTCCCAGGTCTTAGAACCCTCACCGCAAGGCTGGAGGGGAGGAAGAACAACGTAAGTGCAAGCTTCACATATACAGGATATCGCCACGTACAGTCTTACGGGTGGTGATCTTGAGGACCTTGGTGGGGAGGCGGACGGGTCCCTTGACACGGAGCTGCTTGTCCTTAGCACGGTTGATCAAGTCAGCAGAGACTATGAAGAGATTGAACGTTAGCCTCTTCGTGCAGAGCAGTAAAGTATCAACATACACTTCTCCAAGTTCTTGACATTGCTGCTGGTCAAGGTGATCCTGATTTTGTGAATTTTGGCAGCGGGAACAGCGCCGGCTGCGTCGTATTCTTTATCTCCCTTAGCGACGTAACTCATGGCTGTAGAGTCAGAAGGTGACTGTGGATGGATAAGGCGATTAGCTTGGGAAAAGCTGAAGACCTTCAAGCGGACTCACCTAAGGCAAAAGTTTTGTTGATAGTTGTATGAAAATAAGGTTTGCGGGATCACTAATTTCATGCAGTATTTACATTTGTTTCTGATTGGATCAGCCGCCAGGCTTTGCGGTCCGTTTCGTTTAGCGCCCTCAGGCTTGTCCTTCGAACTTGAATCAGAGTTTCGAAAGGTATTCGGCTTTGGTATTCAGGATATACTACATACATACATACATCGTAATTCATTAAATATGAGACACAAAATTCAGTTTAAAACATTCCCTAATCATCTTCGCTCGTTTCCCAACCTTTCGAGCGTTCAACCGCACGTTGCCACCCCTGCCACCTCTTCTGCCTCTCGGGTTCTGCGAGTGCGGGCTGGAACTCCCTGTTGCCGCTCGTATTGACGTCTTTTAGCGTCTCTGGCTTTGTGATGTCCCATCCGAAGAGCTTGATGGCGGAGCCCGCAAGCAAGGCTGAACCAAGTGCAGTCGACTCCCTCATCTCTGGTCGTATGACTGAGAATCCACCAATATCAGCCAAGATGCTCATGGCGACGTCTCCGTTAGTCATGCCACCGTCGACTTTGAGGTGCTTAAGGTCAGTTCCGGAGTCGAGCTTCATGCTCTCGATAATGGCTCGCGTTTGGAAAGCATTTGCCTCGAGAGTAGCACGGGCAATGTGGGATGGGTTTGTGTATTGAGAGATTCCTATTTGAGAATATAAGCGCTGGCGTCTCGGAGTAAAGGGCAAGCCCATCATACCAATAAGAACGCCAGCAGCCTGAGGGTCCCAATATGGGGCTAAAAGTCCAGAGAAAGCAGTCACAAAGTAGACGCCACCTGTGTCCTTTTCCTTGGCTGCGAGATCATTGATCTCAGGAGCAGACTGAATCATATTCATAGAGTCACGGAGCCATTTGATAGCGCTACCAGCAACAGCAACTAGAAGGGCTTATCAGCGAGAATTCCAAGATCGAAACAATGAATACTCACTACTGCCCTCCAGCGCGTACACAGGTTTGGCACCTGCGCCAGCTTGGTAGGCAACGGTACTCAGCAGACCGTGACTGCTCTTGACGATCTCTCCGCCGGTGCAGAAAAGTAAGAATGCTCCTGTTCCGTAGGTGCATTTGGCTTCACCCTGGTTCAAGCACTTGTTTCCGATAAGAGCACCTTGTTGATCGCCAACAAGTCCTCCGATTGGAACACCTTTCAAGGCGCCATAAGCAATCTCTCCGTAAACTTCGGAGGTAGAAACGAGTTTTGGCAAGATCGATTGGCGGAAGCCGAAGAACTCAAGCAGGGAAGGTTCCCATTGGAGGGTATTCGCGTTGAGCAGAAGAGTACGGGAGGCATTGGTGACTTCACTGATATGGATGCCTTTCTCCACTCCACCGAGAAGGTTCTGTATGCCCACTATCATCAGCCATCAAGCGTCAATATGGTAGAGATCATGAACATCACGAACATATGCAACCCATGACTCTACGGTTCCAAATAGAAGATCATCCGCTTCGTGAGCGGCAGAGACCTCCGGAAGGTGGTCAATCATCCACCTGAGCTTAATTGCCGAGAAGTATGTGGAGAGTGGGAGTCCCGTGCTGTCAAAAATCAGTTGTTAGCACCGAACATCTTTCATCTGAATTAATTCAGATGGAAACCGCATGGGACATACATCTTTCGGAGGGTCTCAACGCCTTCTTCGCCCTTCTTCCATTCACCAGGTGACACCTGAATGCCAGTATCGCGTAGTTTTGTTTCATACTGGGCAACGGTGTGCCTGGTACGCGAGTCGTCCCAAACGATGGCATTGCAAAGTGGCTTGCCCGTTTTACGACTCCATGCGACTGCGGTTTCGCGTTGGTTGGTGACGCCTACCCGAATATCAGTTGGAGCATGTGATAAGATAAGATGGTGTCAAGGGGATGTACCTATGACCTTGACGCTCTCCTTCGCCCATCCGGACGACTCCAAGCTCTTGACAGCTTCCTCTATGCACTGGTCTGAGAAGTGCTGAATCTCTGAAGCATTATGGTCGTGCCATCTAGCACCAGAACATCGTTAGTAGACTGCTAGTGGCGTTTTGCGATGCGACATACCCGGGATGAGGGTAATATTGAGGGAACTCCAACTGGTGCTGCGCAACAATATCTGCGCGCTTGTCAAAGATAATGAACCGCACAGACCTGTATGTTTAGCAGCCACGTTAGCTCTAGTCTGTAAACACGGACAAGACTCGTAACTCACGTAGTTCCACAATCTAGAGATCCAACAAACTCTCCTTGTTTAAGAGACGCAGCAGCCATTTGGTATCGAGGGAAAAGTACAGAGAATGACGACGACCTGTTCAGGAGACGTGGGGTTCTTATATGGTGCTCTAACTGGAGAAATCCCCGCCCCCACCTCCAAGTGGACGGGATCATTTTATAAAGCCCTTCACCACCTCCAAAACGGGATTCACGAGCATAAGGCCGGCGGCCCGGTAATCCCGCCCACCGGACCTTCTGTCGCGTTAGCGCTCTTAGCTTTCGTACACTGGCAGCCCGATGTTCCTATTTTTGCTGTAGACAGAGTAGAAGGAAGATTAATCATGCTGCCTTTCCTTCTTTCCAACAGGAGCCTGACAGGGACGAGATAAATGTCATGAAAATCAGCTTTGCCTGTGTTTCCAACGGCACCGCAATTTCGGATCTACATTCGTGTTATTCACTTTCTCCAAAACTAGCACAAGGTTCTTACGACGCTACATTGCGACGGACCAAGTGGCGGTATAGTAACAAGTACTATTGCTGGTAGTCTAAGCATATGTTTTCGTGGATGTATTGCACTATAGTCCGAACATTTCCTTTTCCGCCGTGGTCCATTGAAACACAGGGAAGGGATGTGCCTCTGTATTGAACACATACTTGTCCAACGGTATCGGATCCTCATCGATAAACATGAGATATAGATATTTCAATCTGGCAAAGGGTGTAGGATCAGTGCGGGATTCCTTCAAATGGCAGAAGAAGGGACATACGTTTCAGCCAGGAAGTAGCTGTTTGGATCAAAACAACGGTTAGAAGAAGTGCTGGCTATAAATCCAAGTAGACATACCTAGGCATATCATCATCCTTCACACCTATCGAGCTCTCTACATGCTTCAGACTAGCATAACCAGACGAAGTCTTCGTCTGCTTCTCAATCGCGTCGAATATCCTCTTTCCACGCAATCTCCACTTCGGATCGCCCGTCACTTTCCACAAGATAAATAGCGACTCGATCGTCTGATATGAGGCAGAATTAGAAAACACATGAAACCGAGATGAAGGGACAATAAGGAGGAGGACTCACCTCAGGTCTTAACAGGTAACCTGGTCTCTTCGCCGCATAATCCCTATCGATCTTGTGCACAACCGGCCTCTTATGGTCCACGCCAGGCGGTACCGTCTCACTTTCTCCGAGCCCTTCCTGAGTTTCAGCCCTCCCCTGCTTTCTCCACTCACTGAGTGCCTCCATCCATAGTTGGGGCTCACCCTGCCTTGTCTTGGGATCTGTCGTGCGCATCCACATCTCATCCGGACCCAGCCCAGTCGGCATATCAGCATAAGTCAAATAACATGTTTGTGCCAACCCTTCCGCTGCCCACATATGGAGCTCCTTCAATCCATATGCACTTTGCTCTTTGAATTCTTTGTCCACTCTGGGGAGATGCTTTTGGACGACATGGCCGTTGGGCTGGGTGTATGAGATATGTGAGATGGTAGATGGTGTGATGTTGAGAGATTCGAGGTCGTTTAGCGGCAACGTATGGGCTCCTAGTGCAAAGAGGCCGGGAGGAAGCACGAGAGGTGCTCAAAGACATGGTTCGAGAATGGTCGACCTTTGTTATCGATGCTATGGTCAGTGACGTAGAGGAGTTTGCGAGTTGGGGAGAGATAGAAGAGCTTGGAGATGATATATGTCGTTGCCCGCAAGTCTGTAATTAGAAGGTGAGTGTACAGCCAAATACAAGGGTTGACATACGTACACATCTCGAGGCTCGCTTTATCAGACCTTGCGGTCATCAAGTGCTGTTTGAGAAGATACTCGTGCGCGCTGTCGGCTTGTGCACCGACAGAGAGTTGAAGCGATCGATCCCTTTCAGGTTGGCCATCAGTAAGATTCCAGTGTACTGGAAGCATGCCTCCAGAAAGCCGGAGGTCTGCGTGATTGATAGCATTTATCCATGTTTCAGCCTATAAGCCAGCCGCGTTAGATTTCAGTATCATTCTGAGCATTTGAATAATCACGTACACGCTTGTAATGTTGCTTACTCCCTGTGAGCTTTGCAAGATAGGTATACTCCATCTGAAGGGTGCCAATCTCCGCGAGAACTCCTGTGTTAGTCCCTTGCGCCTTTTGCTGTGCGAGATCCTCGTGAGTAGTATATTTGGGTTGTTAAAGAATCTGAAGTGTACGTTGTGGGATTGACCTCGAACCTCGCCAGACCAGCAGTAGTGTTGAAGACTGGATCTAATAACGTGGCGAGTTCGTCTGCTCGTTCCAGGAGAAGCTTGTTTCCAGACAAAGCGTGTGCGGATAGTAGGCCCCCGAGATATCGGATGACGGTCTCAAAATAAGGCGCATATTTGTCCTAGCGGCGCAGTTAAGAATCTGGGGATGAGGATGCAGGGAATGCGCATACCTCTGAAAGAGTGAAATTTGTTTGGTGGACCATTGTAACAGCCCTTTCAAACTCGGGCTGTAGGCCCATGAGAACCATGGTATCTAATGAGTCAAAGAAAGAGACGCCCCAGCCATTGAAACTGTATGTCTGAGGTCAGTCTCTGTATTGGCATTCGGGAAGCATAACGCACTTGTCTCTTGGTCTGTTTGTCAAGGGCTTGAGCTCATCATGGGGGGCGGCATATTTCTCATATCCATGGTAAGCATGCTTGAAAGCTTCCCGCACTTGCTTGGCCGTTTCTGCCCATTCCTCTGGAGACAGATCCAATTGTGGTCCTTCGTCTTTAAACATTTGCTTTTCTTCCTCTCCGATCCCTCTCGATGGGTAAAGGTAGTACAGGCAACCTAGCACGAGCAGCCCATAGAATATGTTGCGCAATAGTGGCCGATGACGAATGGGTATGACCAACGAGAGTCCTCGGCGGTGCGGTTTGCGAACGCCTGTCATTGGCATGGGTTCATACCCTTCCTGAGAGTGCTGCTCGTCGAAGAGCATGGCGGTGGCTCTTGTGGCCTGTTACTTGGTGAAGATACGAGTGAGACGTTGGATCTACCATCCGTGGCAAGTTGAGACGTTGCGCAGCTATCAGTGGAGTGGGACAAAAATAAAACATCGCGATCACACGGGGTCGAAGACGCGACGAGCGCAAATACCATCGTCACCATTGTGCTCATAACTAGCTAGAATATCGACAACATGGTATTGCTTCTACTGCCAGAAACACAGAGAACATAAAAGTGGATGGAATGTTTACGATACCTTAGATGTGCCCGCTAAGATCTATTTATGGGATGCTATTTGGATGGGCCACTCAACTGTGCAATCAGCGCTGCTTCACGGAGGGTAACTACCAAGTACGGTGGAAGAGATTCGTCAGCTGGAAGCCACTTGCATGTGGTTCTAGGCTAGGTTGGCACAGAAGCACGGCGGTTAAAGCTAATTGTGAGGGAGAACCTTGGCAGCTAATGGCTTGGCACGATCTCCGCTCTAGCGTAGTCCATAGATACTCCGTTCAATCCAAGTCCCAAAACTGGAGATTGGATGGAGGGCACAGACTCGGAGGAGATCATGAATGGATCATTCAGGCTCGGAGTCTTTGTGCGTTTCCTGATGCCGGCGTCACAACATTTGTCACGGTCTTGTTCATCATCCACTCTGACGGCCTTGAAGGACTTTCCTCATGTCCAGCTACGATAAAGTCGTCAAATTGGCATGCAAGCCCAAGAGTGCACCGCCAAAGGCCAAGGTATGCCCTGCATAAGACTCCCAGATTCGAATGGCAGCTGAAATGGAATGGATAGTACCTTGAACCCATCATTGCAGCTACTTGGTCTGATGACGGAGCTGTCCACGATGTTTGCAAGGCTCTTTCGCCACGCTTCAGGGAGCCAAACTCGGTGGTAAGTACTTCAACACATTGAGAACTAGAGGAGCTAAACACAACAATTTTAAAGGTGGTTTTCAAGGCCCTCATTGTTTTGCACACAATGATACGGAATGGCTCTACGGACAATGTACTGAGCTACCTCTCTTCATCCGAAGTATTGAGGTTACGAAATGTGTCTAGTGGGAATTGGGATGGTAAGCATGGTTTTCCCATTCGTGTTGCCCATCCGATGTATTCAACTATGCTCCCTGCAACCAGGTTACGCTACCCCAGAAAACATCCAACACTATGCCATCTATCTTGACTCCCGCATCCGGGCGTACCGCGATCTCAAACATGACGCTATTCGTGTGCAATCAGAAACTAACAGGGACATGCGTAACTCAGTCATGATTGACGAAGACCTATCTCGGACAACAAAAAGGGCAAATCTAGCTTAGCGCCGCCGTCTGGTGGCATGTCCAGGAGCAAAACTGTGGTCGGACGGAAACTACGGTCGATGACTGTAGAGAAGGGCTTGTTGAGGGAAACGAAGGCGGTTCATAGGATGATTGATACCCTCGTCGAATGCCGGGTATGTTGCACCTTTTTTTGATTAATACATTTCCTCACATCAGCGCCATGTGGAACAGTTTTATATGGATGATCTGGAGGATGAATTGTCAATAATGGCGCTACGTATGCTTGTGAAGGATCTCCTGATTCTCTTCCAAGCTGGAAATGAAGGTGTTATCAATCTGCTAGGTCTGTCGCTTTTCCTGATCCTCCTTTGAATTGGACTCGCTTACAGAAAATTCCAGAACATTACTTTGAGATGTCAAAGGTCGATGCAAAAGAAGCTCTTGATATCTATCGGCATTTCTGCAAGCAAACAGAACGCGTGGTGGAATATCTCGGAGTTGCAAAGAAACTGCAGAACCTTCTGAATGTGCCTATACCAAATCTCAAGCACGTAAGCAAGCTGATTCTTTCATGAAGTAATTTCGAGCTCATCTCCGTTCAGGCGCCAGTCTCGTTAGCAGGCGCCCTCCAAGAATACCTCGATGACCCCAATTTTGAACAAAACCGCATCGAATACAAGGTCAACAAGGATGCAGCAGATCATCCTAGCGGCGCTGCAGCTGCACCAGCGAAGAAGGCCGAGCCAGGTGAGCATATATGTGCCTTTTTTGTGCGCTAAGCTAATTATATCTATTCGCTTTTTAGTAACACCCTCCAAAAAGCCCGAGACTAATGGAGCCGGTGCAACTAGCAGCACTGCCGCTAGTTCTTCTGCACCAGCAGCGTCAAAGGATGTTCTTGATTTCTTCGCCGCTATCGAGCAAGAACAAACAACGATGTTTAATCCTCAAACGAACAGGTCAGTTTCTAATTGAACTACCAAATAAAGTGCTAATCAAGAAACTCCACTTCAGCCCAACCACAGCGCACTTCCATGCACAAAGCGCCGCAAACCCCTTCGCCCAAATGCAAATGACCGGCCAGCCCTTCCTCAATGTCCAGCAAACGGGTTTTATTCAACCTCAACATACCGTTATGCCCAACTCTATGTCAACCAACCCCTTCAACCTCCAACGCCAGGCCACAGGCCAACCGTCCTTCGCATCGTTTATGCAGCAGCAACAGGCAGGAATGCCTGGGCTCAATGCTCCCTCTCCAACCGGGTTGCAGGCGCCTAACTCGGCCCCAGCTAGCGGCCAGCAATCAGTCTTCGCTCCTCAGCAGGCTAATTTCCTGCGACCGCAGGCTACGGGAGCGAATCCCTTCAGGCAGAGCATGCTCTTTCCCCAGGCTACGGGCATGTTCCAACCTCAAGCCACTGGTCAACAGCAGCAGAACGGTGCTTCGAATCCTTTCCCCAGTATGAACATGCAGCCGACGGGGATGCAACCCTCCGGACCATTTAGCTCATCGTCAACATCTGCAGGATTCCCGTCCACTTTTACGCCAGTGGCCCAGGCACAGAGCCATAATCCAAAGGTGTCGGGACCGAGCGATTTACCTGCCAGACCGTCATCGACGCCATTGACAACTTTGGGGAACAAGACTTCGCTTCCAGAAGCCCAGCCCGTCAAGAGGCATCAGACGGGTACCAAGAATCCGTTCGGACCGGTCTCCACTACGCCACCACCGCCAATGCCCACCAAGCAGCCAACGTTGTTTGAATTAAGCATGGGGCTGGGATCCAGCCAAAGCCAGAACCAGCCTCAACAGCAGCAGCAACCACAACAGAGTACACCATTTGGCGCTCCTGCACCACAACCTCAGCAGCCTCAACAGACCGGCTTTGGTGGATTCAATTTCTCGAGTGGGGCGTTGAGTGTAGGATCAACGGATATGGGTAGCATTGCTTCTTCCTTCTCTTCCACAAAGCCGAATGGCAATACGGGAGCCCTGAATGCCAGGCCCAGTTCACCTCCGAACAATACAGCAGATTCCGCTGCGAGCTCCGCATTCTCCCCCGGATCTTCGTTGTTTGGAACCTCCACTGGCTCTTCTCAGGCTTCATCCTCTCTCTTTGGCACCAACCCAACTGGCTCCTCGCAATCCTCGTCATTTTTCGGCACCAACCCTACCGGCACCTCGCAGACCTCATCTACACCTTCAATCAATGTGTCACTGGCAGGAGCGTTGCAGCCTCAGAAGACTGGGTTCGTGGGCTTGAAGCCATTCAAGCCCACAAGTGCATTTGGCGCTTCGTTAATGGAGACCTTGCCTACCATCTCAGAGCCCGGCTCGAACTCGACACCCTCGTCGACTAACCCGACGGGAGCCACAACTTCAGCACCGGCACTAGGCGGTGGCGCTTTCAGTGGATCGACGCAGTTCTCCTCATCGACGCCCTTCGCATCGAGTTTGTCCAGTACGACGAGTGGGCTCAGTAGCATGAACCTGAATGGAAACACTACTGGTGTAGGGTTGCGTCCCCAGATGACGGGTGGGGCAGGTGCAGCCAATCCATTCCGCGCATCAATGGCTGGGGGTGGATTGAATGCTTTCGGAGGGGCGGGATCACAGCCAGCGCCCCCTGTTCCTGGGCTTCCGTCATTCATGACCGGAAATAGTTCGTTCAACCTTGGTGGGGGTGCATTTAGCTCCGGGTTGGGAGGAACTGGGCAGACCGGCCAGCAGCAGCAACAGCAGCAGACCACGTCGTTGATTTGAGCCTTGATTCTGACTCAAGCTGTTTGAGTCGAATATCTTAGTAGTAGTGTCATCTAGTTCACCGTCATTCCTTTGTTTCTCTTTCTGTTTTACCTCGACTCTATTCCCTGTTCTCTTTTTGATTTTTCTTCGGGACACTTCACACTCCTTTGTAATTGTCCAGTATACCACGGTTTGCTTTGTCAATTCATTATTCCAAATTTATCTCCAACTATGTGTGTATACAACGGAACACAGCAACATGTAACGGGGGCAAGGGCTGGAATCCACGTTTATGCGCTCAGATCCCTGAGGTGCGAGGAAGAGAAAATAGAAAGTTTTTTCCACTTTGCTCAAGATGCTGGTCAACCGTTGAGCGTAGATCCGTCGAGATCTTCGTCGCCAGTGTCGCCCAAACTTGCCCAGACACCGATGAAATAAGGATCTGGACAAGGTTGAGTCCGGGCAGAGTATATCTGACTTATCTGGAGTAGCACAGGATCTTGAGCCGTAATTGTATCCGCTTCTCGAGTCGAGATGACAATTTCCGCAACTTACGACCAGCCTCAAGAATGACGAATTTGGGGTGGAGATGACTCTTGACAAGGGGGAAGTTTTTCATAGGGCCAGAAATAGGTGTGGATATGTTCGTGTGAGAGTTGAACTCCTGTTGGCAGCGTATCCTGACGGTTGATGAAGGTTTATTGAAAGACTTTATCAATCGGCTTGAAACGATACTTGAACACTCCGTTCTGAGTGTGTCGGTGTGAGTGCCCATCTGAAAGGCAGAGAAAACTAGCCATACGTACATCTATATTGGGGAATAATCCTCGATCAGTTCTCCAGACATTACCATCAGCATGAATCGCCTGATGATATTGTTGGACAATCTGGTCCTCCGGGACGAGCATCCAAGTCACAGCCTCCTGGTTCTCGTAGACGCGTCTGAGACTAATCCCGACTGCAAAATAGATAAGACTTCGGATGAGACCAGCCTATTGACACTGTACTTCGAAAGATGTTATATGGGGTATCCAGATTCAGAGTGCGTCGATCCATGTTCCACCACCATTCGAGGTTAGCCATCTGGAGAGCAGTGAGCAAATATGCAGTTCGCATCTCTGCAGCATACCAGATCTAGTCTGCGAGCCTCTTGTTTCGGGACACAGTGGGTAAACTGTACGACTAATATAGCTGGTATGTTTTCTATCAAGCAACGACCGTCATTAGGATCGACAGCCCAAACAGGATTCTTAGAGGATCGAGGAACATTGTCACGAAAGTTTGACATGTCGTGGCCAGTACCATGGTCGATTTCGCTGTCTCTATCGCGAGAAGATTCCGACATTGTGGAAGAACAAAGGAAAGCTGTGGGCCATTGTGGGCGTCAGTTGTTGAGTGAAAACAGCTGCTTTGTCCCCGTTTGTCTTGTGACTGCTAAACTGCTGATCTCCCGAGAGCGCCGCTTGCAAGGTTCACATTGCTCCCCGACCACCAACTCCAGCTTCATATCCCTGAGTCCTCTCCAAGAAAATGTCCTCGTAAGTGGGCGCAGAAACTTACTGGCTGCAGTTATATTCATCCCAAAGCGCACAGACCCAAACCAGAGCCACAAGACGCATCCGTCCCGGAGCAGTCAGTCGAAAGTGCCATTGAACACGCAAAACGCGCCTTTGCGCTCAAAAAATACGAGCAGGCTGTTGAACACTATGCCACCGCCCTCGAGCTAATGTAATGTCGCGTCTTCCACCACGCTACCTCACCAGATGCGCTGATGGATTACGCACATTTTAACAGGACAAAGAAGGTGGGCGAAGATAGTCCTGAAATTGCAGACCTGTACTTTGCCTACGGAAAGGCCCTGCTTGAGAATGCAATTGCCCAAAGCACGGTGTTGGGCAAGGAAGAGCCCACAGAGGGGAAGGAGGAAGAAGGTTGGTGCATCCGTCTATTTGCTCTGTTGGCCTTTTGACCTTGTGAATTTACAGCTCTGCAACAAATGCAAACGGTGGCCCTATCCTCTCGTTCTCCGGAGATGCAGAAGACGACGAGGACCCTACCGTCGACCTATTCGCCCAAGCCGCGCAGACAATAGCCGAGGCCGACGACGAAGGGGGCAATAATGATGAAGACGGTGATGATGGAGAGCCCGAGGACGACTTCAACGCCGCTTGGGAAGTCCTAGACCTTGCTCGCGCAATTTATGAAAAGCAGAAAGATGAGGATGAGGAGGCTAAGCTCAAACTCGCAGACACATTCATCACACTCGGAGACGTATCTCTGGAGACAGGTAAGTTCTTTCTGGAAATGCACCGCAGTCTTCTAATTTCCGTGCAGAAAAATTCGAACAAGCAATCACTGACTACGAGGCTGGCCTCACACTCAAAAATGACATTCTCCCCATCTCCTCCCGACACATCGCTGAAGCCCACTATAAGCTCAGCATCGCGCTTGACCTTACCCCTGGCCGCTTGGCAGACGCTATAACACATGCCGAGAAGGCTCTCCAGAGTATAGAAAGCCGTTTGGTTGAACTCCGGGACGGCCTTCAGGCTCCTCCTCAGCCACCTGCATCCTTAGCATCCACCGAGGATACGAAGCCAGATGTGAAGGGGAAAAGCAAAGCAACTGTGAAGTTGGTGAGGGACGACTTGGTAGGGAAAATGACGAAGAACCAAATCGAGGCGGAAATCAAGGAATTGACTGAGCTCAGGGAAGACCTTGCTCTCAAGGTGAAATGATTTCGTCTCCGACTTGCCTTTCCAGAGCTGACTTTGTTTTTGGCGCAGGTTGAAGAACTCAAAACGTCTCCTGCGAATGATACATCCCAGATGTCGGCACCCGCACTTGCCGCTCAGGCCCTTGATAAAGAACTCAACAGTGGTTCATCGGCACCGGCACCAGTTCCCCAGGCTGCGGTCAACGACCTCACCGGAATTGTCAAGAAGAAGAAAAAGGCCGCAGCAGATAGTGATGTCACGAATGGAAACGGAAAGCGGAAAGCAGAGGAAGATGTTGAGGATTCCGGTGCCGAGAAGAAAGTGAAGTTGGACGCGGAATCATGATGGATTGCATACAGACATTGCATATACCATCTCTACTCAACGCCTTAATAGTATATACATGTTTTTATTGATTTCCGTCCACCTCATTTGACCATCCTGTTGTTAATCCAATGTTGTCCTAGTTATTGTATCCTGCAGTATATGCAACTTAGAATGGAACCTCCGTCGCCTGGATTTTACTGTGCTTGTACGTCTTCCCGTTGGGTCCGAAATCACCAACGATGTGTCCTGCCTTGTCAGCACTCTTCATCATGTACTTGTAGATCACCAATCCCTCAAGCCCAACAGGTCCTCTTGCATGAATCTTCCCTGTGCTAATTCCGACCTCAGTTCCGAAACCATACCGGAAACCGTCTGCGAAACGGGTGCTGGCATTGACGAACGTTCCGGCTGCGTCAACGCCACGGCAGAAAGTGGTAGCAGCGGAATCGGATTCCGTCACAATGCAGTCGGTATGACCGGAACCGTGCTTATTGATGAATTGAATGGCATCGCTAAGGGAGGGGAGGGAGATGATATTCATCTTGAGAGCGCAGTGCTCGATGTCGTATGTTGAGGGATCTGCAGGTTTGACGAGTGACTCTAAATTTGCTGGGGCAGGAGAGATAGACGAAAGTGCGTGGAGGGTAGGGGAGTCGCAGAACAACTCAACGTTTGCGTCAAGGAGAAGTTTTGCCACCTCTGGCCATACAGTATTGACAAGCGACTCGTGCACTATCAAGGTTTCTGCTGCGTTGCAGGCGGCGGGGTAGTCAGTCTACGTTGGTATGGTTAATTAAATTCCTATCGGGATTTTTCCACCGAAGACTTACTTTAGAATCAAATACAATCCTTTTCGCCTTCTCCAAATCAGCGGTTTCATCGAGATATACCGAGCAAAGCCCGTCTGCGTGTCCCATGACAGGGATACGAGTGTTGTTTTGGATGTTCCTCACGAGAGCGTTGCTCCCCCGAGGAATGACGAGGTCGATGTATTGATCGAGTGCAAGAAGTGAAGACACTTCTGCTCGAGTTTGTATCGTCTGGATGTACGTGCTGGGCAACGAGGTCTTTGCGAGACCTGCGGAAATAGCCTTCGCAAGCAGAGTTGTTGTTCTGTTTGACTCTTTTCCTCCCTTCAAGATGGCAGCATTACCTATAAGCAGGTTTAATTGACTTTCCTGTTGATGAAGAACTGATTCGACTAACCTGATTTAACAGCCAACGTCGCAATGTTTACCACAACCTCTGGCCTAGCTTCGAAAATGACCAGTAGCACGCCAATGGGGCATGAAACTTTGTACAGTTCTAGTCCATCGTCCAATGCCGTAGCGTAGCTCACTACGCCGGTTGGATCTGGCAAAGCCGCAACGTCCAGAACTCCCTGTAGCATGGAGTCCCATTTGTCCCCTCGTCCGAGATCTAGTCGAGCAACCAGAGAAGAAGACAGTCGTCCTGCCTCTACTTCTTTTTGTGCGGCCTGAAGACGGTCAAATTACGCTGTATAATACTAGGTTATGAACAAACCTCAAGATCTTCTTTATTTGCAGCAAGGATCTCCGTTCGTGCCTCTTCGAGAGCTTCTTTGATTGCCTTGAGAGCTGCTATTCTCTCTGAAGACGGAATCAACTGCGAGCTTTCAAAGGCCTGCTTTGCTATTTTTGCTATTTGTTCTGCGTCTGTGGATGTCGAGCTGGCCATGGTCGTTTCTGCTAAGATTTCTATTCACTGAGTCAGATTTTATTCATCTTGCCCGTGATGGACACCTGTCAAACGTCAAGAATGTTGATAAGATTAGATCGCTTAGACATGATCTGCATTCGGAACAACTCGCGTTTGCTCGACTCAATTGCCAGCTCACACTCAGATTGGCATAAACATACGCATTAGAAGCAGAAAGTGAGGTTTATTTTATGTCACTAGTGCGACAGTAGAGAATAAGTATCTATGGAGTAAGAATGCAAAAAAGGTCCCAAAGAGGCTTTTATGACGAGGTGAACGATGAGACGTGGTCCTCAACGACCTTCTTGATCTTGTCCTCGAGCTCAGCGCTGACCTTGCCGGCGGCGATTTCAGACAGGAGAGCCTGTTGTGTTGAGGCAAGGTGTTGACGGAACTCAGCTTCCCACTTGGTGATCTTGTCGACGGGGATGGAATCAAGCTGAAGGAGAATTTAGTGGATGTATACATATATGCAGGTCGAATCGACTTACGAGACCGTTGACACCAGCGTAGATGATGGGGACCTGGACTTCAGTGGCCAAGGGCTGGTATTGACCTTGCTTGAGGAGCTCAGTCAAACGGGCACCACGAGAGAGCAAGAAGCGGGTGGAAGCATCGAGATCGGAACCGAATTGAGCGAAGGCAGCGACTTCACGGTACTGAGCGAGGTAGAGCTTGAGGGAACCAGCGAACTTCTTCATGATCTTGCTGTAATAATGACCGGTCAATAGATAAGTCATAGAAGAGACCAGAGGGAACGCACGTCTGGGCGGCGGAACCGACACGAGAGACGGAGAGACCGACGTTGATAGCGGGACGAACACCACGGAAGAAGAGTTCAGCTTCCAAGAAGATTTGACCGTCGGTGATAGAAATAACCTGAAAAAGACTTGAGCTAGGAGTAATATATGCGAAATAATAATGCATACGTTAGTGGGAATGTAGGCAGAGACATCACCACCCTGGGTCTCAATGATGGGGAGAGCAGTGAGGGATCCCCCACCGAACTTCTCGCTCATCTTGGCAGCACGCTCGAGGAGACGAGAGTGGAGGTAGAAAACGTCACCAGGGTAGGCCTCACGACCGGGGGGACGACGGAGAAGGAGGGACATTTGACGGTAGGCGACAGCCTGCTTGGACAGATCATCGTAGATGATGAGGGCTGAGGAGAGGAACTCAGTACAGGTGCAGCAAACTGCCAGGAACTCAACTTACCATGCTTGCCGTTATCACGGAACCACTCTCCCATGGCACAGCCAGAGAAGGGAGCAAGGTATTGGAGGGGAGCGGCCTCAGAGGCGGTGGCAGCAACAATGATGGTGTACTTCATGGCATCGTTCTCCTCAAGGGTCTTGACGAGCTGAGCAACGGTAGAACGCTTCTGGCCAACAGCAACGTAGACACAGTAGAGCTTCTTCTCCTCGTCGTTACCGTCATTCCACCTCTTCTGGTTGAGGATGGTGTCAATGGCGACAGCGGTCTTACCGGTCTGGCGGTCACCAATGATAAGCTCACGCTGGCCACGACCAATGGGAACCATGGCGTCGATGGGCTTAATACCAGTCATCATGGGCTGGTTAACGGAGCGACGGGGCAGGATACCCGGGGCCTTGAGAGAAGCACGGCGACGCTCAGCAGCCTCAATGGGGCCCTTGCCGTCAATGGGGTCACCAAGAGCATCGACGACACGACCGAGGAGACCAGGTCCGACAGGTACATCGACAATTTGGCCGGTACGCTTAACGGTGTCGCCCTCCTTGATGAGGCGATCGTTACCGAAGATGGAGACACCAACGTTGTCGGCTTCCAAGTTCAGACACATGCCACGGACACCAGAAGAGAATTCCACCATCTCTTCGGCTGTAGAAGAAAAGACGTAAGGTCGGCGACGGAAGAACTCGGTAGGCTTGTATAAACCAACCTTGCACGTTTTTGAGACCCCAAACACGACCAATACCGTCACCGACACCTGTTTTCATGCATTGAGAACGGGTTTAAACGGAAGCATCAAGGATGTACTCACTCAGGACGCGACCAGTCTCTTCGACATTTCCGCTCACCGAGGTACCAGAGATGCGGGACTCGAGGATTGACGAAACTTCGGAGGCAGCTGTGGGTGACGTGTAATTGCATGAAGGGTAGAGAAGAACGCGCAGGAAATTAGAGGATTGTTGAGCTGAACAGTTCCGAAAGCCAGGTAGAGTAGTGGTACTAACCAGGCTTTGCTGTAGCATAAGAGCGGGAGACCACGGAGGTTGTGCTCTAGAATTCCGAGGTCGCGTCATTGAACACTTTGGAAAACTGAGCAGTTCTAAGGAATGCATACCTTGGCAGCGGCAAGGCGTGCACGCGTCGAGTTTCTAATGGCAATTCGGTGCATTGGAGGGAGGAGGTGGTGGAATAAAGTAAAGGTTATGGAATGGAGACGGTTAGGGAAGTTTTCGGTTTGAGCAACTTCAGTCGGCCTTAGTCGGAACTTTCAAGCGGAGACCCAAATATTTGATGTTCACACATTTCGCCTACTCGCTACCGTGGCCCAGTTTGTACAGTCAAAAAACCACGAGTATGAACAGTTTATGCAGAGGTGAGCAAGCTGACAGTCTCTATGAAACCAGCGTGCTCAATTATATTTACAGGCCACGTTCTACGTGGTATGCTCTCTAGAGCGCTGCATACCCCAGCAGCTGCACCCAGCTCGACCGCCTCTGCGCTGGAACTTATTCGCTCGCAACCTTCGCAATATGTCGTAGCCAATTTTGCTGGCAAAAAGTACATTCTGACACCACGCGACCTCCTTACCGTACCACACCTTCGAGACGTCAATGTCGGTGACGTTCTAACTCTCGACCAAATACACGAAATTGGCTCGCGGGACTACACACTTAGGGGCAATCCCACAATCCCTCCCTCACGACTCAAGGTTGAGGCAACAGTGGTAGAACATACCAAGGGACCGATGGAGTACATCTTCAAGAAGAAGAGGAGAAAGGGTTACCAGAAAACTATTCAGCACAAACAGGGCTATACTCGCCTGCGTATTGGTGGCATTGACATCCAGACACAACCATAGACTAATAATTGTATACCATGCTATAACTGTTGCACTAATATCACTAATTGCATGCATTATTGTATTGAGGACATAAAGCGACGGGAACATAGGTAGACTGAAAGCCTGGACTAAATCTCTCCTTCCTCCGGAGTCTCAGCACGGACCGATGCACTTGGTCGGCTGTCTACTTCCATTGACTCGCGTCCAGTCTCTTCGCGTTCGTATCGAGGACGCTAAGAAGGATGGATGAACATCGGAAGTCAAGGAAACAAACTTGCAAGCTCACCTTTTCTCGACGCTCATCACGAAGACGGTCCTCATACCGTTCCCTCTTGTCCTTCGGGGAGTCTCGCTGTACGGATGTGCTCCTTTCTGTGTCCTCCTTATATGAGCCCTTCGAGTCTTCCCAATCTCTCCCATGTTTTCTCTCGTCCCTGTCCTTCCTCCTTTCGTCTCTGTCCTCCCTGTCTCTGTGATGCTTTGAGGACCTATACCCATCTCTATCCCGCTCTTTATCATGGTCCTTATAGTCCCTCGAAGACTTCCGTCCATAATCCTCATAGTCGTCATACTTGTGATGACGAGAGCTACGACTTTCTCGCTCGCCGTCCCTCCTGCTCTCTCGCTCGCGGTGGTGGTCTTTCTCGCCACGGTCTCGCTCGCGGTCGCGGTCGCGGTCCCGCCCGCTGCGGCCCTTGTCACGATCGTAGTCTCTCTCGTGGTCCTTTTCTGGCTCGCGTGCATCACGGTCCCCGTGCTCTCTGGTAGGTTCTTTGCGCTTGCGACTGGTAGTGGAGGCACCATCTTCCGAAGCAGCAGTCTCGCGCATTCTTTCCTGTGCTTGAGTGTTAGACCGACTCCGAACCGTGAAGCAGACATGCAAACAAACCTTTTGCCGCCTAACAAACTTGGCGAATGCAGCACGCCGACCTTCTTCATCTTCCACCGCCTTGTACTCGGGCAGATGTTCGATTCGAGGAACAGCCTGTGAAGGATATGAGCATTGTTTTACCCCCTTCCCAAGAATCACATACCTCTTCGTAGGAAAGGTTGATATCCAGAGGCTCCGGCAACTTCCTCATTGCATAACGAAGATCATCCTGGAGGTGACGGTTCTTCCTTTCAATCCTCCTTCTTTCGTCTGCCTGCTTTTTGAGTGCAAGCTTGTGAAGCTGAGAAGATACTCTTCAGTACGAAATCAAGCTAGATATGCAGATTTGACACTCACTGTAAGATAGATGTCATGCATGTCGTCTGCGCTCAGCCTATGCGTCGCCTCATCTGCAGTCTTCCGTACCAAATCCAGGAACTGGTCTTCAGTGGTATCAGGAGCAACTATGGGTGGTACGTCTCCTCCTTCCATTCCCTCAGCTTGCTGACGGTAGCGAGTATATGCACCCTCCACAACCGCAATCTTTTGGTCTATGACTTGGTCCAATTCATCCACAACATCCCAGAACAGCTCAAGCGGGTTGGAACCAGGGTTGCCGAGTAAACTGAGATACCGTTCATCATCTTTGAAAGACGGGTAGACTTCCTTCCACTTGCTCCGAGCACGGATTTGACCAGATTGAACAAGTCCGCTGAGGAGTGCCTGAAGAGTTGGTTGAGTAAATACCAGCAGCTCATGACAAACAACGAGAAGTACCTTGAACGCCTCCCGAGCCTTCCTCTCCTTCCTGGTCTTCTCAACCTGTGCTCGTCTCTGCTGTTCCTCATACTCCCTCTCCCGAACACGGCTGTAATCTTCAAACGCGAGCAGGATATCAAGCGTGGGTAGCTTACGGAGCTCCGGGTCCTCTTGCCACTCTTGAGATTCCGTAACGAGCTTGAGGGCTTGTTTCCACCGGGTAACGACATCAACATCAAGCTCCTTGAAGAGTGCCACCACTTTAGAGACGGCCCGACTGCGAGATGCACGAGATTCTTGCTAGAGGAAAGGGCTGAACAAAAGGCAATGACCGCATATATTAAGCGGAAACATACCATTTCGCGCTGTTTCAATTCGTTGACGTATTCCTCGAAGATGGCTTTTCTCTCAGCCTCAATCCTCGCTTGTTGCCAGATGGGGTGCTGAGAGAAAAGCCTATCCGCAGTTGCGAAGGTTGAGTAATGGAAAACGTTGGGGTTTCCTTTGAGCATGTTACGAATAGCAGGACGCGATTTGGCCAATCGTGCCTCTCTTTCTTCGTTCTCTTTCGCCACCAGAGCCGACGTGTACTAAGAAAGAGGGATACATAAGGGGCCAATGCGCAAGTAATGCAAGAACATACCTTCTCCCAGGCCGTTTTCCTCTCAGCCAAGGTGTTCAACGCCTTGTAAAGCGGGTCAGTAATAATAGCCCTCATTGTCTGATCCCATGTCCAAGTAGCATCCACACCGGCTTTCCGAAGTAAATGCATGAAAGCTTTCTCGGCTTCCTCGATCGTAGCAAAGCCATTGTGAGGGATGACAGGGTCATCGGGAAGGTTGGGCCGTGTAGGGAGGTTGCTAGTAGGCGTGGCCGGGGCAGCGCCTGTGTGAGCACCAAGTGCGTTTTCCATGCCGTTCTGGCCATTGGCCTGCGATGCGAATGAGGATTGGTTACCACTTCCCATTGGGACGATTGCACCTTGAGTAGTTCCAACGGGAGCGAGCCCTGGAGCAGTAATTGCAGCGGGACTAAGAAGCATGTTAGCCTGCGGGGTGATACTGTGATACTGCCGTGAACCTACCCAGAAGTGGTCGCTGGTTGACCCTCTTTCTCAACCTTCTCCAATAGCAGCAAGAGTTCATCGGGCATATCCCATTTGGATTCCTTTGTTTCAGTCTATGTGTGCCCAGTCATTAGACATCTTTTTGATATCAAAGGAATAGACTCACATTATAGTAATATTTCCTTCCACCAGAAAAGTATTCCTTCCATTTTGTCGTAGTAAGCGCACGCTATGGAAATGATTAGATGATTATGCAGAGCATATATACGAGCTAAATCCAACCTCAAATGGTGATTTTAGGTCTGAATACAACTATTAGACCGATAGACAATGGCAATAAAGAAGAGAATGCGCACCGTCAGGCTTCTCCCAAACGCTCTCTCGACTGTTTGTGTTGAACCAATAGGTCCTACCGTCTTGGTTACGGTGCTCAGTCTATACACCATTTTATCAGCTCATGAACTCTCGATGTAACGACAGTTTACTTACCCACATCGTCGACGCTCCTGCTGGGAAAAACAAAACTCTACAGTGGCGAGGAGGCGACAAGCGAAAGGGTGTATTACCTAAGCCTGACATACTCAAAGTGACTCTCTTCAGGCTCGTCGCGTAAACCAAGGCAAACACAGTAACGGGCGGGCAAAAGGCAACGGACTCGACTGTTTAATTCTTCTTGAGCCTTTATAACAAATGATTTCACCTACATCGCCAAAGAAATCACCAAAGAGCGCGAAAAGCCCTCGATCAAGCCACGCTCCTCGAGGCTCATCGCTAGCAGGTCTTGGTGGCATTCCTATGGAAAATGACCCGTCAAGTGGCCGCCACTCACTCGCCCATGAACTGGCAGCGGCTTTGATGCCAGAACCTAGTGCTGGCTCAAGACTACTAGCTGAGGAGTTTGGGATAGAATATGATGAAGGCGCGGAGGGGATAGATGAAGACATCCACCAAAACGGTGGGCCTCATATCGCGGATAACGATCCAGCTGGCTCGTCGCTAGGAGCAGAGCTCGGGTTTGCCTCATCCCTAGCAGATGAACTTGAACCCTCAAACCCAGAACTGGTCCAGGAAGAACCTACTTTCACGGAAACTCCCCCTTCTCCCTCGACTTCTACTCGAAAACAGCCGCAGCAACAAGATGCCATGGAAGCCCTATCTCACGACTTAGAGTTTACTGATAAATTCCTCGCTAATCTTCGATCGCTCGACTCAGAACTTGGTTCTTCCACTATGCAACAACCAAAGCTGGAGAGAATCGCAACGGATATGATCAGGCGGATCAACGACAGTGCGAGGGACCGGGAAGGACAAGTTCGAGAGCTGCTGGAGTATGAGAGGGAGTTTAAGAAGCTTGCCGGAGAAGTGGGAGGTACAGAAGCGATGAGCCATCTCGAAGCCCTCGATCCCATCGAAGACCTTCGTGACGACCACCCTACCCCTGCCGTCGAGAAACCTCAGCGTCGAATGCTAGAAACACTGGCAGAAGAACCCTCACCATCACCGCGACGTCAAACGTTCGACGATTGGGAAACAGATCCCAACTCACTCCACGAGACGTTTGACCGGGACGACGAAGTCGATGATCCCCTAGAGTCCCCTACCAAGGCGACCTTCTCAGCGCCACCGTCCATCTCAGGGCCAGCTACTGCTGCGAAGACTATACCTCAACTCGCACACCTCAGAACATACACCAGTTCAGTGGCCAAAGCACTAGGCACGGTCTCTGAACAAGCTCAGGTTAACGGCGCCGCCACAGCTGATGCAGGCAGGAAGATTCGAGCTCTGAAGAACAAGATAGTGGTTTGGAGGGCAGAGTGGGATAGTGCTGAAAGAAGTCGAGTAAAGATTGAGAAATGGGAGGCGGGGATCTTCGACAGTGGAGACACCTCTGGGGCAAACACACCAACGACACCTACCTATCAGTCTCGATCCAGGCGAATAGATGCAAAAGCCTTCGTCAAGGACCATCTTGCAGCCTTTGAACTCGCAGTGGCCGACGCCACGCGAAAAACACAGGCAATCATGGCAGCTTCATGAGCTGCTGCCTCTGGAGTTTACAAGCTTCTGGCCTTCGTTCGTTCCCTGACTAACCTAATTCTCATTAGTCCTATATATCTGTAATGTTGTTTCTCTATTGCATTCTTTACATCTCTATAGATACATCACCCTTGATACCCAAGATTTCACCCGCTGTACTTGAACCTACATTTTTCTCAGTTTGGACGGAATATTCGGAAACCTAAAACCTCATTTTACATACCATATTTCCCTGCAAAGCCTGTTATTATCAAGTTTGTGTTGTAATCAACTGTAGACATACCTTGTATCAACAGCCTCTTTGCGTACGGATCTCTTAGGATCATCGAGCACCTTCCCAAGTTCGCGAAGCACCGTTGCTCTCTGTGGGTGAAGAATATCATACCGCACGATTGCGGTTAAAACCCCAAGATACTTCAACGCAGCAACCCGTACTCTCTGTCGGGCTGGTTAGGAAAAGACTCAATCCAGGGAAATCAAGAACAGACCGATGACGGCATTTCACTACTCCTACTGTTTTTGAGCATCATCGTAACGAGATTTGTTGCGTGTCCTGCAACCAGCGACCGGTCCGGATTATCGTCTTCAGCGGATGAAAGGAAAGTGTCAATAACGTCGGCCCGTATCTCGGCATTTGGCAGTTCCAGTCCACGAAGGAGAAGGGGAATGAGCTAGAGCAGGTCAGAAATGCAGCTGGGGTTTGAAGGCAAAACATAGCTGACTTCGGGCATATCGTTGGCATAAGTGGCCTTTGGGCTTGCTTTGATGATTCCGGTTAGCGCCACGATGAAGGCCGTTTGTTCGTATTGAGGTTCTTTGGGGGCATAAGAATTTGCTTTAAAAATCCAACTGCTTGCTTACTGCTCGAATCCTTGGCTCCAGCTGCTATCTTCGGTATAATATGGTTCAAAAACTTTTGCGAGTGTAATATCTGCCAAGTTCGGGATTAGCATAGTGTACAGGTCGAGCAATAAAGTTGTACCCTCAGAACAACGTGGTGAGGTTTCGTCAAAACTGAATCTGTGCTTGCAAGATTGCCAATTGCTGTTGCTGCAGTCCAGCTTAGAATCTCATCTCCAAATGCATCGAGCAGTAGGTCGGTGAACTTGTATGCTAGCGGGTGATTCCTTATGATGAGGGATTTGCATAGCTAATCGAACAGGTGTAAGTAGATTTGTACCCGTTTTACGGATACCAAAGAACTAACCCAAGTCCAGGCTGCAATAGCTCGCTTTCGCCTATGCGAAGGAGCTTCTGTGTTCTTGACACTATTTATCCAGAAGTTGTCCAGATGGGTTTCGAGGATTGATTTCAGTTCTGGATCGTATGAGGCAGGTGGTCAGCTCTGGATCGATTGAGGTGTAAACTGACATACTATCTGCATGTTTGTTTAGGACCGACGACACTAAATGCCAGGCGGATTCCCTTTGAGGACCCGCATCCGCAACATCCAGACTCCATAACAATATCCTTTCCCAGAACTCTTCCAAGTTGGCGACCGGTGGTTGAACCTATCTTAATTAGATGCAATTCGAGGCGGAAGACATCAGCCTCCTCACATCTTTCCGAGAAGGAATGAGTCCAGCCATCAGTAAAGGTAAGATATTCTTCTGCTCGGAGCTCGCGGACGCCTGTACAATAGGTAAGTAATACACCATAACATGAAAACAGTCTCGCACGTCAAAGAATAAAAGTTTGGTGTCGGCTGGGACCTTATGGAAACCCTCTGAAACACCTTGTATTTGCCCTGACGTGAAGACATCGAAGATGGCAGCAACCAACGTCTCTTGTCTCCTGTGATGTTGAGTCGTAAGTTCGTATCATGCGAGGTAGAGGCCAGTCTAGCTTACTGTTGTGATAGTGTCTGGACAACTAGCATAATTATCTCACTCGCCTCCTGAATGAGCCTATGATCTCTTGCAATCAAATCTGGTCGAGTATCGATTGCAGAGAAGATGAATATGTTGTACAGCCGAGGCACCAGCCGATCGATATATTTTGGAACATCGGGATGCGAAGCTTCGACTTTCTGGGCAAGGGTGTCTCTCACGGTCTGCAGGAGCGCATGAGCGTACGCTGCCCGAGGTTCAAGGTCTGAGGCATCCTGCTGGGCGGAAGGGACGCAGACGAGATCGAGCTTTGCCAGGAGCCTTACGGTCAGGATCTCAAAAAGCTCAGCTTGGGTACAGAGGGTGCTGATCGCAAGCAACACACGCCAGTACTTGGCACGTTCTTCTGCAGCATCGCGAGGAGGCGCTGTATCAGGCAATGAGCTGAAGAGAAGAGGCAAAGTCTGGTCTTCTAGGTGGCGTGGGGATATCGAGGAGATACTGGTGAGAATGCTGAGGGTGGCAGAATCACTAGAGAAACAGATCAGTGACATCGCAGAGCCAAAAATGATGAGCGATCCCACAAACCTTAAGTCATCATAGTCGCCGTCTTTCTCTGTGAAAATCTCGTCAAGCAGATGTACGATATACCCCAATTCCTCGTCAGAAAGCAACGCTTTCGTGGTCACCAGGCCCTTGATCACAGCCAGAGCTGGTAAACGAGAGGTTTTCGCTTTCAGCCCAGCACTTGCTGCGCCCAATAGTTCATCTTTGTAAGGGTGAAGGAATTTGGGCTCTCCACCCTCCGGATTTTGTACGGCGGAGTCACGACTGGCATTGATGAGATCGGAGAGAAGGACCAGAATGGGTGGTCGACTGATAATTTCTGTTGGATTCGAGAAGATCTTGAGGAGATGGGGAATAGCTTGCGACAGGGTGAAGCGGGATACGGAGGCTGAAAAACGGCAATTAGGACATGTCATTGCAATATAGGAATTTAATTTACGAGTGATAGTCATAAATGCACACAGTATCTTGATTGCAGGCCTAGCTTGACTCTTCTCGGGTTCGCGAAGGATCTGTATGCACTCTTCGCAGGCATCCCGTGCAAAGCCTTGAATCTCCTCTTCGTCCGATGCCCCTTCTTCGCGAATATGGATTGTCTGAAGTAGCACCTGTGTTGCCTTGAGCGCTTCTGCTTCTGTGAAGGCATCCGTAGGTTGAAATATCTCCAACTTCAAGGAGTTCCACAATTTCCTGGCATTTGCACGAGCCAGAGCGGGCCCATAGACCGGCAAGGAGGCGGTCATTGATTCCAGTGTGTCTTTCTGAATCGTGTATCATGGTCAGTCCTGTATACGGCTGGAGATAACAGAACATGTTCTCTACCTTTGAAGCTGGGGATCCTGCAAGTAGCTTCTCCAAGAAAACAGGAACGGCCAAAGGTCCAAAAGTTGGAGAAGCACACATTGCAGCTCTACTCTGTGTAAGCCTAAAGCAGACATCCAGGCTGTAATCCACATTACCTCAACGCTGTCTGTAGGTCGTCTGTTGTAATTCCATAAGGATCATTGGGAGGTGGTCGGAAGGTAATAGGAAAGTAGCAGAAGATGATGTTGAATAGAGACTGGAGAGAATTTTAGCATGCCCCAAGATCACCAGGTTGTCTACCTTACCTCCACTCTACCAGATATGTCAAACTCTATAGCAAGTACGCGAGCAATAGCGAATGCAATTAGAAGGTTCCTGGGATCTTTTTCGCCTTCCACAAAACCAATGTACTTGGCAACAAAATCTGGTCCCAGCTCCTTGAGCGCTGGTGGATAGAGTAAGCTGGTATTCTATCCCTGGAGCACGAAGGAAGGCTCACCATCTCGGTATTGAGCTATCAACGTGTCAAATATGGAGAATATGTGGAATCGGACAGAAGCAACAAAAGCTTTCATGATGATGTTGGTGAATAAACTGGTTCCATGAGCTTCCACAGCGGTGTAATAGGGTAATGCCCTTACGAGTTCACAACCGTGACCGCATCACCAGAGGAGAAGCTGGAAGACTTGGATAGTGCATTAAGCCCCTTCAAAGCAGGTATCTTCGTTTCCAAATCTTCCAGCTTGCCGCACAAGAACGTAGTAAGCACTCTGACTGTGAGATGGTAAGCATGGCATCATGGAAGGAGTGACGGTGACTAGACCTTGTTGCCGATTGAGCTTCTCCGGTGGTGTCCGTTCGATTATCGAAGACAGCAGGTCGACGCCTGGATATCAAAGTCTCGTCAATACGCCTGTAAGAGTACAGAGAGTGAATGGTATGGCACCCTTAGTCCGTAGTTCAGCTTCTTCTGACGTGAGGTAGTCTTCAAGAGCTTTCACAATGTCGATTAGGGTAGCTATCCCGTTGGATATCTCTTCAGTCGCGAGAACAATTGTTCAAACATGCACGGCCAACGCAGGTAACATGGATGCAAACCTGACACCAATTCCTGTATTTCCTCGTCTCGACCAGAGGCCATCCATGTGCTGACGAGCTTCTGTGCCGAGCTCATGATTCCTCCAAGATTTCAGAGTCAAATTTGTTGTCGAATCTGCTTCTTTGCTGGATGATCAGAGTAGTCCTTTCCAAACCTTTGCGATAACTTTTCGCGATTAATGTCGTATTCTAGTCACGTGAGTTCTAGTCAAGGCTCGCCGTGCCGAAGGCTTTTGGCGACACAAGCGCTGCACCAAGCCCAGCGTCCATGCTTTCTGCGGGCTTTGTGCCTTTCCGACATCCATGGGTACGGCCTCTGCTTAGTCGTCGATACAGATATCTGTGCAGCTCAGCTTCTGCTCGCCTGCCTCTTGGAAAACGTCCTCCAAGGACCAGAGAGGAACCACCTGTAGACCCACGCGACAAATGGAACTACAACAGGTCTTCATTTGACACTGCTGTAGACCCGAAGGTCTCAGAGTATGATTTGGTGACTGCTAACTCACTGGAAAGTGCGAAGGAGCCGCCGAAGAAGGTTCGAATGTTGGCGAGGGATTACATAGAAGATTCACTGTACAATCCCAACTACGGTTACTTCACGAAGCAGGCCACCATTTTCAACACGGAAGACAGCACCATCGACTTCAGAGACATCAAGGACGTGGCGCATTTCCAAGAGATAGTCGCAAGCAAGTACGCTGCATATGGTGCAGACAAACATGATGGGCCAGGGAGACAGCTGTGGCATACACCAACCGAGCTTTTCAAGGTTCATATTATTCTATCATGTGCGGAGATCGTATTCACAGCTATTTCTCAGCCTCATTATGGAAGAGCCATCGCCCAGTGTCTTGTTGCAGAGTACCTCCTGAAATCCTTCCCCTACGAAGACTTCATCATCTATGAAATTGGTGCAGGAAACGGAACATTGGCTATGGACATCCTCACATACGTTCGGGACGAGTACCCAGACGTATACGAACGAACTCGCTACAACATCATCGAGATTAGTCCCACCCTTGCTCAGCTACAGAAACGCAAGCTGTCCCAAGCCCATCCTTGCGTCAAGATTACCAACAAGAGTATCTTCCACTGGAATTCTCGAGAAACCAGCCCGTGCTACTTTTTGGCTATGGAAGTTGTGGTAAGTTACATATTTCACTGAGAGAGAGACGCTGTTCTCACTCAAGATGATATGCAGGACAATTTTGCCCACGACGTGGTTCGTTACGACCTACGCACCATGGAACCGTACCAAGGAGTGGTGTCTGTGGATGCAGACGGAGACTTTGACATGCATTACACCCCAGTCTCCGACCCTCTAATCAAGGATTACCTTGAACTACGCCAACAGCTCCGCCATCCAACCCCAGTCAACCGCGTTCTTCGCTCATCAGACGCCTTGCGAAAACTATACCTTTCTCTGCCATTTGCGCCGAACTTATCCCAATCCGAATTTATTCCTACGAGACTTCTGAGTCTTCTCCGAACCCTTAGGAATTACTTCCCCCGACACCGCCTGCTCCTGTCTGATTTCCACACGCTTCCAGACACCATCCCTGGCGTCAATGCCCCAGTTGTTCAAACCAGGGTTAGGAACGTCACTGTACCTTGCACGACACTGTTCGTGCGTCAAGGATATTTTGACATTTTCTTCCCCACAAACTTCGAGCGTCTGCGGGACATGTATGAACACATCATCTCCCAACGGCCTGGCAGCTCGATGATGCCATCCGATAATTTCGACACCATTCGAACTACACCTCTTGGAACCACGTCAACAGCATTGTCATTTGGCTCCGACTTTTTCTCTTCCTCCCGAGTATCAAGTCGACGAAACCCACTAGACGGAGTTCCTTCAGCTAGTGGGTTACCCATCGGCGAACGCAAATCCTCCGTGTTCAGCCACGCTGAATTCATGGAGACATACGCCGAGCTTGACAAGACCAGGCTACGCAGCGGAGAGAACCCCATAATCGATTTCTACAAAAACGTCAAGTTCCTGTTCTAGAGCGGGCGCTTCACCCTTAATTACGGATAATGTACAGATAATAATGAAAAGCCTCCCCCAGCTGCTTTATCTCGAGTGTGGTTCCTGGTCGGGTCAAATACCGTCTTCGAAAATGTGGCTGCCCAAAAGTTAAGTAGATGAAGGCGCCTTTTCCTTTTCGCAGCACTCTATCAGCCCCAATTCAGATAACTTGCTCCAATGGGTCAGGTCAGTCTGAAGCTCTCACCTCAAGACCTCGTCAACCTCCTTTGTGCAGTCATCGACGACCTGTTTGGGAGGATCCTTGTAACAAGAGATTATTAACTGCTGATCTCCTTGCTATGTTTACGGGAAACCTCACCCAAACATCTCCTTTGCTTGTCATCATTGCGTCCATTGTACCTATCCGCACTGTTTAGTATACAAGCGAATGGAAGACTCGTAGGTTTTAGCATGCCTTTGTCAATTGCGATGTCGAATGAATCGTCTTCAAACTGCAAATTCCGCACGTCCATTTCATGCCCTAATGTAGGAGTTTGTATGAGAACCAGGAGGAACGAGGTAAGGCAGAAATTACATGTCATCTCGGGACGTGCAGCCCCGTGTCGTCTCCGCATTTGTTCGATGACAACTGGCGAATACTGCACTCCCGTCGCAATTGCTTGAGTGATAGAAATTACTAAGGCGGAGGTCACCCACGTCGACATTGACGATATTTCTGTATCCGTCTTCCCACATCTAAAAAGCCCTCCATAAATATCAAGAAAATCACTTAAAGAATAGGCAGCGCACATCTTCTGATAGCCTTGAGTTACCACAGCCTAGCATCAGGATTTTGGCCTCTTTGTTCGGAATCAACTCTCTCAAGAGAGGTGCCATGTCAGAGTAGGATTTAAACCAGTCGAAGTGTGCATCGTCGTCAGCTTCTCTGTATTTGCAAACTATTCAGAGAGGGCAAGCGGCTGAACTTTCTGGGTTCGGCGTACGACATGTATCGATGATCCCTTTGTGCTTGTCAGTCCGAAAGTAACCACCATCTTTATTCTTCCTGCATACCAGTACTCCTTGGTCCCATATTCCTCATTTTTCTTCGGTAGATTCATGATAAGATGAAATTGTGTAGAAAGAGTTCCAAAGGGGATACCGTCCTAACTCGACGATTTCCGTTACCTAATCCCAAGCTCCCTGATCAACGCCGGCAACGTTGACCACCTCTGCAAACGCGTAAAATGAGTGGTACCACTCCATATATCCCCTATGCACCCTCTCCGACAATGAGCACGGCTCAGAGCCCCAGCCCTAACCCATCTTCAATGACAACAACCTTCTCAGCAATGGGAACAACAACACCTACGCGCGGTCGACCTCGAGGAGCACTAACTGGAACTGGTCTTAAACGCGGTCGCAAACCTCGAGGTAGCACTTTGGCCACCCCAGTGACACCACACATAACAAGCCCAGATAGCCTGAATACAACTTCTAGCGCGACTTCAACTGCAAGCTTCCCCACAACGCAATCATATTCGCATGTTCATTGGGCTCTACCAAATGCAACGGCAAGTCCGAGCACAACACAAGCAACTCCCAGTGGAACAAGTTCTCCTACTATACCGGCAAGCTCAAATGGAATCCCAACTACACAGGTCGAAAGGAGTGCGACACCGGGGTCGTCCACATTTACATCGACCCTGCCTTCCGCAACCGTGCAACAATTGCAGGCTCTCACTCAAGGACGTTCCTCCACTCCCCAAACGCCAACATCAACTACACATTCCACTACTACTTCGTCTCTACCTGCCACATATACTCTGCCCTCTGGCCAGACGATAGATGTCCGCAGTCTCCTTTCCAATGCGGGTGGTGGGAGTACTGCCTTTGCATCGACTGCTACACTCCCTGCGGCTTTGCGACCAACCACTGGCCTAGATGAAGAGGCAGAAGGAGACGATGAACTATTACCAGCTATGGCTGACGACGACTACTCCGCACAGCTGAGCTTCCAAAGTCAGTCGAAAGACAATCTAAAGTACGTCCCCAGTTTTCTCTTTGTTCTATGCCGGTTTCATTAATTCACCCTTTACTTCTAGAGTGTTGATGGACAACTTCAGTCCGGCTCAATACGATAGGTTCGAAGCATATCGACGGCATGCACTTCCCAAGCAGGCGGTCAGGAAGGTAAGCTTGTAATCAACTCCTTCACGCTCCATACCGACCGTTATATCTAGGTTATTCAACAGACTCTGGGGCAGCAGGTATCACAGCCTGTTGCACAAATAGTGGCCGGTTTTGCGAAGGTGTTTGTGGGTGAAGTCATAGAAAAAGGTATTCAAAACGAAACATCCAATTTCCCCTAAACTGAGAAAGTCCTTGTATAGCCCGTGCGGTGCAAGAAAGACGTGGAGAGTCGGGTCCTTTATCCCCGGATCATTTACGGGAGGCATACAGGATGTATCAGGAGGAAACAGGGAGAGTTGGTGCCGCTCGACCGCTCAGGTCAAAAAAACTGTTTGTCAGATAGACATTCCTCCTTATTTCTCAGTGACGGACGGTTTGTACTGTATGATTATTTTAATATGCAGAGGTAATGTACTTTTACAGATGTGATCTACAGGAAGAATGTCTTCCGACTCGTTTCTAGTTCGGGCTAAGACAAAGGGTTAGGCGCTTGCGCAAGAGGAAAACGAAAAGACAATGATCACATACCTTGAATTGCCAGAGGAACTCATCAGTCTTGGGTGGCTCTATGGGTTTTGCTTGCTGAGGAACATCTTTCCCGTGAGACTTGTTCTCTCCTCCATCATCCTTCTCGCCCTCTTGGGTCTCGAAGGGATTCACATCAATCTCCAAAGGTGCGGGCTGCTCGCCAAAGTTCTTCACAGCGGGTATATTCTTTTTTATCCACTTCAGCTTAAGCGTGAACCGAGGTCCGATCTCCTGCAGAGCAACTTTTCTTCAGACCGGAAGGCGTATCGATGTCTTCGGAAGAATAAGAAGTCCCGTTGGTTATGTAAGGTAACGACTTGACGGCCTTGGAATTCCGGTAGAGGGGGGAAAGTGGTCTGGAACATGCGTCCAACGAGGTGACCCAGCCGTGTAACGAAGCCGTTGAGAATAAGTTCGGGATGGTGAGGGGTTGCTCGGGCATGTCCCTAGAGGAAGAGGCTTCAACACGGCATTTTCATGAGCAAGAGGGGAATGACATACGAAAATCTGTTTTGTTAGTTGAATGGAGGTTAGTTTGAAATAAGCAGTCGGTCCGTTGGGTAGGTGGACAAATGTTATTGCGTCTTTTCCAGGTCAAATTAGAGGCTGGAATCCGCGATTTGAATGTAGTGGAACGCACTCGGTTTCTTCATGTCCTCATTTACCACAATCAAATGTTTGTATCCTCTGCCCGCACTCCAGCTCGCAATCCTACCCATTTCAAAGCCTTTGCCCTTCTTCCGTCGAATAAATTCTGCCCCGGGAAAAACACCAACCAGTTCATCACAGAACTCATAGGTAGCTTTAGAGGCCTTGGGAGAAGTCGTAATCAACAACTTTGGAGGAATGCTTGGATCGTCCGTAGAATTGAAGTATTCAGAGAAAGGGTCCGATTCGATTGAGGCCGCTGCTTCCTCAGACTGTTCGAGGTTATTAGTCCCTGAAGGACCTGCTTCGTTCGGATTTGCCGTGAGCATCGACGGATCGAATTCGCGCATGTTATCAAGAGTTTTGGGAGCATTTTCGGCTTGTCTTTTCTATGAGGATTTCTTGTAAAATGCACGTCCAGTTTATTGTAGTCATTCCCACTGACTTTTTTTGCGGCAGGGTCATTGGCTTCCAATTTTGCCTGAGCAAGCCTGCGCTCTAGTTTCTGCTGGCTTTTCGCCTTCTTCGCCTTCCTGACCACATCCTCCCTCTTCATTTTGTTCCTTATTGCGGCTGGCTCGAACCTCGCAGGCATTTTGGCGAATTTCAATTGAAAAATTACAGGAATCTAGAGGTTGCGATCCAATGAAAAGAAAGAACAGACGTGGGAAATCCGGCAATACCATACCCACATTCAACTTGTGCTCAGGTTTACTCGAACCTCAAGGGTAGCCAATTTCATAGATTCTTCTATCTAGCGTAGACAAAATTGTGGCGGCCCATCTTTGTTCTACCATGAAAGTGAAAGCTCCTTAGTCCCTTGATGTTGAAATCATCCCATGTCTATAGCTTTGACTTGGTCGAGTCAGCTACATATAAATCATAAAGATCTTGGGCTGCCTTGGAAATCTCCTCGCAGAACTTGGCATTCGGCATGTCCTTCCTCGACGTGACGGTATATTGGAGATAATCTGCAGGAGGGGATTAGAATCGTGAAACCACACAAAACAGCAGCAACATACTATCAAATCCTGTCATGTAGGCAACACCAAAGCCGTCTGGGACGACTTCTCCCCACCCATAGACTTCAAAGTGCTTGGAGAAGATCGCCGATGTACTCAATGCCCAGTAGCTTGACCTTCCGTAGACCGGATCGCTAAAGACAGCGGGAAGAGACTCTCCTTCTTTCAAGCTCTTCTTCAAGCCTTCAAAGAGTATTCAGCCATAAAAGTAAAACCAACGAAAGACCGGTGACCTACCGAACATGTGTCTGTCAACACCCAGTCCTTGACCGCCAGCCTTAGCAAGGCTAACATGTTTCTTCGCAGCAGCCATGAGCAGCTGCTTCCTCTCCTCGTTGCTGACCCTGGGATCATCCATGCTCCTGACCCATGCATCGGATTCGCTACTGACAACCCTAATCGTCTCAGTCCTTCCTTTGAAGAACTTCCTCGTCGTGGCAGCCTCGTAAGTGCCTCCAATCCTCTTGGCGTCAGCTCCGATGAGACGACGGTAAGCCAACTGGACAATCATTTGAGCCCAGGAATCTGGGCTAACACCGAACTTCTTAATGGAAGCTTTTCCGTAAGACGTGCGAAGGAAGCCAAGCTCGTGGTCCGAGATGAGCTCAAAGGCAGCTTTGTCCGCCTTCTCAATGGCCTGGGTGATGGTGGGGTTGATCTCCCAGTCCAGAGGCTGAGGTGCAGGGGGGACAGCCGAAGCGGGGATACCATGATCGAACGCCCCGTCGGCGAGCATATCTAGGACATCGTCGCAGAGCCGAACAGTGGGCGTACCATCCATGACTGAATGTTCACCCATGATTCCAGCAGTCATATTATCATAGACAATGAATTCAACTGGTTTGTCCACCCATCGGTTGTGGAGGCCAATAGGTTTATGGTCAACGAGCTCACCGTGCCAGAGAGCACGGCTGCGTTCAACAAAGCCGGTGGGCTGTGTGGCATCAAGGGAGATGGTGAAAGCTGCAGATTCAATGGCCTTAAGGATGGATGCATTATGGGAGCTGGCTGCGAGGTTGGTATAATCCTTTGATGGCGTTAGTTAGAGTGAAATTATCAAGAGCAGACTATGTGACTGACGGTAGCCCAGATGTCTCGGTTTGAAGCTACCAGAACGCCAACGCCAGGGTATGTCTGAGCGGTATTGTCATAAATGTGTTGAATCTGCCTCTCGATTTCTTCCGTGCTGAGAATTCTTCCATCCTTTGTAACATTGACCTTCCAGGGCTGGTTCCTTCGGAACACGATAATGTGTCCCGAATCACCAGTTGGATGGTCCTTGGCGTAGCTTGTGCTCCAGTCTAGACCTTGAGGCCCGGGTATACGGCAACAATCAAACATCCACCTATCAGCGTAGAAAGCATATGTCAACAATGCATGGAGCCAGGAGAATATGAGTGTGACCCACCGGTATGTATCCATGCAGAAGGGACCTTCCTTGGTTCCTTCAGCCTTGACTAGGCCGTTCTTCAAGTTTTTGCGGAATATCATGGCTGCACGAGCAATGCTTGCAGCCCGATTTGCAGGGGTTTGCCTGAGATGAGATGGGTGGGCATCGAAACCGTCTATAACGGGGAAGTATCAGCCCTTTCTAACCCGTCCTCAGCTATAAAGCGGTCCAATCAGACGCACAGTAATAAGAAACGTTGATAACAACCTAAGCACGTCAACGGGATAAGTTCCTCGCCTCATTTTCGTGTCGATGTGACTTACTGAATCGCGATAGCCTAGATATCCCGTATCATCCCACCACTCTTCAAGCCAGTGTGGTGTCTCCTCGGCCCTCTTGAGTAGCCTTTGGTGAAGCTCCGGCCCTTGGGTCGTAGCAAACTCGTCAATCTTTTGATAAACTCCATCCAATTCTTCCTTGCTCCAAGCAATGGGTACCAAGCTCTCTTTTAACTTTGTCAAAGTATCCTCTAGGTTTGGCACCGGAAGCCGAGACAAGTTCTGAGCCTTGCCATCGAAGAGAAGCTCTGGTGCAGCTTTCTTCCACTCTTTCGGGCGTTCCGAAAGGCGGTGAGGTGTTGTCATGACGGATCTTCGTGCTAGAAGACTGAAGGGAGAGGGCAGAACTGACTTGGAGAGACTGCGAACTCGTAGCATCATCCAAAGTAAAAGGACGGCAACCCTTTTACGATGAGAAAGGTTGACTCTGAACAGCCGTTATGCAGGTGATTTCGAGGAACATCAACAGCCGGTTGCGGAGAAATGTCCGCATGGGGATGGCTACATTGACCGGTGGGAACGGTCCGACTCGAAGACCTGGCTAAACTTCGCCATTTTTCAACGTTGGTCGTTGGCCCAGATGGCCGAGAACCGGGCGACCATAAGTACTCTAGAGGCTATGTACCCACGGAATTAAGAGGTCACAAACACTCTCACAAGCCCATTTACACAGACATCCGAATACGCAGAAGGGCTCAAGCAATCCGATCTATCTCAAGTGTCCGAGTCCATCCAACATTCAAAAACTGTAGCGGAACTCTCGGTTTTGAATGTCAGTCAAATCCAGAAATTCCTGCAAGAATGGGTCGGGTCGGGAGATTCTCAAAGGAACTGGCTAGAGGTCATACCTTTGCAACTCGCACTCTCGTTTTCACTCCTCCGATGTGCTTCTCGATATAGACATCCTCATTCGGGATGTATCGGGGCTCGTTGTCTCGCCTTCTATTCTCCCGTGCTAGGTGCCACCTAATCAGCCCCAGCACCACGATGCACAAGAAATAACAGATGCCAATGATAGTCCAGGGTACATGGTTTCTTCAACAAACTCAGCGCCTCACACCAGTCAGAATGAGGAGTTACATACCTAGGGCGATACTTGGCTTGCCACATGAAAGGGGCAGCCGCATTGCCGATGCAATAAGCTGAAAGTACGACAGCGTTCACGGTAACTCTCTTAGTGTGTCCAGCAGTGACATTGGTGATCCAGGAAAGTGCGAGCATGAATGAAGTCGACCCGATAGCTGGAATATTTTCTCGCTCAGTGTCACTAGCCATGGCAAAGTCTTCATACCTGTCAACCACACACTACACAGGAGGCCGATCTTATTCGTCCATGGAAGAAGTTGGACCAAAAGCGTACTCAGAACGTTGGGAACCATATATACCATCGCAGTGTAGCCAATACTGTTCGGAACCCGAGATGCAATGGTAGCACCCGTCCAATTGGCAACGATGTCGATGGCACCGACAACACAGCCGAGTAAAGTCGTCTGAAGAGGCGTGAAGCCGAAGGATGAAACGATTATCTGCCGTTGGTTAAGCAAGGACGTTGGGACATTATCCAGCGCTGCAAAAAGGGCAAACATCCACGTCTTGGGATCGCGGAAAGCTTCTACCATTCTACAGTACCAGCATGAGCGTGAATAAACGCGTGTGAAAGAGAATATTCGTACTGTTCGGGTTTGAACAGTTTGTTCTCGACCCCCGTTTGGTTGACCCTTATGCGTTGGATTGCAATAATTTTCTCCTCACGGGTCAAAAACCACGCATTGACCGGCGAATCCGGAAAGAGGAAGCTGGAATGAAATATCCATTTAAGTCAAGGTGTTGACACACAAGAAAGGATGCTCACGCAAACACGACTGCAACAATAAGTGTGATGGTTCCAGTTATAACCATGAGCCTACGCTCGGATGAGACCCAGCACACAGAGAATGGTAAACAAAGTTTCATACCATTGCCAAGGCTCAAACCCTTTCGTTTGAATGTGTAGAGACCCGAAGCCGATGAATCCGGTTATAATCTGAGCCGCGCCACTCATGAGGACTACGAGACAAGTATGGTCGGTCATTCAGCGTGTTTGGTATAAAATGTGCCATTCACACCAATATCCCACCCTCTTTGTCTGCTCTGGGCGAGTGTAAAACATCGATGTGACAATCATAAAGCCTGTCGTAACGGAACCCTCGCACATTCCCAGAACCAAGCGAGCAACGAATAGGCCAGCAAATTTCTTACAAGCTGCATGAGCACAAAGGGCGATGCCCCATGTAAATAGGTTCAAGCTAGTATGACTTGGCTTGGGTATAAGGGTAAACAGAACGAGAGAATTAAGCAGACCTGAGCCACTTTCCAACAGGAAATCTCTGAAGCGCAATATTTTGAGGAAACTCAAATGCCAGATAGCTTAGGTAGAAAACTGTTCCTAGCCTGAATGAAGTTTGAGCGATTAGTAGTAGTAGCACATGTGAATGTTAGGAGTTTCGTACCAGTTGTATCTAAAAGAGCGTCCAGAAAGCCACTTTAACTCGAATTCCAGTTCGGAGGCCAAAGAAGGCTAATACATCGTACTTACTGATTGGTGGTTAAATGTGTCGCCTCCCTATCTCAACGATAAGCACAAAGAAAAAATATTGAGTCAAACAATAAGGGCCCACCTTATTCCCAGTATTGCCGAGGCACCCAAAGTGGTCTTGTCCATAAATTGGATTAAATAGACAACTAGTGAGAATCCCAGAAGTTTGAGGGTCATAAATGGAACAACTTGGGGTTGTAGAATGCGTACTGCACATCAAAGGGAGAATGTAGAGGTCGATCTTCCATCTGTTTAAAGAACAAAGATGAACGAAGTGCTAGGATAACAGTCCGAGGACGCATTTTAAAGACGCCCGACCTTATCCTCAATGCCTCTGCTGGATCCAGGTTCTCGCACTCACCAGGCTCAGCAATTGCTGCAGCTGTGTCGACTTCCCTAGTTGAGATAGCAACGGAGTTGGAGCCCTTCGACTCATCTAAGTCACTGGGATTTTCTTCTTTGGAGAGAGAATTTGACATGACAAGATGGGAGGTAAGAACGTGTCTTGAGAGCAAGAACGCCTGAGCCGAATAACGCTTCTGCTGATTATTAAAAGGAGCCTCCTAGAAGCCGGCACGCGGCGGGAGTAGAGGCTACTGAGTAAACTCCACGGACGAGGGCGGTGGGCGGATTTCGTCACCCACCCACCCACATCCATGTATTCTTCACGTAAGGTGTAGAGAAGTGGTTTCCGCACGACTTCTTGACAACTTGTTGACCTGAAGTAATTTCTGAGATACCACATTGCAGGATCTCGTTGAAGGCAACAATGTTCCAGGGGATGCATTAGATCCTGCCCAGCCCGTCAAAACAGGGTGGGGGTCTGAAGGTGAACGACCTGATCGTCAAACTTGGGCATTGCTGTATTCGGGCCGGCGGGCCGATCCCGACATCTACTACAGAATGTCACCTTGCGTTAGCAATCGTCTCATCAAACGAGAATAGTACCAAATATGGGTGTATTCTGCCATTATTTGGCTATGTGTGTTTTTAAAAGACTCGGATTATGCCGATCATTCACTTCCCTTCAAGTTCAAGCTTACACGAATCATTCATCGCCGCATCTCTGAGTGTTTTTGGGCTGCATTGGATAGAGTCTTTATTTTCAACATATTCGGAGAGGTGAAGAGGTCTTCTGGCTCCCTGTTTATAGCTCAAATCTCATCAAGATCTTTGCAATGAACATGTAATATCATGATGTACTGATCAGACTATTCTCTCCTGACTTAAGACGTTGTTTGGGACCCATAGAGGTGAATCTTTCTGCGTCAACCCAACACCATTTTGCCAACACTGGACTAGTACCGAAGCTTCCATATCAAAAGTAGGGGTTATTGATGCATCTTCTTTCAAGTTTTGCTGCTTCCTTCTTGTAACTTGCCAGTACAGTTTCAACTAGACTTCGTTCGTTGGTGAAATCAACTCATGGCTAGTGGATGCACGAATTCGTATCGCCCGTGTCAGATCGCTGCCTGGCTCTGAGTCACACTAATAACACAAGGTGATTGTCGACAGGGTCGACCTTTTATTGACAGCACCACAGCGTAAAATAGTACTATATTCATCAAAGTGTATATCGGAAATCTCTATTCTGGATATCGGTCAGATCCAGGAATTCCTAATAGCTCGTGGTTTAGCCCGTGAACATTAGTTATAAATGAGAAAATTCGTACCCTTGCGACTTTAACCTTAATTCTGGCACCGTCTACTACTTTCTCAATATAGACATCCTCGTATGAGTCGCTGTATGGCTCATTATCTCGACGTTTGTTCTCTCGAACCAGGTGCCACCTGATCAACCACAACAGCACGGCACAGGCAACGTAGCATATGCCGATTATAATCCATGGTACATGGTTTCTGAGGCCTCTTTGTGAGCAAAATGTGAATAATCTATTGCGGTCATAAACATACCTGGGTCGGTACTTAGCTTGCCACATGAAAGGGGATGTAGCATTGCCAACACAGTAAGCAGACAACATTATAGCATTGACCGTGACTCGCTTGGTGTGTCCAGCAGTGATGTTCGTAAGCCACGAGAGAGCGAGTACAAAAGCAGTTATGCCAACAGCTGATAGAATGGTCAATAGAATAAGCACGGAAGCTCAGAATCAACTCACTAGATAACCATTGGCCAAACAGAAGCCCAATCTTGTTTTCCCATGGGAGTAAATTTAGTAGAACAACTCCCAATATATTTGGGGCGAAGTATAAGATGGCAGTGTACGCGATGCTGTTTGGTATATGCGCCGCAATTGTAACACCAGTCCAGATAGTCACAATCTCGATGATCCCGTCGACGCACCCAAGTAACGTTGTCTGAAAAGGGGTGAAGCCAAAAGACGAGACAATAATCTGTCGTTGGTTCAATAATGAACTCGGGACATTGTTCAACGCTGCGAATAGAGCAAACATCCATGTTTTCGGATCGCGAAAGGCTTCAATCATCCTCCGGGTCCGTAAGTAACCAAGCTGACCCTAAGCAATTACGATAGCTTACTGTTCTCTTTTGAAGGTTTTGTTTTCCACACCCGTCTGGTTTACTTTTATTCGCCTGACTGCAGCGATGCGTTCAGTGGGTGTTAGAAACCACGCGTTGACGGGTGAGTCGGGAAAGAGAAGTCTGAAAGAAATGTCAGAGCTATGGTTATATATCAGAATAGCCCAAGAGAGTATTACGCAAAAGCAAGTGCAGTTATCAAAGTGAGGATCCCCGTTATGATCATAAGCCTGCGGAAATACGGATAAGATACGAAGGAAAGGGAGAGTTGCCAGATTCGCGTACCATTGCCAAGGCTCGAAGGCCTTTGTCTTGATATGTAGAGTTCCAAAGCTAATGAAGCCCGAAATAATCTGGGCCGTGCCGTTCATCATGACTGGAAGAGATGAAGTCAGCATGAACTACCGAGAGCTAATCTAGCGCAGCGACTTACACCAATAACCCACCCTCTGGGTCTGTTCGCGTCGAGTATAAAACATGGATGTCACGATGAGGAAGCCTGCCGTGACCGCCCCCTCGCACATGCCTAGTATAAGCCGGACCACCAAAAGCCCCGCGAAGTTTTTGCATGCTGCGTGGGCACAGAGGGCTACGCCCCAGGTGAAAATGTTCAAGCTGAGGTAAACGGTGATTAGTAAACTTGAATATTGTTGCGGAGGGTTTAATGTAGCAGATACCTCAACCACTTCCCGACAGGAAACCTCTGTAACGCCCAATTCTGAGGGAATTCGAATACTAGGTAGCTTAGGTAGAAGATTGTTCCCAGCCTAATCACAGGTCGGGACATCAGCGCCGATAATTGGATGGTATATCCAAGGAACCACACCAGTTGTATCTGAAAGTGTTTGGTCCGCCTTCTTATGAACGGTATAAAATAGGGAGAACGTACTGGTTCGTTGTTAGGTGCGTTGCTTCTCTACGGGTTTGTTCAGTGAAACTACCAATCTTGAACTACAGGGCTACGAACCTTATTCCTAAGATTGCTGCAGCTCCTAGGGTAGTCTTATCCATGAATTGGATCCAGTAGAGGGCTGAACGTATGACTTTGATTTGGGCTTGTCTATAGGAACAAATACTATCGGACGCACTACACATCAGAGGCAATATGTGAAGGTCAATCTTCTTTCTGCGAGGGTGCCGTGGGTCAGCACCGTGTTCAGCCTTTTTGGAGAGTTCATCCTCAAGAAAATGCATACCTTATTCGCAGCGCCTCAGCAGGATCCAACTCTGTATCTTCCCCAGCAGCAAGCTCCGCAGCGGTGTCGACTTCCTTAGCCGAAATAGCAACAGTATCAATCTTTTCTTTCTCCTGCATGGAAGAGCCCTCTCGCTCATCTGACTGAGTCGGCATGGTCTTGGGAGGTGTGTGTACCTGATGCAGCCCCAGGAAAACTCCAACGGTGGGTTTCTATATAACGCCTCCAGAGCCGTTCGGTCTGTCAACTCATTGATGCATGGCAATCAAGCTCCCTTAATTTGCCACAGTTCGGCTGCGTTCCAAGTGCTGTCAGGATCAAGGTCAGGCAGGATACTGTACTCAGACATACGGTCAGTGGAAATGGCCGTTATCGATCTGATGTGCGACTTTATGGGTGTGGCGAATTCCCTGAATTAAAGTTGTTGCTATTACATCGGCGAAATCTCTGTCGAATCGAGGCACCATTATCAGCGAGACCCTTTGATGAACATGCAAACAAACTCACAATTCTAATTATACGTCCCTCCCATTATACCTACCCCAAGGGTAGTAGTCATACTTGGGACTGTTGTGCGACTTCCTGAAGTCTCCCCCCCAATCGTTCTGCAAAAGACTCAACGAACTCCGTCTTCAGCACACCCTCGCCCCAAGTCAACCCAACCGAAAGACCGCCCAACGGGTCACCAACAACATTCAACTTGAGAGCAGCACCCAACATGGCGTCGCACTGTGCAAAAGTCATCTTTCCTATAGACCAAATCCTTCCTTCCTCCAGAGCGACAGAGTCAGGGTATTTGAAGGCGCCAAGATTGGATATCTCCATCCCCGCCTGGCGTTTCTTGCCCAACTTTCCACTGAGGAACTCTTCGTATTTCCCGAAGAGGTATTTTATTGTGCCGATGTGTTCTGGGGATTTGGGGACGGCTTTACGAAGCTTGGTAGTCAACTCTGCGGCCTTGGTCCAGGAGAATGTACGGGGAAGGGGGGTATAGGAATGTAATGTGGAGACGTGATCGCTGAAGGCGTCATCGGAGAGTCCACTCAATGGGCGTAATGATATCGGTATGAACGATGATATGGTCTTGAATTTTCCATCCTTGCGTTCGTCGATGAGCTGAGAAAGGATGGATAGGCATTGGATTTGGAGGAAGGAAGTGAGAGTTGCTTTATTCTTTCTACATTCACCCATTATTTTCTTCATATCTTCGGGAGTGACGTTCATGAGGCGGACGTGTGTCTTCAACGATATCTCCTGGTGTACGTCCCCACCTGTCCATGCCGTCGCAGCTTTAGTCCATTTGGTGGGTGCAAAAAGGCCATATAACTCCTTGATGATTTTCTTGAATGAGGGGGACAAGTCCACCATCTTTTCAACCGGCTCAATCATCGGCAAGACTGGTGGCATGATGATGGAGGCCGCATTTGAAGTTTTGGCGGAGGTTGACTGGAGAGCAGTAACGAAAGCACGATGGAAGGCGAGACCACTTCGCCCGTCTCCGAAGACGTGGTGCCAACAGAAAATCACGGTGCCATCCTTCATGACCACGACGCGCCAAAGCGGCAACTCAAGTCTGGTGTCAAACCCTTTTGGGAACTGGGCCTCTAGTGTCCTTGGTAAGTCGTCAGATTCCACAAATTGGACTACATCCTCGAGGTCGAAGCGTCCCAATCGCTCGAATGCAGCGTGTGTGGATTCGTTGACGAGACGGACGCAGAGAGCTGGGTAGTCGTTGACAACTTTGCGCAGGGCATAGATGATTGTTGGCTTGTCAAGAATGGATCCAGAGGATGAAGTATACCGTGCAGCGCAGGCGACGCAGGAGTCCAGTCCAAGATAATTACGCGTCGCATGATAGCGTTCCAAAAGGCCTGCAGTTGGGTTATCAGAGATAGGTTACAACGTCAATGAAATACGAAGGGCTCACCAGTAAGCCTCAGTACCTGATTCTGCCCTGCCTTCTCTTCTGTCATGACCTCCAGAGTAGACGTATTCGCGAGACGAGCGAAGAGGTAGACACCATTTTGTAGGACTTATGCAAGAAATATTTACGAGTGTTCCGCATCTGTTCGGAAACCACGGCGCAGCACATGCCCTGGGCCGGGATCTGCAATCATGGGAAAGAAATGGACGGTAGCCATCTGGGGTTTCCTGCGCGTGCTTGGTTAATAAAAGGAATATCTGCTCGTTTTCTTGCCTTGAGGATGTTGAAGAACCTCAGACGCATGAAGATTTGATCGTCGTGGTTATGGTAGGCCGTTGAGCACGGAAACGTTGGCAATGCACAGCTGTCTTTGGCGTGATCAAGGGAAGAGGCTTGATCAAATCTGAATAATGCACTTTTGGTCAACAGTAGGCTGCGCAGCAGCACATTCATCGCAGTCCGTTAGTTCTCCGTTTCAACGATGTTCAACCGTCCAGATAGGCCATTAACCGTCAAATGTTCCTTGGACGGCTGGAAGAAGAAGATTGAGTTTCAAAGCGCGAGAAATTGTCCATACGATGTCCTGAGGCATAAGGCAAGTCTCCTGTTGATAAGCCCATTGGCCTGAATAGCTGATTCTCATGCTCTACAGGTTGAACAATGCTTTTCCTTGTCCAACTCATCGTTTGCCATTGCTTACAAGGACGATGACGGAGAAATCACCAATATCATCCATGACGGCGACCTCACAGAGGCCATCCAATACTTCCAAGTAGGAGATGATGCACCCCTCTCTTCGGCGGCATCCATACTGTCAGGCAGGAGCTTTGGAAGTCGGAAAATCGTCCTCAGAGTACATATAACACTGGACTACGATGGTCCAAGTCTATCTGACACCTCCTCTCTCGCAAGTTTAGATGAGTATCGGGGCAGGAATGGCAGTCAACAGTCCTTCTCATTTGGCACACCTTCTATCAACCTCGACGACGACTCAGTCACTGTCAGCTCGAGAGACCACATATCCGCTGCAGGAAACTCTGTGCATAGTGGTGGCAACCTTTCCGCCCCTCACTCAAATCCCTCAAGTTCAGAGCGATTCACCCTGGTTCCACCTGAACAGGCTCTCGGAGTGCAATTGAACAACAGGAGTGGGAGCTCCCTTGGTACTCAAAGAATCCCTCACCAACCACCCAAGGGTCCACGATCGAATCCCTTCTCGGATCGCTCCTACGAGCTCGTCCCTCCCGAAACCAAACCTCTACCACCACCACCACCAGCAGAGGACCCAGAAGCCGTATTTGAGCGTCTAAAGCTTGAAGAAGCGTCCGTGGATGACCGTTCAAGCGTTGATTTTGACTATTTGACCAGGAATGAACGCGGCGCAGCTTGGCTCCGGGACCAGAACCAACGTGCCATCCGTTCGCAGCTGGGAGCACTGCCAGAGCCGTCCGTATCCGATGAAGCGTCACTGTCACTGGCATACGATGAGCCGGAGGGATTCGAGGGCGAGTTGGAGCTTGAAAGGGACCCCCGGGGGAGATATTACTACAATTATACATCCGGCGGCTCGAGCGTATCTCAGAATCAAGAGGCCGAATCCTCCGCAGCTGAAGAAGTGCCCGTAGTTAATGGACCACCAAGGCCTACATCTATGCAACTGAGCTGGCTGGCTCAGCAGCAAGTACGCCCCTCAAGATCCGCCCCGTCGATGCCTTCAATTCAAAGTCATCACTCAGACCCATTGCCTACCAATGGCAATGGCAACCATGATCTTAATATGTACGAGATCGACAAGGAACTGCTTCAGTTCCTTCCCGTCCCCGCAATACCCAAGGATTCTTTGACTTCGTGTTCGAACTGTGGCATCCTGTTAGAAGCAATCAGATACATATGTTCCACTTGTGGGGAGAACCCACCTGCTTCGGTTCTCAAAGGAAAGTCAAGAGAAGAACCGCCCGCGATCTTCACATACCCTCCCTCGCCACAATCTACGCGGTCACACCCTCTCTCCTGCTCCCTTCCTAACTCTTTCTCCTCCCATACCTTCATCTCCCAAAGTCCCGACCAGACTTTCTACAACAACCACTGCCACCCAACTGCCTCGAGCCTAACGCTCGAGAATGGGCAGAACGGTCACAGACAGGGCTACGAACTCTGCTCGGGGTGCCTCGAATCTGCAGGCGTGCACCACGCAATCGATGCTGCTCTCGGATCAAGCTCCCCAATTGTGCCTTCGTCAGCCTCTGGATATTCGGTCTACGATGCTCAGATGGCGTCCCAGAGGAGACGGGCAGCTCCGAAGAAAGGCCAGCTTCGACATGCCTTCTTCGAGAAGGTCTGGGGACACGGCGGATGGGAGCATCTGGAACAGGACGAGGGACAGGTTTCAAAGTGCTCGATGTGTACAGCGGTAACCTCTAGGAGAAGGTACAAATGCGCGAGCTGTCCGAATATCAACTTGTGCCGGGCTTGCTACAGGTAAACCGACGCCGCCTCTTTTTATGGGCATTACTAAAGAGTTGACAGTCAAGTACATGAATTACATCCCTCCCATGCATTTGTCGCTCTTGCAGATAAGAGCACCCGAAGTAACAGTGATCCGGATTTGCATAATATACCACCAGTCGACCCAGGAGACGAACAGTCGCTCAAGCATCCTGGCGTCAAATGTGCCCAGTAAGCAAGCAACCCTTCGTCGTTGTTTCGGAACTGACGGTCTACACAGCTGCATGCTGGATATAGTGGGGGCCCGATTCCACTGTGCGATATGTGACGCTGTAGACATCTGCGCGAATTGCGAGTCAGCTGGCCTTCCTGGAAATCTCGACTCAGACGACGGAGGACACAATTCCTCACACATATTAATCAAGGTAGACCTGTCCACTCTGCTACTACTCTCAAGAGCTAATCCATGTCCCATAGATCCCTTACCCACTTGAGACTCCAGAGCTGGAAAGTGCTAGTCGCAGAGCGATCCATCTCTGGACAGGCCGTGATGCTGCTAGTGTTGGACTTCCAGTTCCGCGCTCCTCACCAGGCTCAGTCATCTCGTCCTATGCTCGCACCGTCGTTGGTTCGGGATCTAGGCATCCTGAAACGCCATCAGATGACCATCATACATTCTGCAATGCTTGCAACCAGAATATTGTCGGTATTCGCTATCAGTGTGCAAATTGCCCTTCAAAGCCAAGGGGTTACAACCTGGTGTGTCCCGCCTCATATCGGCTACTCGCATCCTTTTTTGACCATATACAAGTGCGAAGGTTGCGAGGCGCAATCCTACAGTGTCCACAACCCCATGCATGTGTTCCTAAAGTTCCCTCGTCCCGTGGACCGACCTTTGGAACTTCCACATCCTTTGATCGGGCTCATCTATGAACATGGCGCTGGGCCCACCGGATATCAGCCTTCAGCTGACCCTAAAGGTAGCTTCCTACATTTACCCTTCTTCCTTACCTAGGCTCATCCTTCCACCTCTCACAGCTTATCTGGAGCATTTGAAACACAAAAACGCTATTTGTGACCTCTGTATGACCAACCCAGTCGTTGGGGTGTGGCATCGATGTGCATATTGTGATCGAGACCTCTGTGATACCTGTCAAGGCGTGGATACTCATGAGAATGAAACACACATCTTCCTTGCGTTCAAGGCCCCCGTAAGTCGTTCTGCACTCTGGAGCTCGCCATGGAGAAAGCTGACTGCATCACTGTGATATAGGTGGATATGAATAAACTGAGGTATGTCCAATTCTTCACTCGAATTTACAACAAACCCTGATTGGTTCGCAACAGGAATGTCATCAACTTCGACCCATCGGAGCAGACTCGACCGTTGGTTCCATACCCAGTATACCAGCCACGCTAGTTAGCACAATTCCCGTTCTGTAATGCTGTATTTTGTGTTCATTTAGTGCGATGGGATAATGAAATAAGGAAGGCCTGCTGGATTTGATGATTTGCTCTAGCCCTTCTTGAAACCTGGGATACGCCAAACCCTTAAGTATGTTGACACTGACAAGCGAAAAATCACGACGCACCTAGACGGCGCCTCTCATAGAACAAATCAGTCCTACTTGCACCCAAATTGACAATCTTTGGGCAGCCATCGCGATCCTTTTCCAGTCTTGTGCACTCGGCACAGTAATATGCATCAGAAATACCTATTAGAGACAATTAGCCTGGGACACGATAGAAGAAAGGTCATACCTGGAGAACCACAGATAATGCATCGTCCGCCGTAGGTACCAAAGTTGCATTCATCGCATATTCTGACTAGTGTCTCGGGCCGTACATACGAGTCACAAACGGGGCTGCAATCAGAGTCAGTGAGAGGGTCAATCGATTTTCGCATGCACTTACCATTTTCCGTCGCATTTCTCGCACAGGCGACCAATAGCTACGAATCCGTTAATAGGTTACAACTTGCTAAGCAAATGGCACTACCGATGCCTGCTTGGCGCCTGCACATAATCAAATCTGTTGAATAACATTAAATTGCGTTGTATTGCGTCTGCAAACAAACCCACCGGGATGGTGCTTTGACATAGTGGAAGCTAATGGAAGAGCCTCACCGTCGGTGCCGCCATCATTGAGTTCGCTTTGGGCGAGCGGGTTTGTCAGCAGACGCCCAACAATTTGCGTGAAGTTCCAACGCACTATATAACCGGCATCGCCATATTGTCCTTATCATGGCAATATATCAGGCAACAAAAAAGTCCTAATAGTCGTATAACTACATTTCAGGCGAGTCTATCATGTATAAACAAGTGCGTAGGTTTGCAGGGATATTCTAAGGTTGCAGCGGTTCTTCTTGACATTGATCACCACCAATCCTCTCTTCCTATCCTAGGTCCCCAAGCTCTCACCATCTTGAGCTCCTGCACAGGTCCACCAACGGACTCTCGAACAATTATTGTACACAACGACTTCCCTCTGTCAATATAGAATTCGCTGATCGAGCTCGCCATCGTTATCTCCTCCAAAGTTCGACATCCATCCGCTAATTCCTTTGTGGCTTGACCAAAGCTCTGAGATGCATACTTTAGCTTCAACGTCATCTCGTCGAAATATCCCATACGTGGGTGGGGTGAACCAAGGGTGATATACTCTGGCCAGCCACAGGAAGTACGGAAGAAAGGATCGTAGTACGGCAAAATTGGCCCTGAGAGTAGACATCGCCGGAGTTTGGGAATGAGGCAAAGTGATACTCTCATATCATCCTAGGCACACTCGTTCTCAGAACACAGAGTAGAGCCCAGTCAACAGTAACTCACCAAAATCAATTTTTTGTGATAGGTTCCCATTAACTGAAGCTCCTCCAGGTTTGGAAAACCTTTCAAATGCTCATTATGTAGTTGGCATCGAAAGCATGTAAGGGCTTTCCAAAATCTGCCTCACTTACAGATCCGTTCGCATCCTCTCGCCATCGGTGCCCTTCCCTAGGCTTAGGACTCTTACCAGACGAGAGGTGTATTCCGAGGCTGCGTAGTAAAGGAAGCCTGCCGCCTTCAGAGATCACGCGAAAGAGATACAACGCTTGGGCGTTGTAAGACTCGGTGATATAGAGCGAGATGAGCCTCTGAGAGACGTGCGGGAGAAGGGCTCGAGCACATTTGAAATCGCACTGCGTAGGATCAATCAGAAATATAAGTATTTCACGAAGATCGGTTCATGACCTACAGTTAGGTATTGCAGGTTTGGCAAGAGGTCACTGGCAAAATCTTCAAACCATTCGCCATCATTGCTTCTATGCAACTCCAATCTTGTGAGGCGAGAAACAGCTTTCCAAAACTGGCGGCTCAAAGCAGGTTTCGTCACTGAGAATCCCTTTATAATGAGATAGTGTCAACAGGCCACCGGGGGAACAAGCGTCGACGTACAAACCCCCAAACAACCCTGTTTAGCTAAACTTCAAGGTATGTAGAGAAGGGGACAATTGTGAGAACCCCAGCGCTATATAATTTGTCGGGTCGTCTTCCCAAAGAGGAAGAACAGAAATGAGTCTATTCATTTCAAGACGAAAAAAGAACAGGTACATACTGTTGTACCAGCAGCCTTCTAAGCTTAAGCTAATGGGACTCTGACGGAGGTCGGAGGTCAGAATTTACGATGTATCCAGTGAGTCAGTTAACCAAATCCACTTACGGACTTTGTCAACAGCTGTTTCTGTATCCATCTGTTCCCTCCGAATTTTCTTGTAACATCGGTCATGCGTAGTTCCTTTAATTTTGGACATTTGTTCTTCAAAGCGACACAGAATGATGGTGGGTGCACATAATGAGCATCGATCCATCTTCCCCCCTCCAACCGGATCCCTTTCCCTGGTCGCTCTTCACACGTAGAATCAACGAGACAAGGTTTGACAGACGGCCAGCGCTGATAAGATCATGAAGATACCAGAGAGAATGCTCATTATTAGACACGGAAGTCCTGGTCTCAGAGTCGACGCAGAGCTGGTGGATATAGCGACTGCGTGGCAGTTGTTGCTGCTCGGCCGTTTTATCCTCCTGCTGAACCTCTGCGGCAAATTTCTGCAAAAGTGGCACAGCCTGATGTTCGCCAATCAATAATACCTGGCGATAAAGTAAGTAAGGGATGATGACTCCGTAGAGTCGATGTGACGTTAGTGCGAGTGATAGTAGGGTTGGGGGCCGGTCAAGAAGCGGGAGATGGCTCGAGAGTATGGGGAAAAGTTCGGGAATGAATTTGTCGAGGTGGCAAGTAGACGACTGTGAGGACATCGTACTTCTTTTTGGTTGCCCTAAGATAGTGGTAAGTCAGTTACAAGACTGTTACGCGTCGGCGAGTCATCAATCGGATATTGCTATGTATGTTGCTCTTGCAATATGGTTGTTGTAGGTGTGTTCGTGAAAGAACCGAACGAATTTCAGGCGTTGATAAAGCGGATTTGTCAGGACAGGAGGGTCTGACCTGGCCAGCGTAGCGGGCCATCATGCAAACACAACTTTCCACTCGACCACTGTAAATTCTACTTTTCGCGGAAATTTATAGGCTTGAACATCTCAATAATTGTCTTTAAATTATGCGTGATCTACAAAAGCGAGAAAGCACAAAAAATATGGACAAGAATACAGTGTTACGAAAGATGGAAACTTCCTACACCTTCCTGGATGGCAGTCCTCAACTTCTCCCTCATTACGTCCTTTGAACTATACTCAGGTAACTTCAAATAATTGACGCAGGTCATAACGCTTGGAAGGTAGTCATCTGCCGTCAAGGGTGCTTCATGTGGTTTGCGAACCACCGTTAGAAGAGGGTTCAAACCCCGGAATCCTGGAAAAGTGAATGAGCCACAAGTTGAAAATGAGATGACGTTACTTACCGCCAATGGGTAACTTGGGACTTCCAGTAATGAACTGCAGGAACGCACGTCGCATCTGGACATCGTAGTTGGAGATGATATCGACGAGGTCGCGAATGGCACGGCTTTCGATGTTGAATCCGTGGTCAGCCTTCAGAGACTCGGAGAGTGCTGCGAGAGAGTCAGTTCCAGGATCGTCGGGCGAGTACGAAGAGACCATACTCTCTCGGCTCCAATCTTCATCAGAATTTCCGAATAACATAGCCAACTCTTCTGCAGAGAACGCCTGAAGATCGTTGATTGGGAAGACTTTCGAAAAACCTTCTTTGAAAGCCTGAACCTGCGCCTGTACACCTTTTCCGAGGATAGCATCTAGGACCTCGTTGATGTACTCATCTACGTTCTCGGACGTGACAGCAGTATCCTTGCCGCTAGGCTGCAAATGGACTATGAGTAGGGTCTGAATGTGCTATGCCAGTGAACTTACACGAAGCTCGATATCGTAACCAGGGATTGTGAAGTCCAAACCCATATCCTCAACTTTGAAATTGGGATCGACAGTTTTTGATGAGGGCTAAATGTAAATTAGCTTCAACCCGGACCAATGGGAAAGCTTGCCACAAACCTTGCTCACAAGTTCCTTGGGAGCAGCCATACCCTGAATCTTCGACAACGAGTTTGCAAGCTCGGAGTCGACAAGCTGTAATATCTGAGTTCAGTAAGAATCAACGTCTATCAGTTCAGATCGTCCGCACCCTCAACATGTCGATAGTGAGAGGAAGATCTTCGCCGAGCACAAGCTTCATGAATATCTTGTTGAAATGGAGGTCGATGATACGAGAATCGAGCATGGCTTTGGCCACAAATTGGCCAACAACTCGAAGTAGATGTGTACGTTTCCTGATTAAGGGATTAAGCAAATGAGGTCATAATTCATCCGTTGGAACTCACTGGCTACCATCAGTCGCATTTTCGTCGGATTCAAGGGGTGCGGGATACAGGCCAGAAGGATGCCCAACAAAGGGACCGGGGTGTGTCGAATCAGTATCTCTCCAGATCTTCAAGTCTCGTCTGGCGAACTCTTTTGAAACCAACGAATAGAATTCGAGAGTTGGTCCCAGGCCAGTACCAACCTCCTCGAAATATTCGACCTCTAGGATGGAGGAAGATGACCCGTAGAGTTCAAACACCTTGACTGCGGATTCTAATAAGTGCTTGCGAGAGATCCTAACTTTCTGTCGTTGAAGGCGGCCCAAAAATCCAATTCCGTCATCCCGTCGAGAGTTGTCTTGAGAGCGGGATTGTGACTGCTGACTCTGCCACCGTAGAATCAGGCGAGCATAGCCAAACGATGTGGACTGTAAGAAGTTGTAACGGGTAGCGAAAGGGAATATGAAAGGGAAATGCTGAGGAAGATCCAGTGCCCAGTCTGGGAGGCAAGAACTGAACATGGTTTAGCGATGACGAATCTCTTTTTCCTTGAGTCATAGTGGCATACCTGGCAACAATCATCGGCTCCTCCAATTGGCGAGTTAGTTTGGCAGTAAGCTTGTTGTTGATGAAGGCCGTCCCAGCAAGGCTACGTTTGTCTTTGGAGAACGATGGCCGCTCCGACTCAATCATATTGAGCTGATGTAAAGCCTTCAACAAACGCAGTATCTTCGAATGTGGAGATGCTTCCGGAAGAGACGAAAGGCTTGGGCTTGGGGACCTATTCTTGGTTCCTCCTTCGGTCCCATCTCGAGCTGATCTAAGTCAGTCATACATCAGAAAATGACTTTAGTCAATGCTTACAATCACTGGCGGGGCCCGGAACCTTCTTAAATTTCACGGTGTATACCCCTTGCCAGAACATGCTAGGGGAAGACGAGGTCTTCTTTCGTCCTTCGTGCTGATGGATTGCTCCGTAGATGGTCAAATCTAACGGAAGGACGTGATCTTCCATTGAGAATTCCAAGTGCCAATCAGTAGGTTTTGCCTTGAGAGCTGCTGCATAAGACGCTTTGGCTGACAGTGCTGCCCTCGGTCCCGAAGAAATGCTGGTGCCAGCCTCCTTCGCCGCCGAATTTGGCGTTGCAACTCTGGTGCCATCCGGTGTTTGCGCTTCAACCTTGGAGCCGTCTGTAAGGAAATACAGTCAGAGGAAAGGCTACTCGTTGATGGGAAGAGACTTGCCTTCTGCCACAGATAACGTGACGGTCTTCTCGGTGACAGACTGGTCGGGGTCAACCTCATCTTCATCAAACACTTCCGCATCAAGATCCTCCTCATCAGTAAACTCAGCAGCTAACTCAGAGTCGACTACTGTGTCACTGGGTGCCGTCTCCGTTGTAGGTAGGTTATCCGGGACGGGTTGCAGTGGTTGGTTTACCGGGGTCTCTGTCTGTGAGGTGGAGGGACCAGGTTCCGAAGTTTCTCCGTCTACGCTACTCTTGGCTTTCAATCTCTGGCTACGTCGACGGGTGACGGTAGAGTTCGAGCCTGCTCCAGCACTGTTTTCGCTCATTGTAGCCTGCCCCCGAGATGCTGAAGAGCTGCTTGGGGTCTCAGATGAACCTGCAATGCGAGGAGTTCCTGTGAATCCGGAGGCCGCCAAAGCCGCCAACATCCCTTGTAATCTCGAACCGCCCTGAAGCAGACCTGCAACTCGAGGTCGCAGATAATCATGGAGAGCCTGGAAAGTCGCGATGGCATGGATGGAAACAACGATGTTGTGTAGATTGCGTGGAATGTCAGAGTCTTCATCCGCCACCAAACGGAGGCGAAGTTGGCGGGCAAGCAGTGAAGGCGAGCTTCGCTTCGAATCTAAAACGTCTTCAGAACTAATACTCGATGTACGTGTGGAGTGAACCTACCATCTATTCCGTGAGCAATGGTTGTGACCTCGAAAGACTCCATCCGAGTTAGGCTTTCTTGAAGTTTCTTCACCAGGGTTGCGAACGGGGTCTGAGACGTAGTCAGGCCTTTCGAATCCCGAGCAACAAAGGCATCCATTAGCAGAGATTTGCGCGTCCCAATATCAACTATGCAAATAAGACGTCAATCTATTGAAAGTAGAATGGGAAATTTGAGTAACATACTCGGATGATCTGTCTCTGTTGCAAGTTGCAGCAAGCTGTCAATGACGCCACTCTGAAGAAGCTCGAAGCTCGAGACGGATGTATAGGGCGAGGCAAACAGCTCCGCAAGCTGTCTCAATGCCTCAGTAATTATTGCCTCTTCCGAAGACGACATTTGCTCGACTAATCGACGGAGTAGCTCGAAAGCGTTGCCTTGTTCTTCTTCGGTATTGTTGGATAGGAATTTGAACTGGATGACTCGAGCGCGGAGGGTAATCGCATCTTCTGGCTCAAGAACCGATGAACCCTTCTTGTAACCTGGGGTTGGGTGGGGCGGAACCGGTATGTTTCCGGATTCTAGTGCTTGAGGGTCCTGGACTTCCTTGTCTTTGGGCTTTATGGGTGTGACCTGTCTCTGGGCGAGCAGTTCTATCTCATGGAAGACACCTTCTTTTCGGAATGCAGGTTTGTAAAGATGTGGAACCTTTGTCAAAAGCAGGTCTACCAGTTGCAAGGCACCGATGACCAGGTTGGGATGGTCCCTGGAGGACAGGATAGATGATGCAAAACTTGCGATAGGAACATACTAATGCATCGTTAGCTAAGTCCACTACCAAAAAAAATATAGGCCGAGTACATACGCTCAAGACTTCCTTGAGTCCTTCAGGGTCCAAGAAGCTGACCGCCTTCATCAACCCGTTCAACGTTTTAGTCCTAACTGGCGTGATGACGCTCGCAGCATAGACGTCGATTAGAATTGGCACCATCAGCTGCATGAAGCGGCCAACCACCTCGGTCTTCGAACGTAAAAGCTCAGTTCGGTCGAGGGCGACCTCTTTTGACGCTGAAGGCGTTGGTGCAGGAGTGTCATAGGCAGCATCTGGTTGCTGAGAATCCACCATGGGTTCAGGTGATGGAGCCTCGCTTGGGGGAGCAGCTGAAGCAGGTATGGCTAAGGCTTGAGGCGTCACTGCTTGGCGTGCAGCAGCTCGATCGGCTTTGGCTTTGGCCTTTACCATGCGGACCAGCGATTTCTCGGTGTAACCCCTATGGTCAAAGACACCATCTATTAGACAAGCATGAGTTTAGACACTTCTCAGATCATATATATACTACGAACCTCTTGGCAAAGGCGGCAAGAGCTCTGAGATGAGAGTAAGAGCTTCTTCAATTTGCTCCTTGGGACGATGGGCCAGGTTTTCCATGACTGTCATGTCAGCGAGGCCACCCCCAAGACCTTGTCCGCCGGCTGCGCTACCTTGTTCTTGGTGATTGTCGACAGCGGAAGGGAGCACACCAGTGAGAATCTGGTACAATGTATCCACGATATTGGCCTCAAGTAAGGCGACTGTTATCTTTGGGCTCGCTTTAGCAGACACTGCCATTGCGCGGAGAAGGGATGTATACGTGCTTGGGGCAATGAGAGGAGAACCACCCGCAGGTGAGAGAAGTTGAAGGACCGCATGAATGAGCTCCGTGTCAACAAGGGCTTCAAGGTTCTCGACAGAGTTACGGTAGTACGAATCAACCACGCGGATGACACAAAGGCAAGCGAACTCGACAAGGCGCTGGTCGGCATATGAGAGGCAATTGCGTATTATGGGCCAGGCACCATGGATCATGGCGGAATATTCGGGGAGGATATTGCGACAGCAGTTTGAGGCTGCTTGCAGTGCAACTCGCTGGACAGCGATGGAGAAGAAGTCAAGGTAATTGAGGAGAGCGGCCAATCCACCTTCTCGCACAATGGAGCTAGGGAATTCTTCTGAAATCTTCTCAAGGGTCTAGAGGTGATGTGAGCAACCAGAGCTATTTTCCGCCATATTGAGAATGGACCTACGCTCAGTGTTTGTTCAGCCAGATCAATATAGGATATTTCGATGAGCTTGCTGCACAGGACAGGGATGGCTCCATGATAAACAATGGTATGCGCAACACCCGGAAGAGCCTCCATTAGGTTGGCTAAGCATCGGCAAGCCAACACTTGAGCTTCGGGATTCTCATCTCCCTGGTACATGCCACCAGTACTCATTGCCAGCGCGGCAGCTAAGGCACTGTCTTCATCCTGGGCAACCATATCATCGTCTCCTTCATCGTCTTCATCTTCTTCAGCACCACGGCCACCGAGAATCCTCACAAGCTCGCGCACAAAGGCCTCTACTTGGAAAGACCCGGCGAGCGTATCCTCTGTGCTAATACTCAACAGCTCGCTCAGCTCCTGCAGAGTCAGAAGCCGAGTGGTGGGATCTGCGGTAGCCTTGATATTATTCAACATAGTCTTGAGACGAGACGACAGTGACATCATGTAAGACCCAAATTGGCGGAAGTCCCCAAAGATGCCAAGTGCTGTGGCCTCGTCAATGGAGGGTGGAATTGGAGGCCCGTCGCTGGACGCCATTCCAGTGTCTTCTTGCCTTTCGCCTTCATCATCGTCTTCGTCTTGACTGCAGCCCTCGTCCTCTTTTGAGTTTTCGAGGTCTTTAGGCAAATCGGGAAGTTCGTTGTCTGAGAGATGTTCCTCTACATCGGATTCACTGAGATGGTAAGAGGCATCTAACATCTCAACGTCTTGATCTTGTAGGCGAGACGACCCTGCCATCTTTGCTTTCAGTGGAGACGACTTCTCTTTGGAAGCTGTGTTCCTATTTAATCCCAGCTTAGTAAATGAAATTGTAATACCAATATTTCTTAAATGACAAATCTCACCTCGATTTGCGCGGCATAGTGGATTTGGATGATTGGGTTTGAGTTCTCAAGGAATAGCCCTTCCTTGCTCGTTTGCTCGATGACTCGGGGGAATCTTCTACGTCAGATAGCGTTTCGGGAGCAGCACGCTTCTTTCCCTTGAGATCTTTGACTGCTTCGGTAATCTTCAGAGATGTGGTGGTTGTAGTTCGACGAGTTCTAGTAGTCGGTGGCATAGGGTCAGCACAAGGGCTGCGACAAAGGCAAAAATGTATCGTCTCACCGTTTGCTGCCGCTCACAGTAAGTTCTTCCGTGTTGTTGGTATTATCCTTCAGATCTTCGTCAATGCGTTTAGCCTTCGCGCCAGAGCGGGTGGTACGCTGCGTAGCGCTATCGGAGAGGGGTGCCTCTGATGACGAGTGCGCCAAATCACGCTCCTTCCCTTTTCCCCGGAGATTCTCTTTAGATTTCTGTTTGGCTGCCTTTACTCGTGCGCTGGAACGGAGTTGTTTGGGTTGCAAGTGGTGTGTCGAGGAAGATGATGAGTCTTGGTCTACTTGCAATCGTGTAGCTGTGGATTGGGATGCTGTGTCACTGGTGGTGGCTTCTGGATGTTGAACTGGTGTATATTCCATTTAGTTCATGCCTCCAGCCATCGATCCTGGGCTTTGAAAGCAGAAAAAAGGACAACAGACGTCTAGCCTGTTCTAGGGTTCCGGAAGAGTAGCACCTAGCCGAACGCAATCCCTGGCCTTATATAAGCCTCAGGTGGCGCGGCACGGTCGGTGCACGGTGCGCACTGACTCAATCCAAGTAAAGACATTTTACCCGCGCTAAAATGAAAATTTGAATTCCAGTTTACAACTGGTTCGTTAATACAGAATGGGCCTTTAGTACGTCCTCTACGCTTTGAATGAATTTCGAGGCAATCGTCTCAATCTCTTCCTTTGTTATGTTGTAGGCAGGGGCAAGAAGACAATGACTGCCTTTTGTGCCTTCAACATTTGAACCACCGGTGAAACCCATGATCACGAGGTTGTTCTTCAGAGCCTGAGCTTGAACCAGCATCGCAAAGCCTTCGCCTTTGAAATCATAGTCGGTGTTGTTGTCAGTATCAAACTCGATACCCCAGAATCCACCACCGCCTCGGATGTCAAAGGTGATGGGTGCAGCCAACGCATTGGGGCCTTGCAAACCTTCTCGCAGTAGCTTCGCTGTTTAGGACATGAGAATTCGACACCCGCAAGCTAGAATCAACCACCATACCTAGGTAGGCGCCTTGAGTGCGAACGTTCTCGAGCAGGTTCTCTTCCTCGATAACTTCTTGGACAGCGAGCGCCGCTGCACACGAGGTTGGATGGCACTTTCGAAAGGGTCAGTCTGGTGTGTGTAGTACTGGCAAAGAAAGCATAATACTTGGTAAGTATGGCCATGTTTCCAGAAGCCGGAACCTCCTCGAAGGCCATCCACGACGCGTTTAGACATCAGGATAGCACCAATGGTGGCATACCTGTATCAAGAACATCAGGAATCAATCGAAGCCTCCGGGGAAATGATCGCGACTGACCCCCCTCCGAGACCCTTGGCGATGGCCTGAATGTCTGGCTAAGAATATGATAGCGAGTGAGTGACCCAAGTATTCCGAGTCATGGAGAAAGAACTTACGGAAGCGCCGTCACCGAATGATTGCCATGCGTGGAGGGTTCCCATGCCTTATTGTGGAAGATAAACTTGGGCTATCCAGGTCTTGTCACTAAATTACTCACGTCCCATTCCACTCATGACCTTGGGAACAGCATGAGTAAATTTCAGGCCAGCAATGCGAAGCACATACCTCATCCAAGATGAAGAGAGCCCCGTATTTTTCGCAAACAGATTTCATTGCTTCATGAAATCCATCATCAGCCTGCAACAAAATGATTGGCACCCTCAGAACACGGACCTTTGAAGTACCCTTTTGGTGGTGGTACGGCACCAGTCGTTGCACCGACAACAGTTTCTGCGACGACTAGAATAGATTAGAAGGTCTTAGCAAAATAAAGCTAGATCCGATGCCTTACATCCTATGACGGTATCAGGTCCCAGCTCGATGAATTTGTCCTCGAGTTCCTTCCTCAACCGCTCGACGTATTGCTCCTCAGTTTCTTCGGGTTTCTTGAACCTGGCTGCATACGCAGGAGAAACGTGATGGAAGCTGCTAGTGTTCAGCTGGTGGATATAAGGCGCACGCCTGGTCGGGTGATATGCCAGAGACAGCGTAGACAGCGTGTTCCCATGGAAAGAAAGCTGGCGACCAATGAAGTTCGTTCGTTTGGGTTGTCCGATCTCTCCGTAGTATTGGATGGCTAGCTTGATTACACTTTCCATAGCTTCAGAGCCTGTCATTGTCGTTAGTGCATGCAAAAAGGAAGCGAGACAAAGGAAGTTGCTTGCCTCCCGAAGCAAATCCGCACGCTTCGAAGGCACCATCGCTGGTTGCAACCAGCTTCTTTGCCAGTTTCTCTGCAGGCTCGTTTGAAAGCTGCATGTTGTATACATCTAGAAGATCACATTGAGGAACCACGCCAAAGAGCTTGTTCAGTATCACATACACGAGACCTTGTCGACCTGGTCTTTGAGAGCCTGGATGACTTTGGGATGGCTATTTCCAAGGCACGAGACAGCGGCACCTCCAACGGCATCGAGGACCTTTCTTCCATCTGTGAGAGTGATGTAGATCCCCTCAGCACTGGTGGCCACAGGTGGCTTCCAAGGAGTACGGTGTAGAATAGCTGTTTCTGCGGTAGCCATTGCAGTAGAAGGAGACAGAGTTACGAAGGGAATCTCATCGATAATCGAGTCATTTAAATGATTTGAGCGTAGATTAGGATCCAAGTCATACCATCTTGCCGGGAGAACACCAACAGGAGGCTGGACTCGGTCCTCCGCAACGCTCCCACGGCACTCACACGGAACACAAAAGACAAGCATCTTGGACCTCTACTGCCATGACGAAGCAGAAGAGTCAATCAACCGTTACTTTGCATGACTTCTTTCGAAAACCAACAGCTACCTCGACGTCCAAGGCTGTCAACCAAATCTCACGGAAGCAACCCAAGTCATGGGGACCTCAAGATATCATAGTCATTGACGATTCCGACTCTGAAACCAGTTTTGAAGATGAAGGCGCTCTCAGGAGTCGAAAGAAACCTAGAACGAGTTCAGGTTCAGAAGAGGTCGAATTTGTTGAGACAATTCAACAGACTGCCAAGGTGAAGCATGAGGCTTTTCCTGTCTCCCTCGTCAAGTCAGAACCTACTGCTTCTACTTCGCGGCCTTTACCATTTGGGATGCCTACTCTACTCCTCAGAAGACCATTGGATCCTACAACAAAACACCTTGCGAAGGGGCCACCTACTTCCATCAGGAGTGATCCAGTAATACCACCTTTTAATGAACAACTTGAAATAGCAGAAACATCCACAATTCGCTCTGAGGATGTCAAGAAAAGAAACGAGAGCTTTCTTCAACCGCCAAACGAGTCCATGGAAGACGACTGGGGCACAGGCGATGATGAAATACCCTTCGACCCCCTTCAACAGGACGAAGACGACGAAGTGGAAGAGATATCACATGAACTTCTCACTATGCCACCCCTAGGCGATCCTGATTGTTCTACCGATTCTTTAGCTATGGACCTTGACGACGAAGACAAAAAACCACTTCGCCCATTATCCTCCTACGGGCCACAGCCACTACTTAGCTGTGACGGCAAGGCTGGCCCAGAGAAGAAAGGCAGTAATGCTTTCTCAGTCCTCATGTCCTCCCATAAAGAGAATCAGGCATGGAAGGAGGCAACAAGTGCCGAAGATCCTACTTTCCGACCCAACAAGACCAACGGGAGAAGAAAAGCGCCTTTCTACAAAGTCCTACAGGGCATGCCAATTGCCGTCGATGCATTTCGCTACGGAACTATACCTGATATCACTGCGTACTTTCTAACGTTCGTACCTTCATCCTGGTCCATTTATCATAATTTTACTAACCCCATGCTACAGGCATGCGCACTCGGACCATTACACCAACCTTGCATCAAACTGGAAGAGCGGTCCGATCTACTGTTCCGAAGGGACTGCCAACCTGATTATCCACATGCTTGGGGTGGATCGAAAATGGGTACACCCACTCCCCTGGGACATCCCCACCGTAATACCCAACACTGGAGGGGTCACCGTCACCCTGATAGAAGCCAACCACTGTCCTGGTTCCTCATTGTTTTTCTTTGAGGGGAAACAGACTGTGAATGCGGGGGATAGCACGTTCAAATCGCCATTCGTTGGCTCACCGAAAATATTTCGGTACTTGCACTGCGGTGACTTCAGGGCTTCTCCTCAGCATGTCTTACACCCTTCGGTCAAAGGGAAGAAAATCGACCATGTTTATCTCGATACGACGTATCTTGATCCAAAGGCATGCTTGAACTGTTTCTGTGTTTCTGCTTTGGAGGCTAACTGTATCGCATGTAGTATACCTTCCCTCCTCAGCCATTGGTGATCTCAGCATGCGCCGAATTGACAAAGCGTTTAATCTCTGGAGAGTCTATTGGTGAAGAGAAGACGGCATCTCTTGCTTCTTATATGAAGTCCGTCGCCTCCTCTCCTAACAAACCAGAGAGGAGCGATAAACTGCTTTTCGTTGTGGGGTGCGTCCCTTTCATCTTTCCTCACCGATGGTTCCTTATCGGATCTGCAGGACCTATTCAATAGGCAAGGAACGAATAGTAAAGGGTTTGCGGTTCAACTTCGTGGAAGTAAACCTATACTGAATATAACTGTAGCAATTGCCCATGCGCTAGGCAGCAAAGTATATTGCGACAACCGAAAAGCCGCAATCCTGCGATGCCAGGCAGACAAAGAACTAGATGACTTATTGACCTCGAAGCCACTTGAAGCACAAGTTCATCTTCTGCCACTGGGGATGATCACATCAGACAAGATCAAGATGTATTTGGAGCGGTTCAAGGGAACGTTCACCAAAGTAATTGGTTTCCGGCCAACTGGTTGGATGTGAGTAGTTGATGCTAAACAGTGAGCTGTGCTTGCTCACGGTCGCTACAGTTTCACACCTTCGGCGGGTCAAGATCTAGCACCATCCATCTCACAAGTTATATCTCGCCCTCATCGAGATTTTACCTGTGCCAACCTTCGCCCTAGTCGGCAGTCAACGTCTCATTTACAGCTGTTTCCTGTTCCTTATTCTGAACATTCTTCTTTCTTCGAGTTGACGTGCTTTGCCATGTCTTTCAACTGGGTAAAAATGATTGCCACAGTCAATGTTGGAAGTGAGAATTCAAGGAACAAAATGGCGAAATGGGTCGCCAAATGGGAGGCAGAACGCAAGAAACGGGATAAAGACGTCATCATATCTTACAGACATCCAGAATACTGGTAATACACAGTAGATTTCATGATACATAGCCCTCTCCTAATTGTGTCTTCAATTTAAGGTCGTAAGAAATCAGGTTTATTTTTGCGGAAATATGCGTCATGGAAAGATTATGCATGGGTACCAGAGCATACAAGCATGTCATAGCAACAAAAAGACAACAAGTGACCAAGGATAATTTACTCGGCTGCCCTTTGCTTTCTCCTGACGTCCCTCTCCTCTGAGATAGTGAGCTTGATGCCCTTGCACTTAGGTAGGGATATCCAGGGCTTGATACCCTCACCAATGACGAAGATGTTGGTGATGCTGGGTGTGACGTTAGGACAGAGATATCATTCGAGAAATTTGACGAGACGACATACCGAGTAGCGAATGTCCTGTCAAGAGAATCCTTAACGTGCACGATGTCGAAACCACCGGTATGCTTCTCCTTGTGAACAATGACACCAACACGTCCCATGTTACGCCCACCAGTGATCATGACGAGATTGCCGGTGTCGAACTTGACGAAGTCAGCAATTTTGTTTTGCTCAAGGTCGAACTTGACGGTATCGTTGACCTGAATGAGGGGGTCGGGATAACGGATCGTTCGGCCGTCGTGGGTGACAATGTGGGGAACACCGCGAGCACCAATGGCGACACGGCGAACCTTGAGGAGCTTGTAGGAGGCCTCCTCGGGAGTGATGCGGTGGATGGTGAATCGTCCCTTGATGTCGTAGAGGAGACGGAAGTGTTCACCAGACTTCTCGATGGAGATGACATCTAAGACAGATCGATGGATTTAAAATGAACTATTGTTTATTGTTCAACCCGAGCTGTACGCACCCATGTATCCAGCAGGGTAGGTCTCATCAGTGCGAACCTTTCCGTCGATTTTGATGAGCCGTTGCTTCACAATGGAAGTAACTTCGCGGCCGGTGAGAGCATACTTCAGCCTGTTGCGGAGGAAGATGGTGAGGGGGAGGGATTCGCGAAGCTTATGGGGACCTGGCGAAGGACGGGGAGCCTACAAATGTACGATGTAGAATTTCAGTGCAAGTCGTTTATCCAGATTTTATTTGAACGTACGTAGGTTCCACTAAGCTTGTCCAACATCCATGATGAAGGAGCGGCGAGGCGCTTCAAGTGCTTTTTAGGTCCTCGAGCCTGTGGAAAGTATCATCAGCATCTGTCGTACGCCATATTTCTGCGTGGAAGGCCATGGTCATCCAACATCCATATCCCTCATCCAACGAATCCATCCATCCAAAACACCATTCCAATACAGAATTGACCTTCCAAGTCGTAGATTAGGGCAGCATACGGACCATATTGGACTATAATGTTCTTGAGGGGTCTTGAGGATGTCGGAAGGCCCGTTGACGAGAGACTTTTGTTGCTTCTGTGCGACTAGCGAACGTGTGAAAGTAGTGACTGTGACGAGCTTACACAGCTGTGACTGCACAGCCACCTGGGCCCTTCATTAAGCTTCATTCGCGGGTGGTCTAGACTTGCCACAACCTTCTCACATCACACGTTTTAAATTCTGAGCCAATTTTCAAGCTTGCTGTCTCGCTATGCATTCATTTCGCGGGCTATGCAAACATAAAATGGCGTCGCCTCTCCCCATGGGCCAGGGTCAAGAGTGTACACCTTGGCAGGCTGGCCTTGAATATGCATTTTTGAATGGCTTCCAAGTTATAAGCATGAACTCTCTCAAGTATCCGCACTTGGCGAATAAATTTGACCATGCTCTTATGAGGTCGGCTAGAAATCCTGCATTATAGGCACTTGGGTACCCTCTAGGATGTTGACGTTGGATTTTGGACCTTGATTAGGCAGGGCGAAATATGAAAAGTAAGAGAACTCCATTAGGGATTTTTAGTACTACAACAACAGTGTAATCGGATATTACATGGTATATCTGATAAATAAGAATGCATTTAAAGATAAATTAATATGTGAATGCAATGCAAATGTGAGATGAGAAGAAGGAGATGCAAAGGATTGTCTAAGAAACTATGTCGAAACGAGAGGATGGCTCAATCATTCGAAAGGCCTTTAGTGCTTGTCCCAGTAAACTTCTGCCCGCTCCCTGATGGTCTTGCCGCTGGTGGGAGGGATGCCACCGCCCAAGATACCTTGCCAGACACCAGTCATGCCGAGACCGACATGCTTGCCCTGGACATCGAACTCGGCAACAGCAACCTGGTCGCTACCTTGTGGGCGAGGGTTATAGGTCCAGAAAGCGTCCTTCTTCTTATCGGCGTCCTTGCTAACAACTGGAGTGCTGCTGATTAAGCTGATGTTGAAGACGTTGTTGTTAAAGTGCTCCAACTTCATGTGGGAGAACCAGGGAGAGTCGTATTGGGCAAGGAGAGTGGGGACATTGTTGTCAAAGGCACCGGGGAGGATAGCAGTGAGGTTAGCAGCGAGTTGCTTGCAAGCAGCGGTGGGCTTCTTGGGGGCAGGGTTGATGAGGCAGAAGTCGAGCTCACCATAGCCAGGGTTGGAGAACTTGCCGGCGAATTGGGTAATGTCGACGGAGGGAGCCTTGGGCTTCGAAGGGCGGGCCGTGGCGGGTGCTGGGGGAACAGACTTGATTGCCTTGTACCTGGTGTCCCAGTCGATGGGCTCGAGACCGAGGGCACGGTCGTAGATGTAGTTCTTGATGACCTCACCGATTTGCATACCGTGCTCATTGTCGTTGGAGAGAACCGAGATACCGATCCCATCATCGGGCATGCGAGATATTTGGGTGTTGAAGCCCTGGATGAAGCCTCCGTGCTCAAGAATGTAGTGGCCACGGTAGTAGAGTTGAAGCTGAGCAGCGCCATACATGGGGATGGAGTACTCGGGAAAAGAGGGCAGGTAAGGACCAGAGGGGATGATGACAGAGGCAACCTTGTCGATAACCGCTTCAGGGATGACTTGCTTGCCAGTATCGGGGTTCTTTCCCTTGAGGAGAAGGACCTTGAGCCATTGGGCCATGTCAACACCAGTGGTCAACATTCCTCCAGCACCAGAGAGAACGTTGCCGTCGTCGTTGGCATCAACACCAGCCCACCAGCGTTGCTGACGGGGAGTACCTCCGAAAGGATCCTTGTATGGGTTCCAGCCGCCACGAGCCATACCGTAGGCAAGCTTGCCGACGGAGGTATAGGCCTTCTGGTAGTTGAAAGTTGAAGCCTTCATTCCGAGAGGCTCGAAGATGTTCTTTGTGGTGAAGCGAGCGAAGGGAATGCCGGTCAGCTTCTCGGGAACATAGGCCAACATGGTGAAGACGACATTGTTGTAGAGCCAGATGTCACGGAACTCAGCAGCCTGACGATGGAATCCAAGCTTCTTAGTCTGTAAGGAGGAACTATCAGGATCCTTCCTACATGCGACATCGCTCTAAGAAACTTACGACTGTCTGAACGGTATCAGAGTAGTGGTAGGCGAAGTCATGGAGCGGATAGCCAGTACGGTGGCTCATGCAGTCCAAAAGAGTAGCCTCCTTCTTCGCGACCGGGTCGGTCATGTTGAATTCGGGGAGAATGTCGGCAATTTTGGACTCCCAAGTGATAGGCTTCTTAGAGAGAGATGGGTTCTCAATGAGGAGACCAGTGGAGATGACATTGAGGAGCTGAAAGAGACCAAGTTAGTACTAGGATACTAGGCGGCGACACGGAGCCAATTTACCTTGGTGTTGGAAGCGATGTTGAAGTAGGTGTTCTCGTTCACGATATCACCTTCACCATTTGCAACACCATATCCCTTGATCTCGGTGACCCAGTTGCCTTTCTTGTCCTGTTGGACGAAGGAAATTGAGATACCCCCAGGCGAGTTCCATTCCTTGAGCATCTTGTTGACGAAGTCATCCGTCTTTTTGTCAAGGATCTTGTACCCCTTCTTCTCGTCAATCGTCGCCGCGAGGGCCGATTGAGTGAAAAAAAGGTAGAGCGGAACAAGGCTGAGGAGTGCTTGAAGCTGCATGGCGGGCTGGATTTGAGTCCGCTGTGCGACTTGAAGCAAATGAGTTGATGAGGATAGTTTCCGATTCCACGGCAGGTTTTATACAGCGAGCACCCTCATACTCTCCAGACAATGCTGGCCGATACTAGGCACAAGCATAAGCGCCCGCTGTCGGTGTAGCTGTGACGGAATTAGACGTGGTGTTGAAACTGGGACACCGGAGGCTTGGCATGCAAGTCAATTAGGCTGTTGCTCGACGAAACTGTCGAAGCACCTTTAAGAAGAGGCTTGGCGTTATTTCGCGTGCGCCGGGCCCGATGCTTGCCAGGTCGAGGGCCTGATGTATGAAGTGAAGTCCGAAGGCAAAGTTGATGTAAGCTCGGAAAGCGTTAGTGGACGAGCTACTCCTGTTTACCTCGTTCCGCTCGTCTCATCGTCTTGACCGACGCAAGCACATGCTTTTGTCAGTAATTCCTCGATGATGACGGGGCCCGGGAGGGTTGAAACACATAGAACAATGGCATTAGATACATCTACTCCTTTTTGACACTCGCCGTATACAGGAGATTTGGTAAATTAAGGTCTACAAAATGCAAAGTCTGAAAATTGTCCAGTCATGCTACCACCACAATAAGTTATGAAGTGCAAATAATGTTTATTGAACAGCGATCGCTTGCGGTCTAGTGTGATTGTACTCTGAAAGCATATAATCGTCCAACAATGGGTGGTTACGCTGTGGAGGCGAATCTAGAGATGCAGGCGGCGACGGGTATGAGTCCACAGGACTCGTCGGTATCTTGATGCTTCTCGGCAGAGGTAACTTGGTATTGAGTATTGGCGACCTTGACACATGCTGTTGCAAACCACTTGAGTTCGGGTGATGGAGAGTTTGTGTCGTGGTAGATGATGCGCTTCGTGGGTATGCCGATTGCAGGCCGGTTCCTGTTGACTCGGCGACTGCGAAGTCGGGAGGTTGGTCTGACGCGACCATCAAATTACTCTCCGAGTTCATTGTGGGTAGTCTCAGGTCTCTAGCAGCCTCGACTCTTCTCATCTTCTTCTCCCCTTTCTCCACGTCTGCTTTGGCATTGTTGTACATGTACAAACCGGTGAAGGTAAGCACAATGCCGAATGCCTGGATGGGATGGACGGATTGCTTGAACCATACGATGGCAATGCAGATCACGGCTACGCGTTTGATGAGTGACGCAATGGAATATGTGACCGGGGAGCAGGAGGACAGAATCACAAAAGCGATGATGTTTTGGGTGAAGTTAACTGTCCCATTCATAATGAAGTAGAATGTGACAGAGTGGGGAGTTTCATGTCCTGTCCTTGGGTGAGTTATATGCGTAGGGTGATTGACGCTAGAGAGGAAGGCGGGGAGATCGTAATACATCCAGAGGGGTATCATGAGCACAAATGCCATACTGGATGCATACAGGAGCATGTTGAGCTTGTCGAGTTTGTGAGAGGTGCCGGATGTGCTGTCATTCGAAGGCATCACCTTCTTGAAGAAGATGTTGGAGCTTACGAAAACGAGTGCCGAACCGAAGGCGGAAAGCAAACCGATAGCGTTCGATGCAGTCATGTCGAAGGAGCACGCGAGCATGACACCGATTGTAAGGGGTAATAGTGAGACGTAGGTTTGCGTCGAATAGCTGACCCCAAACATTAGAGCATATGCTGCCACAGTAAACAGGGGAGAAAGCGCCTGTAGAACCATAAATTTGATTAAAGCGGCGACAGCAGAACTTTTTATGCACAAACCTTGATGGTGTGAACTGTGCTGACCGGGATCCTAGAGATAGCAATGCTTGAAAACATGTGGCCAACAACTTGGAAAATGCCCATGGGAAGCGTCGTCTGGATAATTGCCTTGTTTGGCATGCGGAACGTCGTAAACCGAACGACGGGAGACATGAAGAGCAAACAATAGAATGCGACGAATCCGAATTGGACGAAGGTGAGGGTGATGGGGTAGCGAAACTGGGTGAGAATAGCTTTGCCCGTGTTGGAGGATAGTGCCGATGTCGAATACCAGAGAGCGCAAAGCATGATAAAAACAGCTGGTGACGATGACGATGCTGGCGAAGTTAGCGGCTTGGACGATTGTATCGAGTGAGACCTGCTCGCTCGGGTCCATGAGCGCCAACGGCGCTCTATATAGGTTTTCGTGCTTGATACATATGCTGCAAGCATTATGGGGAAGCTACCAATTGACGACTTGCTGTCGTTCATGGCGAAGTAAACCCTATGCTTAGGGAGTGAATTGGATTGAGACCCCCATGATGGTTGATGTGAATCGTTAAGGGCGTAAGAGTCGTAGCCAAGACCAGGACGGTTATATGACATTCCAAGGGGTCTAGACGATGTTTATCGGCGAATTATAGCATGCAATCCTTCGAGCAAGGGTCAGGGCAATGTCGAGCTTGGGGTTTTTGGTAGTGTTGTCAACGAAATTGGCCCGCGTGACTAGAAAATTGTGACAGGTCACGAAACGATCATAAAAATAGCTATGTTTAGCCATCCTTAAAGCCGTTCATCCGACGTAGCCACCCTAATAACGTTTCTGAACTTGTTCTGCTCCAGTTCTCAATACATGTATGCAAAGGGCTCTAGTATCAAGAAAAACCGTACCGCTGGTTGCAAGATACCCGCGTAGACACCAGGAACGCTGGAGATCAAAATCTATTACATAAGCCGTTGTTATCAGATAACGGCAGTTCGCATCGTCGCATGTCTCCTCCGAGTCGCCAAGTCTTTCGTTTGTCTTCTGGCTAGACCCTGCAACTCGAGTCAGGTCACTATATATACCCAGTAGCTTTCACATTCTCTCGGTCCTACTTGTAGCAAAGTCATCATGTCTGAATCCACGCCAGTACCAACCTCCACTGCATCCGTTCCAGGTATGCACAATTAAGCCGAAGCACTTACTACACGGTCAGGAAATTGATTACTCTGAACTCGTCTGTAGCTCCTGAGCCTACCCCTGCGCCAGTCGCGCCAGCTCAGACAAGCCCCGAAGAGACAGCTACTCACGGTGCAGCTCCTACGGCTACCACCACAGCAGAAGCACCCGCACCTGCAGCAGCCCCGGCCCCCGTCGAACCCACAGCCACCGCTACCACTGAGGTCGGTCGCTATGCTTCACGAAGCAAGAAAGATGTGAAGACTGACGTACACTTTCAAGGTTACAGCTGCTCCTCAGCCCGCAGCGTCCTTACCGGAACCTACACCCATAGCTACGGTGCCTCAGGCTGTAGCAGAGCCCACCCCCCCACCCGCACCAACGAAGGAGGTGGTGGAAGAAGAGCCCCAGAACCCTCTGACAGGGAGATTTACAGAAGCTGAATGGACATCTCTGAAAGAGTTCAGGGTAAGTTCGATGATATCTGCAAACATGTGCAACTCCTAGAGCCTCGTTTGCGCAGGCCGATCTCCCACAAATATTCGCAGATGGCTATCCGGATAACCCCAAAGCCAAGGACACGCCGATCAACTTCTGGGGTGTTGAAATCGATCCAAATCATCCTACGAAGGATGCGAGGGTTAGCGTCATTTTAATGAAGTTCTTGCGTGCCCGGTACGAGATTCTTGCGTCAGCATTGAGAACCGTAATTCAATCAACCAACAGCAACTTGAGTGTCTCTGAGGCTCGCGAAATGCTTGTATCCACCTTAAGGTGGAGAGATTCCTTCAAGATTGACAACATCTTGGAGGAGGTGTTCCCTGAGGAGGTGTTCGGCAACGTTGGATACGTCTCTGGCCATGACAAAGAGAAACGACCGGTAGTGTAAGTTCGCGCAGCTCCTCCGCCTAGATTTGGCGTTGATATCAGGGAAAGGTACAACTTCTACGGCGTTCCCAATGTCAAAGACGTATTCAGCGACGTTCAGCGATTCATTCGGTATGTATCAATGGGTTGAGCTCTATTATTTACGCAGAACATTCATCAATTTCTTCAGCTGGCGTGTTCAGCTTCAAGAGCAGAGTATTGCACTTCTGAACTTCACGGATACGGACCAAATGATTCAAATTCATGGTGAGGGTCAAAGGCCAGACGATCCGTCGGTGGTCAATAAATTAATTCAACACATGCATAGACTATGATGGTGCTAGTTTCAATCGTGATGCGAACTCAAAGAATGCGGCCTCTGAGGCAACTAGCATCTTCCAAGGGCACTACCCAGAACTTCTTGTTCGTTCAGGTTTCCATCGTCTTTTTCTTCCTACTCTTTACTCACGGTGTTGCACTTCTAGTACAAGAAGTTCTTCGTCAACGTCCCTACTTTGATGAATTGGATCTTCTGGTTGTTCAAGCCTCTGATCTCTGCGAATACCTTGGCCAAGATGACGGTTGTAGGAACAGGTCATCATGCCCTCAAGAAGGCCCTTCTCCCTTTCATTGACGAGAAACAGCTTCCACAGCGGTACGGAGGGGAGGCTCCCGAGAAGTAGGAATATTACGAGGCTTATGGTAACTAAATGTACAGTATAAACGTGTTGCGAACTTTATATTCTGTCCTATGTTGAAGGGAGTTTATTCAATGGGAACATTATACTCAGGGAGAACGTTTAGCGTCAGACACTGTACCGCAAGTTCATTATAAATGAAGCAATATATTCAGAGATAACGAGTAGTAAACATATATTACACTACATAACAAGACACTTTAGTGAGTAAATTCATCTGGGTAAACGCGCAGACAGTCAGGTTCCTCTCTCACGGCTGTCCAATAATCTACCTGTTCACGACATTCCCTGGCACTTTTCTCGTCAGAAGTGGGTTTCAAACCCCTCATATCAAAGTAGCAGTATCTAATCCCACTCCAACCCGATTTAGGAAACTCCATGGTTATCGCCTGCACCTTTGGGCATACAGCCTCAAAATCAGCGACCAACTCCCTCGGCGCTCCCCTGAAATTGAGGACCTTGACGGAGTTAAACCGCTTTCTTAAACTTTTCTGCCACCGCCCGTAGCGTGCTTCACGCTGTGTGATAAGTTCGGGTGGCGTCGTGGGGGAATGGTCATAAGTCAGAGCGAGCTCCGAAATTATGCTTGGGAATGGATTCCATAGGAAGAGGTCGAAGATGTCAGCGTCGAATGGTGGGTTCAAGTGGCCGATGTTGAGCCTTCGCAAGTTAGGGAACCGAGCCCGACCGCCACGGTCAAGGATTCGGAGGAGGGAGGAGGCCGTGATGATCATTGGTGGTGACGTGTATCTTGTGCCAGGCTCCCTTGCAGCTGGGTCGTACTCGAGGGTTATGGTTATAGACTTGACCCATGAACGTTCTTGCTCGTATTTGTGAGGTTCTCTGTCCTCGAGCATTCGGAGTAGTTTCTTCCCATATGAGAAAGACGTGATGTGAACATCTATCAGGGAGGCCCAATAGGTCATTTCTTTCCATGCTTGGCTGACGAGAGAAGAGGATAGTATGAAGGCAGCTCTGTCTTCGTTGGATAAAGGCATTTGCCATATGTCGCGGATGAAAAGCTCAAAGAGTTCCAGAGGAAAATCCGCGAATGATGAAGAAGTTAAGGGACTCATGACAGCGAAGACGAGTATCCACAAAGGACGCAGAGTCTCTCCCTTTATAGCATTTCGTGAGTGGCATTTTTCTGTTCTAAAGAGTGATCGACTCAGGACTAGGCCTGTGTTTGATGCTGTAATTGATGACAGTGCAGCATCACAGGAGGCTTTTGAGAAAATGGGCTCCGCTTAGAGGAGAATCCAGTCTCAGGTACTAGAATGCAGCTAGGAGATAACAGAATTCCTTGAGGAGGTCCGAATACTATGGAGAGCGCCCAATAGGAGCGTGTCGACGATGGAGTTCGGCGTAAAGGAGATATCAACGGGGATAAGCGGGATCCTGTGCTTGATGTTATTTGAATCTATTTACTCGAGATACTGATGCCAAATTGATCTCGACTGTACAGTTCCTCGGGATACTCCGCTTCTGGACACTCGCACAACACCAAATTATCGTCAAGATCAGCAACGCCGACTCGTCCATCCCTTACAACACCTCAAGATGGTGTGTATCGCGGATTTTACATCGTCAGAATAGAAGGCTTATGAATTGGTTGGTTTAACAGACAAAACGCACCAAGAAGGTCGGAATCACCGGTAAATACGGCACTGTGAGTTCGAGCGGAACACCTCTCGTTTTGTGGATGAAGGGCTCAATAGATTCTTGTACTTAGCGTTATGGTGCTTCGCTGCGTAAGCAGGTCAAAAAGATGGAAGTGTCGCAGCACGCACGCTACACATGCACTTTCTGCGGTAAGGTATGTATCGGCAGCATTATCTCAGATGGATGGCAAACCAACAATCGCTTCTCAATACAGGACTCCGTGAAGAGGACCGCAGTTGGCATCTGGAACTGCAGCTCGTGCAGAAAGGTCATCGCTGGAGGCGCTTGGACCGTATCAACAACAGCGGCTGCTACCGTCCGCAGGTGTGTTTCCAACTTCGACATGCCGAGATTGCCATCTAAGAGTTCTTTTTCTAGCACTGTTCGTCGGCTGCGCGAGTTGACAGAGGCATAGATCGGTTTCATACTCTCACATTATATTCCATTCCTTTCTGCCTCTTGCACCATGTATGTTCGTATGTTGTCATAAAACCAAAAGAGATATGAACTCCAAAATCGGCCATGATGTGCGTTTCGTGAGATACTTCGACCCATCCTGCCCTACGTTGCGAAATCGAGGCCGCCATTGACGTTCCCATGTTCCTCCACTTCAACATCGCCATCAGCGTCGGCATCTTCTCTGGCAAACATGTACATGGGATCGTTGACTTCAGCCAACGCCTCCTCTCGCTCCTCTTCCTCTTCCCTGCTCATCGGAATATGCGTCATGCGGATAAGTTCCCACTTGTCTTCGTATTGCTCGTGAATCTGGAGACCTTCGTAAAGTTGTGATGCAGAAAAAGGGTCAGCAGACTCACGTTCGCCCTCTTCTTCTTCAGATACATCTTCCGTTCTATGTTCTTGTAGTATGCAGCTTTCAGCCTGCGTTGCTTCCTAGGTTGATCGAAATCTTGCTTGAAATCATCCTCTGGCGAGTCCCCGTCGTCGATTACTAGAACGAATTCGTTGGGTACTTCCTGTTCAACTTTGGTGGTCTCGTAGTCTCGGACGAAGCGGAACACGGTTTCCTGGAGAAGAGTTCAGATAAGGTCACAAGAGCGAAAGCAATGGTTCTACCTCTCCACTTTCAGGAACTTCATAGGGTGCCAATTGCCGTCGACCATCCTTGAGTTCCAAGGCCGAGTTATCATCCTGTGTGAGATAATATGCAAGGAATGAATCGTGCTCAGACTTCATGGGTCGTAGGATAGCACAGTCAAGTCGAGGATCTTCAACCTGAAAGAATGTCAGATAAAGTTGTAAAATATATCTCAGAAAGAGGCCTACGTCAAGAGCTCTTTCCCCAGGACGTTCAGCGAACCTGAACAGATCATACTGGTTGGCCCAGATATGAGAATCTGGTAGAATGTCGTATGATTCTACAGCAGTAACACCAGGCTTTGTTGGATGTTCCAGTGCCTCTAACGAGAAGTCGCCATTGCATGCAGCGAATGATGCTTCAATGTCCCGGAGTTGAGCTTCCCGAGATACGTCAATATTTTGTGCCATGATATTTTTCCTGTTGATTTATTATGGTTCAGATAGAGGCATGGAGTCGGTGAGAGTATAGCGTACGTCTCCTGCAAGCTTGAACGTTGGGTGTTCTCCCTGCTAATGTACTCTGTCTTGCGTAGCCATGTAACATTGGCCAAAGGTGTAGGGGTGTTATTTGTCCTGAATGCGCTCGATGGCCCATCATCGGCTAAGAGGGCCACATCCTTGGGATCAAGCTGAGGAAGATTCTGAGGGTCGGGGTTTAATGCTGTGGTTCAAGAGGGAAGTCAATGTGAGTTCATTTGGAAGACTCAGCAGGGTGAATACCCGAATCATCAGCATCCTCCTCCCACAAGCATTCCCACTTGCCCAAATCTAGTGGCATACCACATTCTGCATCTACAATCATAGGCAGTGGTGTTTCGCTTGCTATCGCGTTCAAGAATTCAGGTCGAGCATAGCGCATGGGGTTTGTTGGAATATCCAACAGTTTTGGTGGGCATGGTGGCGCTGGTAAGGGGTTGGCATATCGAACGCGGACGAGGAGGTCTAGTTTTGAGCTTCAAGGTATTAGCTGCACGCCTGAAGAGTGTCGTACATACACATACCTCTTCTTGCTCATCTTGAATGGCTACAAACGAGTTGGCCCAGAAAGGTAATGGCAGTCCACAAGAAGCAAATCACGGCCAAACAAAGTTCTTGAGCTGGACCACTTCGCTGCTTTGCTCCTTCAACTACTGTCAGAACTCACCGGGACTCATTGCTGGTCTTTAGAATGAACTTTCCTCCGTCCTGGAACAATATAGACCTGGCTCTGCATCGCGCATTTCTACTCTTTCAGGCAACCTCCACGATCACCGAGTCTCGCTTCATCTTGCTTGTCAGGACATTATTTCCTTACTAGCAAATTTATCGCAATACTCATCGCTCACCCATGAACAACATGTAATGGTGCGTCTCTCGTTCTTGGAAACGAAAATCTGACCTACCTCCCAGACTGAAAGCTGCTTGAAGCGTCTGAGGTAATCGTTCAAATGACCGCATATAGCCCACACTGCTGGTCTCACGGGATTCTCAGAACGCAGTCATAATGTTCTCTATACAATTTCTTCCAATGTTTACCAAGAAACTCGGCTCATCTCCGACTTTGCTTGATGCGGCTACTCGTTCGGCTACTCTGTCGCTGCTGGACTCTGTTGACTCTTATATTATGATTTGCGGTGACTTCGCTCTACAATGTATCAACATTCTTCTCTTCACCCGAATTATTATACTAACTTTTGACAACAGTGAAAATGGCCGCTATACGCGAGTTGCTATGGGAGAACGAACTGTTTTGTTTCCTGTCGACATACAGCTCTCCAGATTTCTGTATTCCTGAAACGCCTGTATGGAGTACTGTACCATCACCCTTGTTGCCTACCTTTGACCCTGCCAAATCACGCATACATGATCCCCCAGTACCATGTCGCCTCCTCTGATCAACTCCGCCGACTCTCACCTGCCCTCGCTGAATGCATCTGGTTCTGGTTCTGTAGACGATACTCAGTCTCCCCGCCTCAAGATAGGATGATCTTTGATGAGTCTCATTCTGAGCCAATATTCTATCCTTCAAAACTTGCAACACCAATTCATACCACTTCTACCAGCCTACCTATCATAGCAACTGCACAAGGCTTAGGAATTAATGTCCTCAAGGACGACACTTACCCTGGCGGCATCAGGAGGGCCCAATATATCCCAGGAAGAAGTCTTGACCATGCTTACAGAAGTCTTGGAAGGGCAAGAGGAGGAGGACCTTATACCAGGATCTCCCTCCCCGTCTACTAGGTCGATCCCTCCAGATTCTTCACCACTTAGTGAATCAGATCCTTTCGACGCTTTAGCCGTGTTAGCAGGCTGGAATGATGCACAGCTTGAACTTGGTTCTAAAGATTCCTGCAGTACGGAAGCCAGTACGTCCGACTCCTACAAGCCACAGTCCGAACAGGAAGCAAGTGTGCCATCCGTTGAATCTTTCGACTCGCTTTTCGACTTCAAGGGGTTGGATACCCGCCTTCCCAATTCGCTAGCCCCGATCTGGGAGCGACTGGCATGTCTGAGGCTGCACAGGACAATGACAACGTTCCAGATAAATTACATGTCCCTCATCCATCGGAAAGCGGTACTACACCAGAACGCGGCACAACCCCGTTACAAGACATCAGTCTCAACAGTATCAGTGCCGATAGTTCCAGCTCATTGGAAACGGGTGAACTGCATCCCGACATCACCTCCAGCCCGTTAGAAGCGGGTGAACTGCAACTCGAGATTACCTCCAAGAATTGCTTGGAAGTGGACCCAGCGCTCATTGCTAAGCTTCCCGCCACCTTTGTTACCACTCGTATCAAGCCTAAACCTAGGGCATCCTCGGCAACATTTCCGCTGACACTGTCAAGACCACAAGCAGAAGAGTCCAGCTCTCAGGCTCAACTTAGTGTTTCCAAGGAAGGGAAGGAGTCGGAAGAACCTGCCGGTGGCACAGAGACGCCCGATGTCAGTGCCTAGAATTAACAAGAGGAGAGTTGCTTCGGATGTTATCGGATTTGTACCTCTGATGAGGATCGGAGAAGGGTTTCTTGCTCCTCCGATTAGAATGGGGGAAAGGTTCCCTGCTCCTCCCGAGGAGGTGGAAGAATTCGAGCAGAGGAAAAGGTTTACACGGAGAATAAACAAAGAGAATATGGAAGGAGGTGAAAAGCAATAGATAGAGGTGTTATAGGAGAGGGTATCCCTGATTAAAACTCTAGCGTAGCTCTACATCCTAAGCTGTGAATTATGAAGCTTATGCGCTCTTCGTCTGTTGGGCTTCCCACTGAGCTGGTGTCAGCGTTTTCTAGCAGAATGCATCAGATGGGAGCACGGTGAGCACTGCAGGGCAGACCTGTGAGAATGCGTGCATCTGGGCAATTTGATCCTTGAGGAGTTCATTGACTGAATGTCATGGTTAGAGTTATGGTAGCGTTGCATTCAACATCGTCAACGTACCCTTTCTGTGGCGCTTTAGTACATTGAGGCCTTCGAAGTCCTGTTCGGTGTCAACGCCAGCTATAGAGGCGGCTACGAATACGCACCTCGCTAACTACCACGATGGCATAGTTCTCCCCGCATCCGCTCGACTGGTCCTCTATTTCAAGGTGGGAAACCTTGAAGGCTCCACGGATTGCTGCTTCTAGCTCTTGCACGTCGATAGGCATGGTGAAGGGGTTACCAGTGTGGTGTTGGTCAGACGAGCCGTCCTAGGATGATGGTGGAAGTCAATCTGATAAGATTTGTTTGTGGCTGGGCTGCCCTCCTTCCACCAGCCAGCACGCCTTGGGTTTGTCATTGCTAACAATCACCTCGGTCGTATGCCAGGTGCCTGCCAATACCCGACCACATGGATATCTAGATGGCAGATGGCAGCGTAAAGGCCGTCAGCTGAGTGAATGCTGTCTCCATCAACGAGAATTGTCATTAGGTTTCCCCATCCCCGCCGTCATGTGCGTGTTAACGGACAAAGACTGAGATCTGAGACCATGGCTGGGCTTCCTTGTTTTCAACCCCCAAGATGTCTTCAGCCATTGGACTAGTCAAACGCATTTACACCGTCGGTTCTGCCTCCTTCGATCGTTTCCTGCTTATACTGACCGCGAACTTGTAGGCTTTTAATCCACCTGCCGGTCTTCCTCTGCCCGATAGCACGCCCATCAAGTTTGGGATTCTAGGCGCCGCAGTTATCGCACCTGCTGCCCTCATCCATCCAGCAAAGAACCACCCGGAGGCAGTCGTAGTTGCCGTAGCGGCTCGAAATAAGGAGAAGGCGGAGACTTTTGCGAAGAGGCATGGGGTTCCCAAGGTCTATAGTGGTCCGAATGGCTATCAAGGCGAGTTTATGATCCCTGATCGGTCACACCGATCTTACGAGAGATGCTAATACATCATGTATAGAGTTGCTCGCTGACCCAGAGATAGAGGTAGTATACAACCCGGTGCGTACGCCACTTGACGTAGTTCCTTCCAGCTGACTTAGTGCTGTCACCTCTAGCTTCCGAATGGGTTGCACTATGAGTGGACCATGAAAGCTCTCGCAGCTGGCAAGCACGTCCTCCTAGAAAAGCCTTCTGCCAATACAGCAGAGGAGACTCGTGTCATGTTCGAATTCGCTGAGCAGAAAGGCCTCGTCTTGTTAGAGGCTTTTCATTATCGGTAAGCGAACATGCCCAATCTGAGAGCAACTTTTGAGCCTTTCAATCGTAGCTTTCACCCGGCAATCCAACGCGTTAAGGCTATAATCGACAGCAAGGAACTCGGAGCCGTCAAGCATATTTCTGCCACACTTGGGCTTCCAGCAGGTATCATGCAGGCCGACGATTTTCGCTTTAATCTTGAACTTGGTGGAGGCGCACTCATGGATCTGGGCTGTATGATCTCTTCTTCTCATCCGGGGTGAGTTTCTGACTTGACAATCCAGGCTATAGTGTCAGCTGCATTCGATACTTGTCGAACTCGGAACCAACGGACGTCATTTGCCTAAAGCACGAATTACAGAAACCGATCCTCGCATCCGAATCCTCCACTTCAGAGATCGACAAAGTAACCACTGCAGAACTGGTACTCCCGAACAACGCGACTGCCTCACTCCAATGTGACCTAGCAATCCCCTGGACTTTCGGATTCTTACCCTCACTTCCCAAGGTCGAAGCCATCGTGCAGTGTGAAGGCGGCGAAATCGAGGTGATGAATTTCGTTGGTCCGACCTACTATCACTACATCAAGGTCACAACAAAGGGACCCAACGGGAGGAAGACGACGAGAACAGAAAAGGTTTATACCTTTGCTGATGGAAAGATGGAAGGGAAAGGCGAGGCTTGGTGGACTACCTATCGGTATCAGCTGGAGGCATTCATTGACAAGCTGAAGGGGCGTACACCTCAGACTTGGGTCACTAAAGAGGATTCTGTTGCTAATTTGCAGGCAATTGAGATGGTGTATAAGAAGGTAGCTTCAATTCTCTTCTCTGCCCTGCGAAGTATGCTTACACGACGCTTTAGGGTGATTTGGGTGTTCGTCCGAGATCTAAGTTTGTCTTGTAGTATTAGAAGAATTAAAGTATCAGTGTCAAATGCAAGCCTGAAGATTCAACTATTTAATATTTAATGTTAGCGTGAACTAGGTATGGTCCGCATTCTAGTGCACCACTGTCATTGATGACCTCCAAAACATTCGCGTGTTTTTCTATCCAATTGCTCTTCGAAGAGCACAAATGTATTATCGGAATCCTGGCTGTTTTGACCCACTTGATTCTGAATCGAATCGATGGGCATTGCATTGCCATATAGTCTTGGTCAGACGAGCCGTTCCAGGGTGACAGTGGAAGGTCAATCTGATAATGTTTGTTTGCAGCTGGGTCTCCTTCATCCCAGCACACCATTGGGCGTATCAGCCTGCCAGGTGCCTATACATTTGGCCACATGGTGAATTAGCAACAGAGGTTGTCAGCCGATGAATTGTGTATCCATCCAGAGGAATGAGCATTCGGTTTCCCATCCCCGCTATAATGTAACACGCACTGTTGGGTTGCGCTCCATCCTTTCCTGACGTCCAAGATGTCCTCAGCTATTGGACTAGTGAAGCGCTTATATATCGTCAGTTCTACCCATTTCCATACCTTCCTGCCGTTATTCATCTCAGGACAATAGGCTTTAATCCACCTGCTAGTCAACCTCTACCCGATAGCAAACCCGTCAGGTTTGGGATCCTCGGTGCGGCAAATATCGCGCCTCTTGCCCTCATTAGCCCAGCAAAGAACCATCCAGAGGCGATCGTATTTGCAGTTGCGGCTCGAAACAAGCAGAGGGCGGAGGCTTTCGCGAAGAAGCATGGGATTCCGAAGGTCTACGGAGGTTCAAATGGTTATCAAGGTAAGCTTTCTACCATGTAAGTTACATCGAGAAAGTTCTAATGTATCATGACTAGAGCTGCTCGATGACCCAGAGATCGAGGTGGTATACAACCCAGTGCGTACACCCACCCGTGAACATAGTTCCTTCCGTCTGACCTTTTGTTGCCTTTAGCTTCCGAATGGCCTACATTATGAATGGACGATGAAAGCTCTCGCCGCTGGAAAACACGTCCTCTTGGAAAAGCCTTCGGCCGGCACGGCAGAGGAGACTTGCACTATGTTCGAATTTGCTGAGGAAAAAGGTCTCGTCCTGTTAGAAGCTGTTCATTATCGGTAGGTGAACGTGTGAGCTATAGGAACCAATCATTGAACCCCTTCACTTGCAGCTTCCACCCAGCAATACAGCGAGCCAAGGCAATCATCGACAGCAAGGAACTCGGAGAAGCTAAGCACATATCCACTGCACTTGCACTTCCAGCAGGTATGATGAAAGCCGGCGATATTCGCTTCAATTATGAACTTGGTGGGGGTGCACTCATGGATCTGGGCTGTGAGTATACCATCCCCACTTCCCATTCGGACTGCGGTCCTGACTTTGTGATTCAGGCTATACTATGAGCTGCATGCGATATTTCTCTAGCTCAGAACCAACGGGCGTCATTTCCCTAAAGCATGAGTTACAAAAGCCCATCTCCGCATCCGAATCTTCCACTTCAAAGGTTGACAGAGCAACCACCGCAGACTTTGTACTGCCAAACAATGTCACGGGCTCGCTCAACTGTGACTTATCAATCCCCTGGACTTTCGGGCTCTTCCCCTCATTCCCCAAAGTCGAAGCCATCGTGCAGTGCGAAGGCGGCGAAATCGAGGTGATGAATTTCGTTGGTCCGACTTACTACCACTACATCAAGGTCACAACCAAGGGAGATAAGGGAAGGAAGAAGACGCGAACAGAGAAGGTCTATACATTTGCTGATGGAAAAATGGAAGGGAAAGGAGAGGCTTGGTGGACTACTTATCGGTATCAGCTGGAGGCATTCATCGACAAGCTGAAGGGGCGTACACCTCAAACTTGGGTTACGAAAGAGGATTCTGTTGCCAATCTGCAGGCAATTGAGATGGTGTACAAGAAGGTAAATCCGATTTTGTTCTATTTCCTGAAAGTATGCTGACCACACGTTTCAGGGTGGTTTAGGCGTTCGTCCGAAATCTCAGTTTGTCCTGTAGTATTAGACTTATAGTATATTGATACAGGCCCCGTCAGTGCCAAATGCATACCTAAGGATTCAACCATGTGATGACCGTGTGTACAGGGTAAACCACTGCGCTGCGCCACTGTTCTTGGGAAACATGCATGACCTTGAGAACCACCTCGATGTGTCTTTCAATCCACTTACTCTTCCAACTACAGGTCAGAATCCTGACTGTTTCGACTCAGTATTCTGACTTGAGTCGGGTAGTCATCCGAGTCAACGCTCCTGCGAACTTGAAATTGGCCAAAACCAGAACAGACCTCGTCAAGCTTCAAGCCTTATGTAAACTACCATGGCCTCAGTCTACGGGTTCTTGAAGCGTTTCTATACGGTACGTAGCATAGCTGCTGCTGAAGCTGTGAGGTCTCAAACATCTGATTAGGCCGTTAATCCACCTCAAAGTATTCGTTCTGCTTCTTCCAATTTGAAACCCATCAGGTTCGGCATCCTTGGAGCAGCTGCAATCGGCCCTTTGGGTATCATTGGTCCCGCAAGGAATCATCCGGAGGCCATTATGCTGTCGCGGCCCGGAACCGGGACAAGGCAACCGCATATGCAGAGAAGCACGGAATTGAGAAAGTTTATGCAGGGTCCAGCGAATACCAGGGTGTGTAATTGAATAAAGGATTGCAAAACTTAACGGACCAATGGATGTTTAAGACCTCATAAACGACCCAGAAGTGGAAGCTGTCTACAATTCAGTTCGTTCTCTTGGTACATTCTCTGTTAAGGAAACGGAATCTAAACGAGTTGCCTAGCTCCCAAACTCCTTGCACTATGAGTGGACCATGAAAGCATTGTCCGCGGGAAAGCATGTCCTCCTGGAGAAACCAGCCGCAAATACCGCCGAAGAAACTGAAAGGATGTTTGAACTGGCGGAAAGGAAAGGTCTAGTGCTCTTAGAGGCCTTTCACCACCGGCCCGTCCTTTTCTGGAGTTGACTCCGATACATATTAACCTGACACTCATTCATATAGGTTTCACCCATCCATTCAGCGCGTGAAAGCCATCCTCGATAGCAATGAATTAGGAAAGATTAAACATATACATGCTTCTCTCGCAACTATGCGCGGCAGATTCGGTGCAGACGATATCCGGTTCAAATACGAGCTGGGTGGTGGAGCTCTTATGGACGGTGGTTGTGAGTACATCTCCAGCTCAGTCGGGCTCAAAGTTAAACGGCACCTTGTAGGCTATACACTCAACACCATACGGTACTTAGCAGGGGCCAACCCAGCATCCGTTCTTTCTGCCCAGCACGAGCTGGAGCTACCTCCTGGTGCTCCTGCAGGAAAGGTTGACCGGGGAACAACCGCTTCACTCGCCTTCTCCAACGACATGACAGCTTCTCTGCGATGCGACCTTTCTCCCCCACCAATCTATGGTTTCATACCGCAGATCCCTGACATAAGGGTAATCGTTGAATGTGAAGGAGGTGAAGTGGCACTCATCAACTACTTGGTGCCAACATTCTGGCACTATATCCGGGTTACAACGAAAGGAGAAAATGGAGAGAAGAAAGAGAGGATTGAGAAGGCGTACACGTTCGAAGATGCAAAAATGGAAGGAAATGGAGAAGTTTGGTGGACGACTTATCGATACCAGCTTGAGGCATTCGTCAACAAAGTCAGAGGGCGGCCTGCGCAAACCTGGGTGGATAAGGAGGACTCTGTTGGTAACATGCGCTGCATTGAAGCGATATACAACAAGGTTAGCTGTTGTAAATCTGTGTGCAACTTTCAACTTATACGTGGTTTTTCAGACGGGATTAGGGAGTCGACCAAAGTCAAATTTTGTGCCGTAATTCCATCATCAGAAACAGTTTATATTGCTCTTTTCTTTTGTCTGGTCTACAATGCCATTAGCTTTCCTGCATGGCTATATCAGTCCCTTCTTGTTGCTCCTCTTCCTCTGTTCTCGCCCTCTTATGCTCGGGTTCGCCAACTGGGGTCTCCGGCCTCGGTGTTGCACTCCCACTCTGCTGGAGTCTCTGATTCACCGCATCCTTCTTCCTCTGACGTCCCAGCAACCTCTTCGAAAGGCTCCCTGCACCTTTTCCTCCTTCCCCAATCATCGCAACCTCACTCGGACTTGCGAAACTGGGAGTTGGAGTGTCTAGAGGGGTTCCTGCGATCTCGGAATCCTCAGCCTCACCACTGTCAGGCCCTGACCATTTTGGAAGGGATGTGATGTCGGAATAGAGATCGAGTTTTTGGAGGGTTTCTGGGGTCGTTGGGATCAGGCATGCAGAGTTCAGGGCATCGAGGAGTGGATTAGAGCTGGATACGATTTCTTCAAGTTGGCTGTTTGAAGTAAGTTTCAGTACGCGGGTCCATTTTCTGCTTGTGGAGGATTCTGAGTTCTCCGGAGTCCAGTTCCCGTCGAGGAGAGCCCATATGTGTCCGTTTTCCGCGACGCTGAAATTAACCACGGGAAACCAAGATCAAATGAGTTGACTGCTGGTATCGATATTTGCGCCTCTGAGGTTTCGACACTTGGATACGGAACAGTAAATAGAGCTGTTGCTCTGAAGATAGATATTGTTTGAGAATGGGATTTGTGTTTTAACTTGGAGATGACATACCCGACGGCATTAAAGACGATAAGTCTTGAGCCATCCTCGCAAGTAATAGTAGTAATCTTGCTGATAACGAGGACTTTCTTGTCCGTATCTTCAGGAGCCCCTGCTTGCTGACTAGCTTCGTCGGCGTCTTCAGGAGCCGCACTCGCCTCCTCTATCTCAGCGTCTTGCGTTTCTTCCACCTCGCCCGCTTTTTTGTTAGGATTCTTCTTCCCTCTCTGCTTGCGCTTCTTCCTCCTCTTGCCCTTGAGGTTCCCTTCACCTTCATCGTCTCTTCCATCCCAATTCTTTCTCTTCCTGCTTTGAACCTTGATATAAGGTTCAGCGGCTTCCTGAATGCCGTGAATTTGGTGGAGCAGCTTTCCAGACTGCCAGTCCCAGATGCCTAGGAAGGAATCTCCGCCACCAGAGACGAGATGGTTGGGCGAGAAGGGTGGGATGTGTAGGGCGGTGACATATCTCGTGATCAATGTCAGTCTCCTGAGGATGAGAGATGGAGTATTAGACGTACTTTTTATGGCCAAGACAAAGTTCTCAATCACGTATCCTTGCGGGAACCAGCTGATGCGGATATGTTCGTCTCTATCTCCTGTTATGATATACTTTTCGTCGGGAGAGAACAGGAACGCAGTAAGGAGGGAGGTATGGCCGAGCACGAGGGTTCCATTTGAAGGATTCTCGTGAGAGACCACAGAGTCTCTGGATTTTTGGGTTGGCTCTGAAGGTTCCGAAGGTGGTCCAGGGTAGAGAGGATAGCTGAAGAATAAGGTTAGCTGAGTCAAGGCTGGAGGTAGGTCGGTATACCTGAAGACATCGCCAAATTTGTCTCCGATTACTATCGTTTCTCCGTCAGTTGTGAAGCGGACATCCGTTGGCCTTTTAGGTAGTTCCCTGGCTCATGGTTCAGATATTAGACATCGTAGACATGCTTTTTCAGTAGGGCACGTAAAATGACCTCTCATTCAACAATTTGAGGTCCTCTGCCTCATACACTCTCAAGACCTTGTCGTCGCCTGCAGTAGCCAAGTATTTGGAAGTTCCATTGGGCCCTCCTAGGGCTACACAGCGAATAAATGGAACAGGCGGCTGTGCAGCGCCTTTTTGCTTCTTCTGCTTTGCTTCAACCTGGCTCTCATCCTGTGGAAGCGCAGGCTCGTGTTGAATAGTGTTTTTCAGGACATTGCCTGTTCTGTTCAACATTTAGCCGCGATTTCCTGGGTGATATCGCGCGAGGCGACTTACTGGGTATCCAATATTTTTATATGGGGTCCAGACACTAAGATTGTCTGCGACAGCGACGGCTGAAGGAGAAAGGCATGAGGGTAGTAGGACTCGGACGACATCAGGTGAAGAAAAGGAAAGATCGGAAGAGGAGTCGGGGTTCGGAAATCTAATCAACTCTGGACGGTCATGACTGCTACCATGCATGCTAACTCTCAAGGACAATTATACAGACTAAGGATTTGCCAGAGAAGCTTGCAGAAGACAGAACACTTGGACTCTCTAAGGAACAGACAACCTTTCGACGACTTGAACAACTGCTATCACCTACCCAGACTGGCCTCATCTCTAAACTATTCCAGTTTTCCCCGAGCCCCAAACTCAAAACATTGCTCTTGATCCAACAATAATTCACGCTTCCTGAGCTAGCGCGCCAAGTAGAGCACCAACGAAATTAGCAGTTTTTTCTGACGCGATCGCAGTTCTCCTCTCAACCCTCCTTTACTTCCTGGCATTGTCCTCCTATGCGCCCCTCTCTTCTCCTCCCCTCCTCCTAAAACATCTATTGAGGAGGAGAAATGACGTGCATATATGACGAGGATGACGAAACCGAAGCTCTACAAGGGTCTCTCTCCTATGTTCCAGAGGTATAAAAGTTGCAGCTTTTTGCCAGGAAGACGACATCAAACAACTTCACTCAAATTCACAAACACAACTTACTGCTTAAACCACTTGCTACTTCAACTATCTCATATACAATGTTTGCTAAAGTCAGCCTCTCTACTTTGGCCTTGGTCTTTGCGACATTTGTATCTGCATCTCCAGTTTCTTGGCATGAACTTGTGGTTCGTTCCTTTCTGTTCTCCAGTCGCCGCCTTATACTTACGCTACTTCAGCCTAGAGATTATCACAGAAATGTGTATAAACATCATGATCCCTACTCATACGAGCAGAGCTACGGCTACGATGATGAGTATGGACACAATCGAGGTTATTGGGGTCATGGTCATGATCACCACCATTACAAACACTCTTACCCTCACCGTGAACACCAATACCACAAGCGAGACTACCAAGACTCCTATGGCCACAACCAATATGAAAACCACAGCGGGTACTATCATAACGATCACAATACCTACGGAAAGGGCTATGGTTGGGATTCTTACAACCCTCACCAGGGCTATGATCACGTCAACACCTATAACCACAATAATTACTACAACAAAGACAGCCATCACCACGATGACGGGCAATATCATCCAAACCCATCGTACGACAACGGAAAGTACTACTCCTGGTATCAGTACGGCGGGAAGCTCAATGGGTACGATGGACACAGTGGCTATAGGGGACAGGATCAGAAGAAAGGCCATACGAATGGTTGGAATGGAAAAGATGGGTATCAGAAAGGATGGCGTAATAACGGTTATGGGGATGGCAATGCCTGGGGCAATCGTGGCGAATGGTAGATAATGTTCACAGTTCATAGCTGTCAAATATATATGCTCCTTTTCGCTACCATATTTGTTGTCCATACCAATTCAGTCTTGCATTTCTTCACTATCTCGAATCGCTCCTTAGTCCGCGAACCTCTGGGAACTCATGATGCAACCCTTTTGTATCCGTCTGACCTACTGAAGCAGTCCCAATAGAGGTCATGATCAAGGGGGCTATCCGTTTGAGCCTGAAGTTTGCCTGAACAGTCCCCATTTGTCAACAAGGTCTGAATCAGACCGAGTTTCCTCGCACGCACACTCTCTTTCCTCCACACATTCACCCAGCATTCACCTGTTTCCGCGAATAGAACCTTATACCGGCTCGGTAAGTGAGACACATATCACTAGGTTATACCGTAGTCCAAGCCTGGATTGGCCATTCTTGGAACTCGGGTTGAGTGGAACGATGTTTGACACTACAAAACACAAATCCTGGTGCATTTGAGCTTCTCTGATCACCTCTCCCAATCTGACAATGGATATGGCTCGTTAGTAGAATTCGGTAGAGGGGCGCACTCCGGACCTTGGAGGAGCGCTAGGACCATCTACGGTGCATCTGAGGACTCATTTCACTACCACGATGCATTTAAAGGTGCTCAAATTGGCCTCTGCAAGGCGTCTCTCCTGCCATTCTTGTCATTCATGCGCTTCATGCATCTAAGCAAGAATTTGCAATGTCATGCACATCTCAAAAAGTGTTACCAACCGCTCGCAGGGGTCTACGAGCTTTCTGCTTGAACTCACCGCCACTGAGGCAGAAAGGAGGAACACTCCCTGCATTGACGTCAGATCCCCTACTGTGACGTACCCTACTCTCTGACCCAGTTGAAAGGGGTGCCTCTGTGCACCTTCACCAATCACCTCCTCTTTCTCGCCTCCACAGCATAATCTTGCAAGAAGAGAAATGACGATAAATCTCCACACCCTCACAGCTTCTGGGAGGTCTCCTAATCCTCCCCGAAAGGTATAGAGAGGGCTACAATTTTCAGGACTTAGGCATCAACTAGCGCATTCTTTCGCTACCCAACAACTGCTTATCTCACTCTTACTCAATCAATTACCACTCTTCATTCAATATGCTCTTTAAGTCCTCTGCATTCACGCTTGCCCTCGCTGCCTTTGCAGTTGCAAGCCCCGTCCAGGCCAACAATGAGCTAGAGGTAATTACCGTCTGTTTACCTTCTTCTGTATCGATAACTCATTCATCTGGTTTAGGCCCGAGATTACCACCATGGATGCTATGGTGGCTACAATCATTACAGCCCGGGATACCGCGGCCACTATGGTGGATATAACCGACATGGTTATGGAAGTGGTTATGGCCATCGAGACTATGGCGGATACCGTGATCGCCATCCTTACAAGCGCGACGACGATTCTGCAAAGGGGAAGAACACAAGGATGGCGATGACAAGCGGTATAACCAAGGGAAAGATGGCTATAACAAGAACGGTTATTACGATTCCAACTACGGCAACGACAAGTCCGGCAAGGGGTACGATGGGAAAGATGCCAATGGATACGATGACGGCCAGTACTACCCCAACCCAAAGTACGACGATGGTCAATATCATCCCAATCCCAACTACGACGATGGCAAGTACCATGGTTGGTCCTATAACCAGGGCTATGATAACAAGTGGGACGGCAATAAGTGGGGTGTTAACAATGGATATGACAATAAAGGCTGGGAGCAGAAAGGTTATGATAACAAGGGTAATGATGATTCTAGCTATGGAAAGCATTGAGCAGAATACTAGAGATTGAATCGTAGAATAGCCGCTTTTGTACTTGTTCCCTTACTAGGAAAAGATCTTGATTTCCGCTTAATTCATGCACTTACTCTTTATCGTTTCTGCATATTCTTCACATATCTCACTGTTCGCCTCACTTCCCTGAGACATACGTCGCCGTCCGCTTTGGTTAGAATGTCTCGACACACTTGTGCGGGCGAGTCAACTTAGATAAACGACTTGGAGGAATGTCGGGAATAACGTAGGATCAATGACCAGTCATTCAACCGAGTCGATGACTTTGACCGTGGCCATTGACCAATTATTCGACTAGTCGTTCAAGTTGACCGAATTGATGAGTAAGTCTACTGACTGATGATTGGTTTTTATAGACAGGCAGCCTTTGAGCCGAATCAGAGTTGACCACTGGATATCCTCAGGCGGGTCAGCACGGCTGGCATTCTCCGGGCAGAGAACTTCCTAGACCGCCTTTTCGTTGGTAGGCTGGCTTCAGTGGTGACGTTCGTTGGGATTCCAGTTGCATTCCAGGCGACTCGTCTCGCTCGATGTTCATTATTCTTAAAACGTCGAGTTCCAATAATGTATGATCTATCACCCCCATCGTAACATCAGGCTCCTCAGAAATCCTCATTTCATCCACCCATTTTGGCACAACTATCCCTTCCGTCTTCACCGACTTCTTTGGCGTCTTTTTGTGCGCCTGTCTGGACAGAGTTTCCTCGGTCACTGCCACTCAAGCAAAAGGAGCAATTTTTTGGTTTCATCTTTGCTCCCGTGATGACGTCACACATTCTCACCGGTGTGGCGTATTCTCTCCTTTCACTTTGCCTCCTCCTTTCCCCCCTTTCCCCCCTCTTCTTCTTGCGCTCCTCCTCCCTATCACAGCCTTCTCACATCTTTGCGTCAGAATTTGACTACTGAAGAGGAGGAATGACGACGATGCCCGAATTTCTCCTCTACTGTGCATCACCTGGCCATCCCCTAATTCGAGGGAAAACGTATAAAAGGGTATTGAATTGGGCAGATTCAGGTATCACCAGTCCAGCGAACTAGTGCTCTACCAGCTCAGCTACTCTATCAACTGCTTTGACTTCTTAATAAACAAACTTCTCTTACTCAAACATGTTCGCCAAGTACACCGCGTTCACTCTTGCTCTCGCTGCCTTTGCAGCTGCAAGTCCCATTGCTGGCATTAACAGCATCGAGGTAAGCCATCATATCTTCAAGCTGCTTTACAGTAATTCAACCTCATTTATCAGGCTCGAGACTACGGTCACGATGGCGGCCGTGGTGGTTACTATCGAGGAGGATACAACCACTACCACCCAAGCCATCGACATGGAGGCCATCACGGCGGCTATGACCGACATGGCTATGAAGGTGGTCATGGCCATCGAGACTACGGCCACGGCCATGGCGGTTATCACAACCACCATCACTACAAGCGGGACGACAACTCATCCAAGGATGATGATCACAAGGAAGGAGGTGACAAATGGTCCGACCAGGGGAAGCATGGTTATAACAAAGATAGCTATGGCAAGGACGGCTATTCCAGCTCCTGGTCCTCCCACTCGTCCAACCCCGATCATAACCAATACGGCAAAGGCTACGACGGCAAGGATGCCCATGGCTACGACGACGGCCAGTACCACCCCGACCCCAAGTACGACGATGGGATGTATCATGCTTGGGACGAGAACAAGGGTTACGACAATAAGGGGTACAACAACAAGGGTTATGACGGCAAGGGCTATGACAATAAGGGCTATGATAACAAGCAGTACGAGGAGAAGGGCTACGACAACAAGGGGCACGAGCAGACGGGATATGATAAGAAGGAGTATGAGCAGAAAGGATACGAACGGAAGGGGCATGATGATAAGGGGTACGATAATAAAGGCCATGAAGAGAAGGGTTACGACAATAAGGGCGAAGAAAACAAAGGTTATGACGATTTGCATAAGGATGATGGGAACGATGGGAAGAATTAATTAGTATCACGGCAATATATCTGCAATACTCAAACCCATTAACCCATTTATTTAATCTCGAAACAATTAATGACTTTCAAATTGGTCTTCATGACGTCCATTGACAATAATTGAATACAATGTATACACCATTTTGGATCATTCTGTATCTTTACAGACAATTCGTATTACAAGGAAATCTGCCAGAGCCCAGATTCTTTAATTCTAAACCAAGATAAGAAAGGAAAATAATTGTTGGTATCGTTCGTAATGGATCTTTCGTTGAGTTTGCTCGTGTATGATCTTGTATCGTGATTTTGAACCTTGAGAAAAGTCTTGCCAATTCGAAATGCGTCGAAAACACCCAGTGCCACATCGATCTTGAAAGAAAAAGCCCCGAGAGCAAAATAACCTTCGCCGCTCACCCAGATCCCAGCCCCAGCTGACAGGAAAGTCGCCGTCCCACTTCCCCCATTCCCACCCTCCGCACTCTGCGCAAGCACACTCAACCCACTCGCCCCCGTGTGCGTAGGCACACCCCAACTCAACCTCTTATACCCAGCCACACTCCCGCCCAGCGGTACCGAAGTTGAAGCCGGAATAGACGTCGTAGAAGACTGCGATAATGTCCGTGGTTTCCTACCGATTCCGATTCCGAAGCTAAGAGGTGTATTTTCCCTGTCAACGAAAATTATATCAGTCAATTTCTGGGGTTAACGTGGTGGAGAGTGGACTTACGGATCTTTAGTTCTCCCCTCCTCCCCCTGCCCCAACTTTATTCTTCCCCCCACCCGCACCACCCATCCTCCTCCTAGCTTGTGCAAAACTACTAGGAAACCTCGGACCCCTCCCTCCCCACCCCCACCACTAGCATACGAACTATAAAAACTCCTCTCCGACCCCGAATCCTCAATCCCACTCGTATTCGTCAAATGCCCAGCCGAGAAATTGCCTAGCTCCCTCAGTGACCCCAATGACCCGAAGGATCCGGAACGGCGGAACCCGCCTACGAGGGAGAACGAGCCTGGACGGGATTTGGGCTGGCTGGGGTTGGGGGCGATGATTGGGGAGGTGCCGGTGCCGGTTGAGGTGGTAGCACCTGGTGCAGCGGAAGTAGTGGATGAAGAGGTGAAGAAAGGGTTGGAAGAGTAGATCGCAGACGGGCTAGGACTGACTCCGTAGCCTGGGTAGTACGGGGAGAGGTGATATAGGCGACGGTACAGCCTGAGCATTCAACGAGCTTCCAGAGCCTGAATGAGGGATTGGGATTCCAACTCCCGGCATATGAGGAAGTGGCACAGAAGCTTGAAGTGCGGAGGGGGACATAGGATTGAATGCTGGACTGGTGGAAATGCGTAAGCCCTGAATATCCTGTGGTGCAATCAAGCCTTCTTCCTCCTTGTTGGCGTTCGAGTCTTCGCCTTGAAGAGGAACGGGCGTATCACCCGCTCCTCCTTCCTCTTCTTCTTCCGCACCCTCCTGTATATCCCCCAACCCAACACCCGTAATCTCACTCGACAGCATCCCCGCATGCGCACTCGCAGCCGGCGGTCCTCCCGCTCCCGTCCCTCCAGGACTCATACCCCCCGCATTGGGATTAACCAACAACGGCTCAATGACCAACAAGTTACTCGGACTGGGCGGCCTCTCCCCCTCCAATCCGTAATCCCCATAACTAGGGAAGACCGGACTAGCGGGGTCCTGCGCAAGTCTGGACTTGGGGCGAGCCCAGAGAGGCGAATCCATGATGGCGTCCCAATCGTCCCAATGTCCGCGCGCGGGCTGGCCGGCGTCATCCGGGATGTCGTCTGTGTCGATCGAGGATGTAGATTTTACTGACCTCACGGATCGGACAGAGCGGGAGGAGGGGAGGAGGGTCTGGGTTGGGGGATGCTGCTGTCGTAGTGATAGTAGTAGTAGACTTTTCCTCAACGGGGCTTTCGGTTTGTTTGGCTTCATCCGCGTCTTCGGCAGCAGCAGCAGCACCTGTTGCTTTTCCCATTCTTCCAACCCTTCAAGGTCAGCGTCGAAATCGAGTTCGGGAGGAACCCCGAGTGCGCCTTTGACACGCTCCCAGATGAGCTCGCTGTGTGTAAGGATCGCTTTACGTGCTTTGAGGACCCAGATATCGTCTGGGACTTCTTGGCGGGTGGAGAGCGTGAGATGGGCATAAAGCTGCGCGTAGGTCCACTCGTGTGGGTTGGCCGGGATCGTGGCGATAGTAAGAGGATCTACGTGATCAGAAGGAGGAGGGAAGGTCTGGGAGAGAAGAGAGAAGAGCTTGATGGAGGGGTGGGAGGATATGAGGGCAGATACTTCGGCTGGGCGGTCGATGAAGGGAGGTAGATGTTGTACGGGAGCGGAGTGAATGTTGCTGGTTGAAGATTGGTCTCTTTCTGGTTCTGGGGTAGCTGGGAACTCTGAATTGAAGTCTTGGCTAGGTCTACGAGCTGCTCGGGGCCTAGCCTTGGTTGGGGCAGACCGCGATGGGAGTGATGACGGTGGGGCGAGGACGGACGAAGACGGGGAGAGGAAGGCGGTGAACCTGCTTGAGTTGGCTGGAAAGCATTGAATGCAAAAGTTATTCGCTGCGACGATGAGGCTTCATCTTTTGAGATTGCTGCTGTTGCTGGTCAGCTCTGGATCTGCCTCTGAAGGATCTGCCCCGCTGAGGTGACGATGGTCGATGATGGAAATCTGGCTGCGGTTGTTGTTGTTGGACTACTTTTACGATTGTCAATGTACTTGTAGACTGAATATCATCTCTGTAGGCTTTGTTGAAAGGATCTGGTGCGCATGCTGAAGACCTTCTCGTTGAAAGCCTTCTCGGCGGAGCGGTGAGTGGGGAAGTGAGAGGCATTGATGTGGACACAGCCACCGAGCTGGCCATGGTTGCCAACGACGATGGACGAACTGGACGAACTGAAAGACGCTGTTCAGGAGTTTATTAGCAAAATTGAAGACTCGCATGGAAATCTTCAAGTATTTCCTGTCTCAAGACTGGAATGCACTTGGTTGCTCGATCCTCTTGAACTCGAGGAGAAGAAACCAGACGAAGATGTCTCGTATGCTCGCTCGATAATCCAGTCGTTGTATTCGCAGCTGCAGGCAGAGAAAAAGAGCCATGCAGTTGCTAAATCTCGGATATTGGTACTACAGGCTCAACTCGCAAAACGCGAAGTCGAGACTGCCAAAAAGCGAGAATATTCGACTCAAGAGTTGAATCATACCAATAGGAAATTGGAGCACGAAGTCAAAGTTTTGGCTAAAAAGGTGCGTGTTTTCTATAAATCCCTCGTAATTATCTCAATTTATTTCTAGCTAGAAACCGTCAAATCCAAAGAAACACGACCCTTGGACGATGAAATAAAACTCCTCGCTGGTCAAATCGACAAATTCAAGCTAGAAACACAAAAGTGGCGCAGTTCGAACATCGAGGAAGACGATGTTTTCTCTGCTCCTTCCACTTCGCTCGACCGTACTGGCCTGGAATCGCAGATTGAACATTTGGCCACTCAAATCGACGCGTTTGAAGATGAGCGCCTCAGAGTTACAAAGTCACTCAAGACAGGAGAAGATTCTATTCATGAACCGTCTATGGACCTGGCCAGAGATGCAAAGTACGATGAGGTACAAGACGAGGTGAGGTATCTCGAGGCAAAGGTCGAGAAATTCAAGCTAGAGAGGGAAGAACTGGAGAGAATGGTCAAGGAGCGAAGGCCTCCACCACCTGCTCATAGCGACAAGGGCCAACATGAATCTGATTCAGAACCAGATGTCGACCACCCCCAATCTCAACCTCACATCTCCCCGCATCTGCTACCTCGGACCTACACCTGCTCTCTTTCTCCCCAGGTCACCCACCGTCCTCTAAGCATTCACCAGGCCCCTCCCAATATCCCCGGCCTTCTCTCTCTCGTTTCAACCACCAGTTGTCTCCTCTCCAGCCAGACCTGAACTATCAAGGCGGTACCGTGAGCAAGAACAGGAAAGAAGGTCGAGGGTTGGACAGGAGTCCATTTTTGGTGACCCCGTGAAATTGATCTCAAGTTCTCGAATGGGAATGGAAAAGCAGATAGAGAGGAAGACAAGCCCCGAGAGAAGAAGGCAAAGGGAAGAAAGAAAGGTCAAAGTCTCCCAAATCACCAAAATCTCCTCGATCCCGGATCTCGCGACGGCCTGGTACACCGAGGAAGAAACGCAAGCGAGACTTGTCAAACGATGATGATGCCGAAGAGGAAGAAGAGGCGGACAAGGTGGTTGAGGAAGAAGAGACGGTAAAGATGAAAGCATACGCCGAAGTCGGAGTACAGACACCACTGGAGTGGATGCATGCACATGGTCTTGAGCACGAAAGGCGAGATTCTATGGGTGTGAGTCTGCTGGTCATCTACATATCTATACAGGGTAGCCACTAACAAAATCGATTATACAGCGGAATAACGAAAGTAGAGACGTCGGCGTATCCGCTGATATATCTATTTCACATCTGGACCTCAATCGAGGTCCTGAGGAAGGTGGTCAGGCAGAGCGGATGCATCCTGGACCCCAGGAAGTCCACCCTTCTCCTCGCCATACCAGCCCCACCCCGCTAATGCCTTCCCTCCTCCCGCACCTACACCTGCGCCAGACGCCCTCCTCCCTCTCACCCGCCCACCCATCTCAACTCTCCCCAGGCAACCCACTTCCTCACTCCTCCTTCCCCACCCTCCTTCTCCCTCTCTCCTCACCAGACCCACTAGCAGGCCGAGCAACCCCCAGCGAAAACGGGAGAGATCCATGGAACTCGCAACAACCCCCTCCTCACCCAACCCACCCTCCTCGTCATCTCCCTCTGTGTTCTCGTCGCCCGAGACGACAGGGGTGTTTGGGGTCGGGTCTTCGGGGACGAGTACGGGGTTATCGGTTGCAGGTGTTGAGGCGTCTTCCGCTAATGCCGGCGGTCACGGTGGTGGTGTTGACAGCGGCAGTGGTGGGGATCTGCTACTCCAGGCGGGAGCTCGTTCCCGAACACGAGTTATCCTCTCTCCTCTACTGGCGTTTCAATATCTCCTCCCGGTGCTCCTCTCCAACATCCTTCCTTTCTCGTCCACCCCCTTCTAACGCAGAGGCAGAGGCGGAGGACGAAGGGTTCGGAGAGGATTTTGATTTTGGAAACCTAGAAGGAGGGGAGTTTGGAGATTTATTGATGGTGGATGAACCAACGGTTAGGCGTCGACGCCTTTGACGCCTGTTACGCCTACGAGACTGGAACTAGTGATGGGATAGTTGATAGGGATAGGGACAGGGAGGAGGAGGATGAGGTTATTTCAGGAAGGATGATGGAGTTGAGTCTGAGGACGCCGGAGTCGGTTCGGGATAGGGAGGATGAAGATGAGGAAGTAGAAGAGGACGAGGACGAGGACGAGGATAGGTCCCAGTCGATGGAGGTGGAGTCGCAGTCGGGGTCTGATCAAGACCAACGACTCTCCTCAGCCGAAGCCTCCGAAGACGACGACCCGACGCGAGTCGAAGTCAGGACCAATCCAGGGACCTATCCCTCAACGACTCCCAGCTTCGATCTTCCCTCCCAATCTCAACCCCAATCTCGATCCCGGCCTCACTATCGCGACCAAGACCACGACCACGATCACGACCACGACGACCACCTAGACGATTCCCGCTCGCTCGAGTACCCATTCAACCTGAACCCCTACCCTATATACCCCGGTGACACGAGCTCGATGTTCATGTCAATGGAGTTGGATCATCTACACGGGATGCCAGGTGGAGGCCAGATGGCGCTTTTTGGTGTGAATGTTGTTGAGGATGAGGAGGGGGAGGGTGTGTCGAGGGTTGAGGAGCTTGAAGAGGATGAGGAGGATGAGGGGGAGGCAATGTCGAGGCTCGAAGAGGAAGACGATGGGGACAGGTTCTCTGTCCGTCGTGCACGAGGAGGATGAGGATGAAGTAGAAGAGGGAGAGATCATAGGCGGCGAGGCCGGCGCTCCTGTGAGGATGATAAGGCCTTTGCCTATGAGGTCGCGCGTGAGGTCATGATAGCCAGTGAAGAGGGTGTTTGAAACGGCATCTATGTGGGATTTTTGAGGTGGCGCCATCTACGGGCCGAGTTCATTTTTTTGGTTATCTTTGGTGTCGATCTATCTGTCTGGTATATTAGTTGTTGTGTGTATTCTAGTCATGTATTTCCAGTTTTAGATACTAGTTGTGAAATGTGAAGTATCTGGGTACCAGGTCCTCAACTTTGATCGCGACTAACCGTCTTTACCCGTCAGGCTAGGTAGCTCTGACCCTTCAATCTCTTCGAACTCCTCCAACGGACTGCCGAAGAACGTTTGCGTTCACTGTCTGACTGCAGTGGCTTGCCAAGTCCTCTGCAACTTAATCGACTCTACTTTCAAGGAAGGTGTTCGAAGCGAGATAGATATTATTTTGGAGAAAAGACATCTCGAATGATCGACTAGAACTGATTCAGGAGACTTAACGATTCGCCTAAGTGAAAGTATTGATCGTGTATGTATCAAACCTTAGTGCATAAAAAATTATTGTACGTAATATAACGGGCACAGGTTTACACTGTTAAGGAAGAAGTTGTGAACAAAGAATAAATAAATGCATTAAGATATGGTAGAATTACACGAGGCCCTGGACTACAAGCTAGTTCTTCCCATCGTCTTTGTGAGAATCATCCTTCCCCTTATCGTCATAGCTTTTATTCTCATAGCCTTTTCCTCATGCCCCTTATCATCGTATCCCTTCTGCTCATATCCCTTGTTGTCGTACCCTTTCCCCTCGTACTGCTTGTTATCATACCCATTGTCATCATATCCCTTGTTGTCATATCCTTTATTGTCGTACCAAGCATGATACATCCCATCGTCGTACTTGGGGTCGTGGTACTGGCCGTCATCGTAACCGTGAGCATCCTTGCCGTCGTAGCCTTTTCCGAACTGATTATGGTCGTGGTTGGACGAGTCGAAGGGCCAGGAGTCGGAATAACCGTCTTTCCATAACTGTCTTTATTGTACCCATCCTTCCCTTGGTCGGCCCACTTATTATCATCATCCTTGTGATCATCATCTTTGGATGAATTGTCGTCTCGCTTGTAGTGGTGGCGATCATTATAACCGCTATATCAAGGACCATAACCACCTCCATAGCCATGTCGATCATAGCCGCCATGATAACCTCCATATCGATGGCTTGGACGGTAATGGCATCCTCGGTGGCCGCCATCGTGGCCGTAGTCTCGAGCCTGGTTATGAGGAATTGCCGCTGCGCACCAGATGAGAGATACGGTAGCTTACT